>STHD01000004.1:21447240-21477446 GCA_016170015.1 Anopheles longipalpis
AGTTCCTGCTTCGAGCCACCATCTCTAAGTGCTAGAGTTGCACTTCCATCGATGGCTGACCCACGTGCGAACGGTTCGTATTGCCGTTGCGTGGTGTCCTGCGTTCATCGAACATCACCCGTATTCCCCTATCGGGGGGAGCTGAACCAGCCAGGTGACTCCATCGGTCACCGATTGCTGACAACGACACGGACGGTGTCGAAAAAGCGACGGAAGCAACCCTACACCCATGCGCAATGTTTGGGACTGACGAAGGTGTCCCAAAGGGGGGAGAAATGGTTATCGAAATTTAAGGATGTTCGAAAACCCGTCTTCCAAACGCGCCGACGACCCCTGCTTCGAATGCGTTCCTAGAGCAATAAGTGCGTTTTTGTCACCTGTCAAAGACAGAACCGCGTGGGAGAGAGTTTCCGGCGTGGATCCTCTCTCTGCTCCTTTAAAAGCGGCTCCGTGCGATCAATCGCTCTCTTTCTGCGCGTGTCCTTCAGCGATTAGGTTTGTACGGCGATCCGTGATTAGCGAAGTATTTAAGCTGCGTGCGTTTAGATAGTTAAGAATTTGTGCAAGTGTCAATAAAACTTAGACAGAGTGTAAACAATATTGACGGCTTCGTGTGATATTTTTACGGACGGCTACGTGCGCGAAAACATTGGTGACCCCGACGTGATTTAAAGTAAAAACGTGAAATTAAATCCTTCATAGTGAAGTGCGAAAGTGATAGTGAAAAATACTAAGGTGATAATCGCGAGAGATGTCCAACGACGAGAAGGCGATCATCGAGGCGTCCCGCCAGCTAACGGCGCTGGAAGGAGCGGTGCACGGATTATTCGTCGAAGCCAACGCGGGAAAAATGGACCCAACGATGGCCACAGTAAAGGAGACGATCCTTGCGTCGCTCTGGCAGGACGGCAACGCGGTCTTGTTGCGTTTCGAGGCGCTGACCGGTCCAAACCAGCGACGCAGGACATTCTGCGAAGCCTTTGCGAAGGCAAAATGTGCACTGATGAAGCTTCGCCAAGGCGAAGGAACCACCGCCGCTTCCCTCGACGTGACGCGGGCAACCGCGGAGGAATGCGCTCCCAATGTGCGAGAGACATTCCTCGGGCACCTGCGCCAGCTGTTTGACATGCCGAAGCTGACCACGGCATCAGCTGTCGACTTGATGCGTGTCATCGACGTGGTCGAAACGTCGGTCGCATCAGCGAAACAGGTCGCCGGTGTACCGGAGCAACGTGCGACGGTGATCGAAGACGGGCTCCTCGTCTCGATCGTGCTGAGCAAACTCGATGAGCGCACTATCGAGCGGGCCTCACTGCGACTGAACGCCGACGTTCCTACGTGGAACGAGTTACGGGAGGAATTAGATAGACTCGCAAACCAACTCTACCGCGAGTCTAAGAATACGCAAGTAATGCGTGCGCCCACCAGCTCCGCACCCACGCGACCCACACGGACAGCAGCGTCGCAGTCAGGGAACGAACGGAAAGCTCTTGGTTGCCACACAGGCACGCGACGGTGTTATGCTTGCGATAGGTCAGGACACGTCGGCGAGATGTGCCCCGAGCTGCGCGTTCGTTCAGTGTACGAGCGCGTGAATTTCATCAAGGGTAAGGGTAAATGTGTGAATTGCCTTTCAAACCAACACGCTGTCACGCAGTGTCCTAGCGAGAAGCGGTGCAAAATATGTAATAAGCTACACCACACAAAGTTACACATGGAGTCCGTCGTGAACGTGTAGTGACGATCATACATTATACCGCTACGTGCCACCTCCGTGTTACCACACCCCTGAGTTCCTGCTCCGTGCTTCCTTCCCGCGTTCCTGCTTCGAGCCACCATCTCTAAGTGCTAGAGTCGCACTTCCATCGATGGCTGATCCACGCGAACGGTGCGTATTGCCGTTGCGTGGTGTCCTGCGTTCCTGCTTCGAGCCTGCGTTCCTGCTACGAGCCTGCGTTCCTGCTTCGAGTCATCTCTCAGTCCTAGAGTCGCACTTCCATCGATGACCGATCCACGTGCGAACGGCTCGTATCGCCGTTGCGTGGTGTCCTGCGTTCCTCGAACATCACCCGTATTCCCCTATCGGGGGGAGCTGAACCAGCCAGGTGACTCCATCGGTCACCGATTGCTGACAACGACACGGACGGTGTCGAAAAGGCGACGGAAGCAACCCTACACCCAAGCGCAATGTTTGGGACGACGGTGTCCCAAAGGGGGGAGAAATGGTTATCGAAATTTAAGGATGTTCGAAAACCCGTCTTCCAAAAGCGCCGACGACCCCTGCTTCGAATGCGTTCCTAGAGCAATAAGTGCGTTCTTGTCACCTGTCAAAGACAGAACCGCGTGGGAGAGATTTTCCGGCGTGGATCCTCTCTCTGCTCCTTTAAAAGCGGCTCCGTGCGATCAATCGCTCTCTTTCTGCGCGTGTCCTTCAGCGATTAGGTTTGTACGGCGATCCGTTGATAAGCAAAGTATTTAAGCTGCGTGCGTCCAGATATTTAAGAGTTTGTGCAAGTGTCAATAAAACGTTAGAAAAAGTGTAAACAATATTGACGGCTTCGTGTGATATTTTTACTGACGGCTACGTGCGTGAAACATTGGTGACCCCGACGTGATAAAACGTGAAATTAAGTCCTTCATAGTGAAGTGCGAAAGTGATAGTGCCAAATACTAAGGTGATAACCGCGAGAAATGTCTAACGACGAGAAGGCGATCATCGAGGCGTCCCGCCAGCTAACGGCGCTGGAAGGAGCGGTGCACGGAATATTAGTCGAAGCCAACGCGGGAAAAATGGACCCAACGATGGCCACAGTAAAGGAGACGATCCTTGCGTCACTCTGGCAGGACGGCAACGCGGTCTTGTTGCGTTTCGAGGCGCTGACCGGTCCAAACCAGCGACGCAGGACATTCTGCGAAGCCTTTGCGAAGGCAAAATGTGCACTGATGAAGCTTCGCCAAGGCGAAGGAACCACCGCCGCTTCCCTCGACGTGACGCGGGCAACCGCGGAGGAATGCGCTCCCAATGTGCGAGAGACATTCCTCGGGCACCTGCGCCAGCTGTTTGACATGCCGAAGCTGACCACGGCATCAGCTGTCGACTTGATGCGTGTCATCGACGTGGTCGAAACGTCGGTCGCATCAGCGAAACAGGTCGCCGGTGTACCNCTAGAGTTGCACTTCCATCGATGGCTGACCCACGTGCGAACGGTTCGTATTGCCGTTGCGTGGTGTCCTGCGTTCATCGAACATCACCCGTATTCCCCTATCGGGGGGAGCTGAACCAGCCAGGTGACTCCATCGGTCACCGATTGCTGACAACGACACGGACGGTGTCGAAAAAGCGACGGAAGCAACCCTACACCCATGCGCAATGTTTGGGACTGACGAAGGTGTCCCAAAGGGGGGAGAAATGGTTATCGAAATTTAAGGATGTTCGAAAACCCGTCTTCCAAACGCGCCGACGACCCCTGCTTCGAATGCGTTCCTAGAGCAATAAGTGCGTTTTTGTCACCTGTCAAAGACAGAACCGCGTGGGAGAGAGTTTCCGGCGTGGATCCTCTCTCTGCTCCTTTAAAAGCGGCTCCGTGCGATCAATCGCTCTCTTTCTGCGCGTGTCCTTCAGCGATTAGGTTTGTACGGCGATCCGTGATTAGCGAAGTATTTAAGCTGCGTGCGTTTAGATAGTTAAGAATTTGTGCAAGTGTCAATAAAACTTAGACAGAGTGTAAACAATATTGACGGCTTCGTGTGATATTTTTACGGACGGCTACGTGCGCGAAAACATTGGTGACCCCGACGTGATTTAAAGTAAAAACGTGAAATTAAATCCTTCATAGTGAAGTGCGAAAGTGATAGTGAAAAATACTAAGGTGATAATCGCGAGAGATGTCCAACGACGAGAAGGCGATCATCGAGGCGTCCCGCCAGCTAACGGCGCTGGAAGGAGCGGTGCACGGATTATTCGTCGAAGCCAACGCGGGAAAAATGGACCCAACGATGGCCACAGTAAAGGAGACGATCCTTGCGTCGCTCTGGCAGGACGGCAACGCGGTCTTGTTGCGTTTCGAGGCGCTGACCGGTCCAAACCAGCGACGCAGGACATTCTGCGAAGCCTTTGCGAAGGCAAAATGTGCACTGTTGAAGCTTCGCCAAGGCGAAGGAACCACCGCCGCTTCCCTCGACGTGACGCGGGCAACCGCGGAGGAATGCGCTCCCAACGTGCGAGAGACATTTCTCGGGCACCTGCGCCAACTGTTTGACATGCCGAAGCTGACTACGGCGTCAGCGGTCGACTTGATGCGTGTCATCGACGTGGTCGAAACGTCGGTCGCATCAGCGAAACAGGTCGCCGGTGTACCAGAGCAACGTGCGACGGTGATCGAAGACGGGCTCCTCGTCTCGATCGTGCTGAGCAAACTCGATGAGCGCACTATCGAGCGGGCCTCACTGCGACTGAACGCCGACGTTCCTACGTGGAACGAGCTACGGGAGGAATTAGATAGACTCGCAAACCAACTCTACCGCGAGTCCAAGAATACGCAAGTAATGCGTGCGCCCACCAGCTCCGCACCCACGCGACCCACACGGACAGCAGCGCCGCAGTCAGGGAACGCACGGAAAGCTCTTGATTGCCACGCGACGCGACGATGTTATGCTTGCGATAGGTCAGGACACGTCGGCGAGATGTGCCCAGAGCTGCGCGTTCGTTCAGTGTGCGAGCGCGTGAAATTCATCAAAGGAAAGGGTAAATGTGTTAATTGCCTATCAAACCAACACGCTGTCACGCAGTGTCCTAGCGAGAAGCGGTGCAAGATATGTAATATGCTACACCACACAAAGTTACACATGGAGTCCGTCGTGAACGTGTAGTGACGATCACACGGTATACCGCTACGTGCCACCTCCGTGTTACCTCACCCCTGCGTCCCTGCTCCGTGCTTCCTACCCTCTTCCTGCGTTCCTGCTTCGAGCGTGCGTTCCTGCTTCGAGCCACCATCTCTAAGTGCTAGAGATGCAATTCCATCGATGGCTGACCCACGTGCTCGGTTCGTATAGCCGTGGCGTGGTGTCCTGAGTTCCTGCTTCGAGCCACCATCTCTAAGTGCTAGAGTTGCACTTCCATCGATGGCTGATCCACGTGCGAACGGTTCGTATTGCCGTTGCGTGGTGTCCTGAGTTCCTGCTTCGAGCCACCATCTCTAAGTGCTAGAGTTGCACTTCCATCGATGGCCAATCCACGCGAACGGTTCGTATTGCCGTGGCGTGGTGTCCTGCGTTCCTGCTTCGAGCCACCATCTCTAAGTGCTAGAGTTGCACTTCCATCGATGGCTGACCCGCGTGCGAACGGTTCGTATTGCCGTTGCGTGGTGTCCTGAGTTCCTGCTTCGAGCCACCATCTCTAAGTGCTAGAGTCGCACTTCCATCGATGACCGATCCACGTGTGAACGGCTCGTATCGCCGTGGCGTGGTGTCCTGCGTTCCTTGAACATCTTCCGCATTCCCCTATCGGAGGGAGCTGAACCAGCCAGGTGACTCCATCGGTCACCGATTGCTGACAACGACACGGACGGTGTCGAAAAAGCGACGGAAGCAACCCTACACCCATGCGCAATGTTTGGGACGACGGTGTCCCAAAGGGGGGAGAAATGGTTATCGAATTTAAGGATGTTCGAAAACCCGTCTTCCAAACGCGCCGACGACCCCTGCTTCGAATGCGTTTCTAGAGCAATAAGTGCGTTCTTGTCACCTGTCAAAGACAGAACCGCGTGGGAGAGAGTTTCCGGCGTGGATCCTCTCTCTGCTCCTTTAAAAGCGGCTCCGTGCGATCAATCGCTCTCTTTCTGCGCGTGTCCTTCAGCGATTAGGTTTGTACGGCGATCCGTTGATNGTTCTTGTGTGCAAAAAGCCCAAAATCCTCCAGAATGATGATCGGTAAGTGAACAATTCTGGTTCAGCAAGGGGGTGGAGTGGTACAAAAAAGTTGACCAGTTAGAAAATGGAGTCGCTTTTTGTGGTTAGCAAAACTTTGCAACAAGCTTACCACATCCGGCAAATGGGGTCGTTCTTCATGGGTGTGTGTGTGTAAGAAGCAGATGGTAAGATTTGCCGGAACGCACTCCGTACCCGCACGGTAGCCATATGTTAGGGTGGTTTGTAATTACAAACCCGTCACTTTTGTACACGTAATCCGAAAAGTATCAAATCTGATCAAGTGTAGATAAACTATCGGGTATCCTTAATGAAGTAGGATACGTACAATGCAGATCGTTTGAAGTAGTACTTTCATGGATGCGATGTTGATCGGAAAAGCCACATCGTTCTACTGAAAGCCTGGTTTTAATTTTCCATTCTAAAGACGAAAACAAAATCAAATTGTTTTTTTTTCTTATTTTGGAGGGAAATTAAAAACACTCTTAAGCTAGACAAAATTTCAAAAACCGAAAGGTAATATTTTTTCGTAACTCGTAGCAAATTATTTAAATGAAGGTACTCTGGTTGTGAAAAATCCCCAGAAAAGGTATGGTCATGGTTTTCCCCGTTCCAATTTGTCGGTAGGTTTAGCTTTATTAATTATTTAAGTACTGCTGAGCTTTCCCTTAAGGTAAATGAACAAAACGACTCACTCGCTTAGCTGCAGGGTAGCACAGTTCGTCGGTCAAACGAAGGCAGCCAGGATGTGAATAATTCATCGACCGTAAAATAAACAAAAAACCATTCTCGGCTTGACCAAAAAACCAAGTTAATGAGGGGGAAAATCAATTTACTGCTAAAACGTATGTATATCGTGCTTAAAACGAAGAGAAGTTATAAATATCATCATTAACGAAGTGAAGTTTTGTGCGCAGATGAAGGAGAGGATCTGTGTCAGTTGTGGTAGCTGTGGACTGTGTTTTAGACTGTGTCACAGAGACACGAATTGGATATAAGCTTCGTTTTTGGGGGGAAACGGAATTATTCGCGCACCATTTCGAACGTCACAAAATGCCACATGCGTACCATTCGATGTTGCTTTTTTCCCGTTGGTTGGAATTTGTGCTTTTCGAATGACCCCGGACAACGCACTTTACGAATGCGAGATTAGAAGTACCCGGGGGGAGGTTTTTTTTTATCGCTGACCTCGTCCTTTTTGCTCTTTGATAATCTAATGGGGCGGAAAACGAGCGTATGCGTACCGTTTGGTAGCAGATAGATGATGCTATCATCTAACCTGAGCGGAAGGACAAAGACACCCGCACCAAGAACAAAAAAAGGAACGCTGGTAAAACTGTCGTCAAACCTTGACACAGCGTCACTAATCGAATCATTGCACGTTAACATCAACCAAATCAAACACTCAATCGCTTAATTTCTCCATTCAATCGCAGACACACGCACTCCGCCCCGATACGCGACTGCAACCGCCCAGTTCCTTACGGAAATAAGGTACTTCAAGTACCTTACCACATCCAGACGGACAGCGTGTGTGTGTGCGTGTTTTTCTCTATATATCTGTATGCTCCTGTCTGTCGGCGTACTCCTGCTTCTACGCCCGACGTCATTCGATACGGTCTGACAGTATCGGTGAATGTTGCAGCATTGCTTCACAAAACCGAATCGGTACACACAGGATACGGGGTATCGAACGCCCGTTTTTGGGGAGGGAATTTTCTTTGCCATCCCCCAACATCTCTCCCACCCGTCCCAGTGGTGCAGTAGAATCGGGTGAAAGATTCGGGCCCGATTCCTTTAACGACATTCCTATTTTCCAATCGATTTGCTGCCGATGGTGAGTTTTCCTTTTGATTCCCGCTACCACACCACGGCGAACCACATCGCACCATGCCACAAAACGAGAGTTTTTGGTGATAAAAACGAAAATTCTTTTATCTCTCCATAAGCCTAGAGGCGTCGCTTTTACTTTTTTTCTTTTTTCCACCTCGCTTTTCTTCGTCGGTGTGTTCACTTTTGTGCACACCCCGCACACCATCAGGTTCAGGAAGCTTCGGTGCCTTAGAGCAGCACGAAATCGAATCGAAAGAAATGAACACAAAGGCAACATCCACAAAGACAAGCCGGTAAATTATCGGCTTCCTTTGGTGTTGTTTCACCGGCTTCTTCCTGTCTGGTATTGTGCCGGTGGCGGCGAAATCCACCATTTGGAATGGTTGGGATAACGTGGCTCTCGGCTCTCTGTTCGAAGGGAGCGAACGCGGAGAAAGATCCCGAAGAAATGCGACGCATATTCACATTCACACATTCGCACGTTCTTTTGCACGCGGGAAGAATGCAGGCGGACGGTACGCCCAGGGGGTTCCCGGGGAAGGACAAAAAAAGGGTCCTGCACGATTGAAGCGCAAAGAAAGTGGTTCTTTTATCGATATTGACGTACAATCGTACAACACCATGGACACACAGACAAAAGCGTATAAAAACATTCCGAAACGACACGGTCTCTGCTGAAGCTTTCCTAAAGACGTATCGATGCTTTAGGGTTTTGTCTTTTGGGGAGGCTTTTTTTATAACTTCTTTTTCCTTTAGTGGGGCCACCACGGCCAAACCCTTGCAAAATGGTGCTGCAGTATTGCACAAATAAACTTTCACCATATTTGGTGATCTTTTACTTGTTGAGAACGGAAGTCCCTTTTTATGTTGGCTTAGGACCCGTATGGCAGAGTGATTTAATGGGAACCTTTTTTTTTGCTTCTTTTGAAGCAATAATTACGTTACCATCTCTAATGGAACTGATGAAATAGTTCAATCAGATATCATAGAAATATTAGGTTATTATTTTAAATTGAGCTTGGTTTTAACATTATCAAATGGTGTAAAATATTCGCAAAGTGAAACAAACTAATTTGTTAATGGTACAATTTTATGCAAATAGTTTCAGCTTGCAAAAAAAAAAGCTAAACGTTTCCCGGTGTCCACAGCAACTAAAACGACCCACTCTTTGGCTGAATATGTCCTTCACCGTACGCTATTAAAATGCGAGCAAATGTTGTGCTAAAAATGGTCACTTCTTTCCATGGTCCTATCGTATAGCTGCTGCAAACAGTGGCAGTAATTCGAAAAGACGGCTGCTAAAATTCCCTCCGGTGCTGTCAACACCTTTGGGTTTAACGCCAAAGCTCTACGGTACGTGTGTGATACCTATGGAGACAAAAGCTCACCAGATGAGACAGTGGTCTGTTGAATGTTTTAAGGAGATTTTTTTTCTTTTCAAAATAAATTAAATTTAATTTTCTTCTAGAAGGTACAGAATCGGACCAATGTTTCCTTGTCGTACCACAACAAAGGGGAATTAATTGAGAGAATGTTTGTAATGTTTTTTTTACCTAACATCATTATAGAACACATTGAGTGCAGCTTTAATATGATTTAATGGTAATATCGCGCACATTAAACGAACGATTGTGAAACACAGCCTAAGTTTGCATCGTTTTTTTTGGTGCACTTCTTGAACGGCCTCGGTAAGCTCTTGGTTAACATTTAGCTGTCGGTTTCACACCCACCAAGCCGTTTTCGAGCACTGTGCTTCAGTATAATTATGTAAATGAAGCAGTCACACATGTACGCTCGTAGAACGTCTACGATCGTCTTTCACCGGCAGCGCACCCACCATTTCGCACACGGCTAAAAAGTACTGGGCGCCTCCATGATCATACCATCGTTGTGTTTGCTGCTGGTTGTTCGACACTCTGAGCGGAAAATAATCTACATATAAAACACATGCCCTATGGGTGGGTTTTATTTTTTTTTAAATAGTTTTTTATGTTTTGCATATTTTTATCTTAAGCTAGAACTTAGTAAGAGTGTAAATTACGACTAATTATGCACTTTTATTTTAGCTTTAATTTGTCCACTTTTTGCTAGGTGTCGCCGCGTTTATTTGATGAGTTGATGTAAAATGATTTAGTACGTGGTGAAATAAATTCTCTGGAATATTTGCAATATTTGTGTTTGTGGCATGCGGCATCTATTTGATACTATTCATGCTATACATTTATAAACAGATTACTAAGTAATGTGGGATTGATAATTCGTATGGAATAAATTTTTTTTAGTTCATTCATAATTTTTTTTCGTCACACAACAATTTCCCTTAATTTCAATACAAAATTTGTTGAAGCTACAAACATCTCCACATTTCCTAAACTTTGTTCTTTTTTCCCCCGAACTGCTTAAATGCTGCATGTATTGCAACTGCAAACTGCATCCGAACTGCATTGCACAAATTCCAAAACGCATCATTCCGTTTCACATACTTTGCAATAAACATTTCTGCCTGTATGTATCCATTCGGTGCACCCTGCATTGTTCTGCACGTCCCGGAAAAGCAAACACCACTAAACAGCTCATAAATAGTGTATGCAAAATAACGCCAAACCATCTCATGTACGGGAACGGTCCGGTACAAAAACCAAAACGGCAAAAAAAGGTAAGCATGAAGAATCGAAAAGCTGAAACCAAGCGTGCTCTATCCGGGCGTGTAATAACGATAGGAAGGTGAAGTTTTTTTTTATGAGGATTGGCTGTTATTTCCCTTCCACCACACCGGTGCTACTGGGTGGCCCCAAGTGTGACCGGGGCCGCACTGTATGCAGCTAACCGCTGTCACCAAAAAAACCGACCGTACAACGGCCACTAGATTGCTTTCGGGCTGTGGGTGCTTAAACGGCGCACAATGACGTTCATAAGAGATAAAGTTTAATATTATGTTATGTGCTTGTTTCCGCGTTTTCTCGCTGTTTTCACTTTGCTGCGGGGGAACTTTTTTGTCGTTGCTTCTTCGCCCCCTTTAACCACCCGTTAACAACGTACCAGACGTTTCGCTGGCAGGATCGTACCAACCCGGTCGTCCCATCGTAACGTGCGCCCGAGCGAGTGAGATTGTTGTTTGAAAGGTAGCATCCATCCTTCTGTTGTGGATCGTCGTTTTCGTCGGATGGTTTTCGGTAGGTAGTGAGTGTTTTAAGTTCTTTCCTTAAGTTTGTCCTACAGCAAGTTTCATGGCAAAGGGATGTGTCGTTGTGTCCCTCCCTCCTCTCAAGGAGCTTCCTTATTCCATCACAACCAACCATCAGCCAGCAAACTGGCAAAGAACTCATGACTGAAAGCGTAGCTTTAAACTGTTTCTTTTGAATGAGAATAGAAGGAGGATTTTTTTTGCTCCTCTTTTCTTCTGCACAGCATAGCCACGGTGCAGTTTGCTGCAAACTGTTTGAAACTGTCAAGATGAAAGCATCGTGCATCACGTATCTAACCCGAATGAAGCTGTTTGTGTGCTTTGTGGGAGCCGATGTATAATCGATAATAAAAATAAAGATGTGCCGTTTCGCTTCTTGTTGCGTGCTTGATGTTTGATTCCGTAGAAAAAAGCTACGGAAGCCACAGAATAACAGGAACGGAATGTTGGCCAATCAGGATTTAAAGCAAAATGAATGTAACGAATGTAATTAGCTTAATTCTACTGCAATATTTTCTTCATCTAACGGTTAGAAAAGCAATATTGCTTTATATCGATATAAAATAATATTTTATTTTTTTTTGCTCGGCCTGGCCTGGCAGAACGGCCTGGCCGTATCAAGACTTATTTTACCACGTAGCAGGATAGTCAGTCCATGTTACGGGGGGGCGGTCCGGATGGGATTTGAACCCGGTCCTGCCGTGTGGACGGGCGCCGTTTTTCACATGTACCACCGGGCCGCCCCATATAAAATAATATATTATAATATAATTATTCGCACAGATGTTCCTCAAGGAGTTAGAACTTATGGAGAGATTTAAAGTTCCGCAAAACGCTAGTAGCCGAAAAAGAAGTCGCATCAATCATTACAGAAGAAAACATAGGAGAGTAGAAGGTCTCTGTGGCAGAAGTCGGCATCTGACCTGAGGGATAAGCGAGTTTAAGAATTAAAAGAAGCAGTAAAGAATGACTTGGTAGAGGATCCACGGACTTCAAGGAACTGGAGCTCCATCATCAGCTTGTCTATTGCAAATCTTGCGAACTTAGCCGAATCTGGACCCGCTCGATACGCTCAATGTCTACTCTGTCTATTAGTGTCCAGAAAACTGAGAAACAGAGGAATAAAACAGAGTTTTCAAGCACATATGGTCAGAAGAATTACGAGCACTGTGTCTCATCATATCCAGAGCCCTCCATGCTTTACTGACAAAGTAATCTGTATGTCAAGAAAAGGTAAGATTACAGTCCAGTCAGACACTCCAGAATTTGCCTCTTTCCATTGTTCACTTGCGTTTTCCAATAAAGGCAGTAATATCCGTAAAAGCCTGTAGTGGATTACTCCCACTCTCAATAATGAAACGAGTCCGAAAACAATTGTGGACTGTTTACATCAACCCGATCACTTCGACAATGTTACACCAAAAAAGTCATGCCCATATACTCATCTGTTCCACTTTGTTGCATCGCACGTGTTGCCCACGGGACAGTACATCCCGGTTCTATTGGTTCAATCATACTCAACCTCGTGTTGTGTTGTGTGAGCCTTTTGTCGGAACGCAAAAGAACACCCGAGAAGACCTTCTTACGCGCCACCTAGCAAAAACCATTCAGTGATGCTTCAGCTTTATACTTCGGTGCTCATTAAACATGTATAGCGGCTTCACCATGGTTTGCCTCCGCTCTAGAATTCCTCCGCCCAAGGTGCTATGTCAAAATCTGGTCCTCTTCTGCATTATCATTGAGCACACTCGTGCTGTAATAATGCATCCTGAATCGTTGCGGCTCCCAGCTAGTAGTAGTAGTGCTAGTAATAGCAGCAAAATCTCTTCCTGTTTCTTCGCGACGGTATTTATCTTCAACACTTCCGCGGCAACCGAGGAAAAACCCCGTTCCGAAATGTAGGTGCATCGCGTCAGTGTGCAGTGCCGTAAAGGTGATGGCGCTAAAGATGAATGATGGCGCATTATGCTTTGTGAAATGCGAGTCGCAAATCTCGGTTCCACGAATTGTGGGGAGGTTTGGCAAAAAGGAAGGAAGATTGATGGCACCCCCCCAAAACCAGCGACACTCGGGTGTCACAAATGTAGTAAACGCGTTTGCGACATCACGTATGTGTACATCAGCTATACATGTGTGCTTGATGTATGTAAATTGGAGGGTGGGACGAGGGGATGACAGTTGTTTGGTTATTGCGTAGCTGGCGGGCAGAGTTTTGTGCGGAATGTGAGGAACACTCGACTGTCACCGGTCAATTGAGGGCAGACGTGAGAATCCTGGCTAGGGTGAAAAAAAGCACTGAAAATCCATCCAAATGGATGCACCACGACTTGATGGAGCCGGTGTCTATTCAACCTGGTGCGTGTATGCGGCAGGCTGGAGACCTAGTGGAAAAAGGGACGAAAACGGGTGAAGTATATCGTGCTGAAGGAAATGGATGAACCATCCTTATGACGCCACGTAGAGTAATCCTTTCAGCACGATACACGATAATTACACAGCAGCGAAGGGCTTTTGTTTTACCGAACAAACTTACGTTTTTCTTCTGTTTTTCTTTTCGCTTATTTAGTATGTACCAAAAAAAAAACAAACGGTGGATGAAGCAATCGTTCAAAGCAATGAGCATAGCAAACGATGAATTAAAACCCCCTCCCCCCATTGGGGGGCTGGGGGTGAAACATACGTGTGTGCGCCTTCGCATTGCTTACTGGAAAATGCTTTGAACTGGTCTTGGGTTGCTTACGATCCCGCACTGCGGTGGCGCTGCAAAGCCGGATTAAGCTTGTCATTATTCATTTAATCCATGGTGACAAATTGTAAGCACTCGCCCGGGATTCAGCGACTATCAACGCCCCCACTCTCCCCACACCATCGGGTACGGCGAGTAATCATCTTCTTGATGGTGGCAAAACCGAAAACGCAGCCAAACGTCGACAACGACGACGACGACGACGACGACGACTGTCGTTACGTTTTATGTGAAATTACATTTCACCTCGATTTACACTTTCATCCAATGTCCCCGACCCGGTTTGCTGAAAACCGATCCACGTAAGCTTTACCGAAGGATCGGCACAGACACTACCGGTGTCGGTATTGTCACTGTGCGAGAGACTGTACACAGCACGGGTTGTAGCGCCCGTTTTTTTTATGCTTTCCGTCAATGAATTCTATTTTATTGCGCTTAGCCAACATAGCACGCCAGCACGAATCGACCGGCGGGCTTTCGGGGCTACGATGATAGTTTGCTCGTAAATTTGTGCCGTTTGCCCTACTCAAAGTTTTATGTTTAGTGTCATGCGTCGCCTGTTTCGTTCACCCCCTTTTCCGCGCCCGGTCAAGCACACACGGGGGACAAATTTTTGGGGCTGTGCAAAATTCAAACCATTCATCGGGCGGGCCAGCTTTTGCCGTACGTTCTGATACTGGAAAACCTGACGAATGTATCCATCCCTTGAGTAAAGCGCATCCGGATGTTGCTGTTGCTCATCAGTGCTTCCCAATACGGATACGAGTGGGGGAAAACCTTTTATGCTGAGTGATCCGCTCTCGCTCGCATCCGGTTGGGCGAACTTTCGCATCCAGCATGTTCCAGCTCGCAATGTTCCGGAATGCGTACCAAAAACTTTACCCTTTCATGGTCGGTTTAGCAGCCCGGCAGTTCAAGCGACGTTCGTTAGTGTGTGTAAGAATGCGAATAAAAATACGCACCCACACACATGGAAGGACTTTATACTGCAACAACTCCACAGCTCCAGCCTTTGCTGGACCAACTTCGGCAGCACTTTTGGGGATGGTTTTTCCACTCTACTTCCGCCAACTCAAGCATCAATACTGGTCCATTCACTTCTTTAGGTCCTAAATATTTTTTTTGTTGGTTGGGTCACTTTCTCTTATCTACGGAAAGGGGGGGAGCATAAATTAGAATTGTTCTTTTGACCGATCCTGTCGCAACGGTCACACTAAAGGCTGGGCAGGTTTTTTTTTCGTGCTGTTTTGGCAACCTTTCAAAAAGCGATTATTTCAGCTCGTAACGTAGAACCCCCCGTGGGGGTTACGATCGTCATCGTATCGGGGGGTGAAAAAGCCTTCTCCAAAGGTGGCAGACAACAGGAGACAAAAGATGAAAGAATATATTACACCCGTAATGTATTTATGGGTGAAAATTTATTTGCACCATACTTTTGCCTTAATCACACGAAACCCGGGAGACATTGTTCCTTTTTAGCTTCCGCTTGCAGAAGACGATCGGAATGCCACTTCGGGGGTCCTTTGTTTTTTTCCCTGTTTGTTGTTGAGGCGACCATCCCTTGAATGCAGTGGTGACCCGTCGCTTGGTGCTTTTGGTCGTTTTGCAAATGTATTTTTGTAGTTGTTGCACCGAAAACGAGCTCCCCACCAAACAATGGGTGACGGGGGAAACGTCTAAACGTTCCGGCACTTTTTGCACGAAGGGTTATCTTGCGGGCCATTAATTTGCTGCACCGATGCATGTTGACTCGGCACAAAACTCAAGCTAGCGCTTCGGTCCAGTTGATTAAAGCTAATTTAACAGGAACAATTTATGGGACGAAACTCATTGTTTGGGGCAAAACTGCACTCGTGGCATTGGAATGTGGGTCGGTTTCGGGTTTTTTTTTGCGACGTAGTTAAATTGTTTCCCCTTTGTCCGGAATGGGAGTAGAAATGGAGTTGAGGTACCTTTTTTTGGGCTACATATAATTTAACTTAACATTTAGGAATGTTTTATTATGGAAGTAAAGTTTGTGAAGCAATGCTGTGGAGGGAACCTTTTTTACTGCTAAGTGCTACATTTTCATGAGCTTAATTATAACTATTTATTGTAGTGCTATTGAAAAGTTAATTATGGAAGTTTTCCATTCAAAACAATAACAACTATTAGAACACTTTTTTATAATACAATTATTGCGCTTTAAAGTAATTCATGATAAACATTTAAGGCGTTCTGTTCAATTTTAGTACAAAATAAATTAAGTACTGCGCATAGATCAGTGTTCTAGGGAGTGACGAAAGTGAAGACTCCCCCGATGCCCTAATCGATATCTTACTTTTATACATTTTATGAACAAATTTTAATATAAAAGAATATTTAAAGACTCAAATTTGGCAATTATTTTTTTTAAACACTAAACTCCGTATAAAAGGTGGTGCATATGAAAAACGGCGCCCGTCCACACGGCAGGACCGGGTTCAAATCCCATCCGGACCGTCCCTCCGTAGCATGGACTGGCTATCCTGCTACTTGGTAAAATAAGTCTTGATACGGCCAGGCCGTTCTAACCGGTCGAAAAAAAAAAAAACTACGTATAAAGGAGTACATTTTTTGAACGAGTTTTTCGCGTAAGCTGCAATTTTTGGTGCTCTGTAAGGAAGTAGAAATATTGAGGAAACTTTTTATTGAAAAGAAATATTCAGAAGCTGTGTAAGTTCCACCAGAGAGTGTTAATGAACTTGTGACGTAGCCTACAATTGAGTATGGGGAAATGAACGAAACTTTAACGAAACTTTAAGAAAGACCCATCTCCCGAAAAAACTGATGGAGTTACGGATGCTAAGGAAAAAGTTTCTGCAACAGAAAATAAAACTCCTTATTTGGAAAGCCATTGATGTTGCTTCTCCACATTTTAGTATACATCATTTTGGTTCTAAGAGGAGTTCAGGGCAATATTAAAACTACAACAAGAATATTGGAACATTAGACCTTCACAAAAATTATTTTATTTCAATGACTCAAATTTTATATACGTTTTATGGAAAATGTCCTTCCGTATAATTGATTTTTGGCATTCACGCATCAAATAGTGACGAAATTCATTAAAGACTAGAACAATTTTTGCTATTAGAAAATACAATCTTATGTATCTATTAAAGTTTGTTCTTGAATCCAATTACCCCGATTCAGTCGTCTATTTCTGGAGACACATTTGTATGAAAACTATCGAATATTTGCATCAAAAAGACACTTGTTATACATCTTCACCACTAATTACATGGTTGTTCTGGATGGTTGCTCCGAAACCGAAACCGAGATGCTGCAAGGTGTCGACAGTCATTTCATAGTTTTGCTACATATCAATCTCGTCTGTAGCGTGCAAAACTTCCGTAACCACCAAGGAAATGGTCTAATTAAATTTTAAAACTTGTCTCAAGCCTTTTTTTTTCTCTCCCCCCCCCTTCTCCCCCCATCCTACCTGTTTCTTTTTCTCCGGTCGATCTCCTTATACCCGGTTCCAGTTTCTTTAAGTAGCCTCAACTTTGCGTATCGTTGCCTGCGGTTACACTCGTTTGAAACCACTTCCGGCAGGACTGGTATTGCCCACTTATGACGAGATGACACGGACTCGGTTTGGGAAACTTGTGTCTTGTGTCGCTGCAAGTGCAAACCGCAACACCCGGGGGTAAGAGTGCGGGACTGGGCACTGGGTTGGAACAGCTACCATTGCCCGGAGGTGTTAACTCATCAGCTAGCCGAAGTACGTCCGAAAAGTCCAAAATGAGAAGCCTGATTTAAATTCCAAACCAAGAAACTTTACTTCTCTCCCACACCGGTCGGTCGGGCGAAGAGGTTACTCGGTTTGTGGTTAGTGAGCACCGGTGAACCGGGTAAAGGATGGGTTTTTCGCTCACCATCCGGATGCCACTTACGAATTGTTGGACTGATGAACTATCTGCCCCTTCAGTATCTGGTTGGCGACTAGCCAGCTTAACCACTACAGGAGCCAGCTTCCGGTCCATCGTTGGCATGCACTGCCGGTCGCCGAAAATGACCAAAGGGGTAATGAAGTTAACGAAATACTTTTCCCTTAATTGATCCGATCCTCACACTGGGATCCCGCAGCAGTCGAAACAAAAGCGCGACTCTTCCCCCGTGACCCCGTCGGGTGTGTTTTGGTTATCGGACGTCGGACCAGAAATAAGTCGAAGGTGAAAACAGAAAGGGTGAAAGAAAACAAACGGCCAAACTATTGAATTCCTCAAACAACAAAGCCCCGTCCGATCTGTTCGGCTATTCGGGAAACGTGTGGAGGTGGTTAAGATTGAGAGAAATTGGTATTGGTTTACTGGGTCCGTTTTTCGGTTCAATCGTGTCGTTCAATCGAACGGACGGAAAAAGTGGACTGGGAACTCTCGACGATGATCCATCGGTAAAGGGGTTCGGGATTGGCCGACCGACGAAAACGACCATGTACGATGGCTTCCGGAACTAGTGGATTGCAACGAAGAATGGGCATGTGGGCCGTCGGTGAGGGAAAAAACTTTCCCATCGATCCTTCCAGCTGGCTCGGCCGGCCCATCCGCCTAATGTCCTTCGACTGATTTCCTGTCAGGGCGGAAATTGGTTTAGTTTACAGGAAACTTTAGCCGGCGGAAGGAAAGTTTACGAATTGAATTGTTTTACACGAAGATGGCGCTCGGAGTGAAGGTTTTTGTTTGTACGTTTTTCGGAGGGCGGCAGGAAAACCCCGGGGCTGGGGGTGCGATGGCGACGACCAAACTGAAGTTTTGTGGTCGACGACAGCGGAATGTGTGCGTGTGTGTGTGTGCTGTGTTGTTTGCACTGCAAAAGGGCAGAGCAGTTCGATCTTTAGCGCACGGGTATGATGCGTTGGATGGAGTGATTTGTAAAGTTTTTGTTTCCGTTTTGTTGGTTGTTTTGGCTTTGGTTGAACGATGGATTGCGATGGTTGTGCGTTTGCTTGTGCGAGATCTTGTCCAACAAGTGAGTGAGAGCCTGGAAGCTGATGATGAGAATGTGTGTGTGTGTGTTTTCGGTTGCATTGGAAAGGTGAACTAACAAAGATAAGCTGGTACTAAAGTTCATATCAAACTATTTGAAGTGCTAGCAGGCCAAATGTTGTCTATTTTTGGAAAATTTCCCAGAGCTTTTCTGTGTTGTTTAGAGGAAAAAATCCTTTAGTTTAATATTAAATAAGTAAGAAGTGTGCAGAGTAGCATGGGATTTTAAATTTAATTTATTGATTTTAAATAAATATTGATTTGAATACATTTTTTATATAATTCGCTTCTTAATGCTAGTTTTCTACAATAGAAACTTGATGATAATGTCTGTAAAATCGCATTTTCCGTTTCCCAAAATGTCCTGATTCCTGATTCAAGATAATGTTACCAATTTTCATATCCTTTGTAATAGTTACTCTATTAAAAAATTATATATACTCTTTCGCAAAATTTAAAATTTTTGTCGAATAAACTGTTTTTTTTTTCATTGCACATTTGTTAAATTCAATCTTGCCAGCATTAATGCAAAATGCAAGAGACAGCATTACGCTCAATCCTCAATCAAGGTTGATTCGTTGTTTTTTTGTGTGTCCTCCACTAACCATACAGTGGATCTAGCTAAAGAAGCAAATAAACAGCTATTCGATCGAAAATCATCCTTGTTCCAAGGGTACCTAGTGAATACCTATCTGCCACAGAAAGAGCACCGATTGGAAAGCAGCGAACAATGCTGTTATTCTGTTCGTTCGCCCGTCCGATCATCGTTTCGGTACCCAAACGAGCTGGCGAACGGTTTTTGCAGTCCGGAATCGATTTTCCGGGCGGAAACGAACCCATCTACTTCCTGCACACTGTTACCAGGTACAACCAGCGCGCTTTGAAGATGCACCTTTTAAAACAATAGCTTCTTGTTTTGCAACCTGGACGGTAAGCAGCCGTGACGTTTCGGAGCAAGAGCGCAAGGTATCAACCCTCGAAAAAATGGACTTCTTTTGGCGGTGGGGAGGGAAGAAAGCAAAAAAAATACACAACCCCGTATTTTGCTGAGCTGCTTATGCTACGGGTGATCGTTTTCGGTACCAAATTTGTAGCGTTTCCATAGAAGTAGCAAGAAGGCAAAAAAAATGAAACTGAAAGATTTTGCTACTTTATCATTCGTACATGCTCGATTTCACTTCAATTTATACGAGCAAATCGTATGCGAAGTGAATTTCCCGTCGGAACGTCATCCGCCAAAGTTCCGCGCTGTGTGCCTTTAGAAATGGAAACATTCAAACTGTAACAAGACTCTGTGTGACGGTGGCATTTCTACGCCGGTGAGTTTATCCATTTTTTTTTCGAACGGAGAACGACAACTTCACGTCTGGGTAAGTGTCCCGCGCGTAACGCGGTACTTGTGGACGAATAAAGAGAAAAGAAACCCGGGGCTGATTCTTTGGTACTGTGAGCGTTTGCGAAAGGTTAGGTACCGTGTAGAGTGAACGGTGTGTGACGGGTTGTGTGTCGTGTTCTTATCGTGACGAGCAGCAAGTTGGATGTGATTGAGCGGTGGAGCTCAAAGTCGATCGCAAGCAACCAAATTTTGGGAACGAACGAAGCGACCAAATGGTGGGCGATTTAAAGTACGCAAAAAAAGGATAGGGAAATCGGGACTGTAAAGTTATATGCTTAGATTTTGGAATTTTAATTCGAATATTGTAAATTTGTTTGTATTAAGAAACCTTTTTAACAATTAGCTTTCATACAGTCTGTTTAAAAGATACACGTTCATTTGATTTTTGAGAAGGGAAATGTTTGAAACATAGATAAAAAGATGACTCACAAAACTGTGAACAATATAAAACATGGGTAAGTTTTACACGACTTGTCGATATTTTTCATTTTTAGACATCACATCGAGAGTAAATATATTTCGAGAGTTGATAAAATTCCCCCAATATGTACAGCAATTTAATTGATGTAGAATAGTTCCACAATAATTTAAAAAAAAAATTAACAAAAGATATTTAATTACGATTGGGCTGGTAATTAATCCCACACGGACCGTTCCCAAGTATGTTTAAAAAAAAAATTAACAAAAGATATTTAATTACGATTGGGCTGGTAATTAATCCCACACGGACCGTTCCCAAGTATGTAAAAGTGACAGAATTTTTAATCCAAAGCTCTTGCGACGTTTTAATTTTACAATTCATTAACACAATCACTTCATCGCAATGTGGACCTACCACGCCTCCACTGTCCTTGCAGATGACCTAAAATGGTTTACTGGGCTGGGTCGTCCGGTGTCATTCGAAAGACATGAGCAGCCAACCTGCTTGTCAGAATCTCAGACCGTCTCATAGAGCCCGACTCAGCAGCAGAGTATCAGTTGACGGCAATGATTTCGAGGGGGAAGAGGATTTCTGCTACCTTGGTATGATCGTAACTTCGGACAGCGAAATCCGAAGGCGCATTGTTCAGGGAAATCGTGAATACTACGGGCTCCACAAACTCCTGCAATCCTGAAAACTCCAGCAACACACGAAATGCACAATATATCGCACACTGATACGTCTACGGGATAGTCCTCTACGGGTACGAGTCCTGGACTTTGCTAACGGAGGACTCCATTTTCGAACAGCGTGTACTAAGAAAGGACTATCTTTGGCGGTGTATGACAGCAGGGCGTGTGGAGAAGGAGAATGAACCACGAGCTAGCTGAGCTGTTTGGCAGTGCAGATGCCCTGATGGTTGTCAGAGCCGGAAGGATACGATGGCTGGGACAAGTGATGAGGATGCCGGAGTCATGCTTCACCAGGAAGGTGCTCGTCAGCGACCCGTTCGGCACGAGACTTAGAGGTGCACAGCGAGCTCGTTGGCTGGATGAGGTGGTGTCAAACCTGTCGGAGATCGGATGCAGCCGTGGATGGATGACTGCAGACCTGGACCGAGTTTCCTGGAAACGGATTGACGACCGTACCATGTCTTCGCGACGTGCTCGACCATGAGCAGGCCAAGGAAGAAGAAGAAGAAGACCTGCCAACCGGAGCTTGACGTATTTCATAAAAGGCGACATTCTCCTTCCACACATACGGAGCCAAAAATCCTTCTGAGAATAACCTCCCGAATATGGGTAAGAGCTTTTTATCAACAAAATCTTCGTATATGTAAATGGCATATGTGAGCACTAGTGCAATTTAGGTTATGTTATAGATCATCGATCGTCACGCCATTTTTTTTCAGTGCAGAATTTTGCTTAGTCTACAGAGAGCCTCCGGTGTGTGGTTTAAATCAATCGATTGGATTCGAAATGAACCTTCTAGCTCTACCTTTTAACGTTTGCCATTACTGCATTAAACTATCTTACCCAGTTGTATTCGATTTTCGAGTTTATCTGTGCAATGTTTGAAAGTTTCAGGCTAACAATCACCTTTAGAAACAACCGCGTACACCGCCATATTGCAGGCACTGGCAACTCCGGCCCGGTCTCGAGCATTAGTTCATGTTACACCAATGTACAAGCCTCCGGATCGGTGCATAATTCATGCAAATTTATCTGGCCATTAGTGGCAGCGCTTTATAATCAACTCTATCTTTAAGCGCCGCAGCGTTAGCCGTTTTACATTCATACCCTTGTTCGCGATCGCCGTCGGTACTGTTTTTCAGAGCGCTTGATGTGCCATTATCGAACCGCGACGGTGTTCGGCTGGCCGGCCTTATACTGGGTTTTTTGGGGGGAAAATCTGTACCGGGGCGGGAAAAATGGCTGCAAACGCGACCGGCACTTCTTTTCAAGTAGCTTCCAAACACGTTCCATTGTGTGCAGCATTGTGGAGGATGCGGGAGGTTGAAAGTATCGGACTTTGCATGGAATTATATCGGGAACAGGTAAATGAAGAACGGTACCCCTAAGCCTAAAGTCGCGTACTGAACGGGCGTATTCAACATTAATCCAACACGGCAAGGCAATGAAAGATGCGGCAAGAGTGCTCCGGACTCCGGAGGTCATAAAATAAATTTCTAATAAACATTAACATTAATTGATCCATAAATAAAATCCCGCGCAGTAGTACGGCGCGTGAATTGCTGCCGGTGGAAATACTTTTTTACACAAACACACCCAGACATTTTTCCTCGCTTTAACGAAGCGTTTCGAACTGTCCGCCCGAGTGCAGCACATATTGATGGCGGGTGTGAGTATATTGCTGTCGATGCCTTCCGTTTATTTGGGACGATTTTGCAGTAACTGAGCCTTAATGCGTCGGGACACTTTCGCTTGTGTGCCGCTGCACAGCAAATGTAATATTACGCGGCGAGATTTATGTTGCGCTTCACAACNTGCGGGAGGTTGAAAGTATCGGACTTTGCATGGGATTATATCGGGAACAGGTAAATGAAGAACGGTACCCCTAAGCGTAAAGTCGCGTACTGAACGGGCGTATTCAACATGAATCCAACACGGCAAGGCAATGAAAGATGCGGCAAGAGTGCTCCGGACTCCGGAGGTCATAAAATAAATTTCTAATAAACATTAACATTAATTGATCCATAAATAAAATCCCGCGCAGTAGTACGGCGCGTGAATTGCTGCCGGTGGAAATACTTTTTTACACAAACACACACAGACATTTTTCCTCGCTTTAACGAAGCGTTTCGAACTGTCCGCCCGAGTGCAGCACATATTGATGGCGGGTGTGAGTATATTGCTGTCGATGCCTTCCGTTTATTTGGGACGATTTTGCAGTAACTGAGCCTTAATGCGTCGGGACACTTTCGCTTGTGTGCCGCTGCACAGCAAATGTAATATTACGCGGCGAGATTTATGTTGCGCTTCACAACTTGCGACCGAAGGTCGATCGAACAAAAAAAAATGGATGCCCTAACAAGTTATGAAATGAATGCAACGGTGCTAATAAAATAAAGGAAAGAAACGAAATCCCATCATCAACGAAACTCAAGGCTAAACAGACGGGCGCAACTCGGAGTAGCAAAAGGCACCACAAGGAAACAGGGTTCTTTTCGGAACGATAAACAAACGAGTGCATAAACATGCAATTATGCTTAATCTCCGTCGATTGGGTTGCCCCTTGGTGCGCCGTCCGGTAGGCTGGGAACCAGGGCGAGGATGTTTGTGTGTTCGTTGGTGATGCATTCAGCGAGAACGGACGGCTTAAAGCACCACTTGGTCGTGGACACAGCTTGCACACAAGGCAAAACGGACAGCATCCAACGGGCAAACTAAAGCTAACCTATAAAAGTCATAATTATTGCCATATTTTAAATTTTATGAACGTACCACTGTCTTCGGGTTCGTGGCACTGGTCAACACGTCTGGACGATGCTTGTGAGACGCAACGGAAGGAAGAGTTTTTGGAGGGGGTGGGGAGAGGGTGCAAAATATTCCCATCCTCAACTTCATCCCCTCCAACGCCTGGTCCTTGTGTTTAGTAATCCCGACCAGCATCATCAGCACGCCCGTTTTTGCCAGTCGTTCGGGAAGGTCACGGTTTGAAGCTAATAAGGCTTGTGCCCCTTGCTATTCATAGACGAAATTAATGGCTCTCATAACCATCACCCGTGGGGCTGACCCCGTCTGGAAGGTTGGCATGACGTCGAGTGGTCGAATTGATGCTTCGGTGGCGGCTACTTTGGACTACCCATCGTCTGCTCCTCAACCGACCACCTCCATCAGCCTTTCTTGGAATTTACCCCGCCTAACACGAATGGCCACTGGATGAGAAGCATAATTAGCTGTTAATAGCACAAATTGCAGCCCTTTGTGGCAAAGTCATCGGAAACATCCTCAATCCAATTATGATATGTGTGCGCTTCCTGCACTGCCCGGGCCCGGGCCTTATTGGTAAGAAGGCGTGCGAATGTGTTCTGGTGAGTGTGTCATGCACAGGACAGGCATCATTTTTTTTCACGTTTCGGTTGAGAAATTTCGCAAATCACACAGCACAGAATGGGCCGCTGTCGGTTGGCGAACGGATCCGTCGCGCCGTGTTTACTTTACCAAATGGGTATTTATCGCCATTACCAATTTATCATTCCCTGCAATCAGACGGTGTATTCAGCGAATGGTTGCGAATGTGGATGATGATGTGTTTTCTTGCGTACTACTGATACGTGGAAGAATAAGGCCCTTTTCACGCATCTTGTGACGATTTGTACGATAGCCTTGTGTGTGTTGTTACGTTGATGCGCAAGAAATAGTGCCGCTTTCGGGCGATTTATTCACGTTTAAAGTGGGAGTGGAAGCTTTAAACGTCTGCTAATATTTCAACGCCCTACCTGCATAAATAAAAGTCATCTTGATCGTGTAGATCGTATCGGAAAGCTATTATTATAACGGCGAGGATCGTTTAATAGTCCGATGGTGTACAGGGTTTTCGAGTGGAAGAGATAAAGTTGGAGCAGTTTCTGGAATTTGTTCAAGTTGAACTAGAATATGTTGAGGAAGATCTAGTCTTTTTGGGACTGGACCTCTGGAGCTGGCAATTCGTTCGGGATTTTTACAGGAGCTTTGGTAAGAAGCGAAATATCATTTACAAAAGGTAATATTAGAGGCAAGAGTTCTAGATCTACCTCGACATATTCGAGATCAACTTGAACAGTTTTCAAGAAGTTGTTATTATTTTGTCACTTGATCTTGGAAATCTTGGAGATTTGAATATGAGAATCTTGGAATCTTGCAATTTGGAAATGGAAATAAAAATTGAAGAATAATTATTTTATTTCAACAAAATCCCGATTTACATTTTGACACTGAGTGGAAATAGTGTTTTTTTCATTGTTTTATCGTTATATATTTTAACACAACCAACACTTTTACCATTTTCTAAATCTTTTCTCAACCACTCGATTGTGTTTTGGTTTTGTAGATAATTTATCATCGCAACACCAAAGTTGGCCAAAGCAAGAGAGACGCGTACTGATCCTAAAAGAAATGCAATTAACGATCAGTATCGAAATCGTGGAATCGATTACCGTACGTTATAAACCACTCCACCAGGATTGACAGGTGCGGAATAATTTATGCCACAAGCGGCCAACGGCCAGCTAGAGCAGCAGCAAGCGGCTCACACGGAATTCTTTCATAATTTAAGCGCCCGCAAACGATCACTTCGGTTCCCGATAGTAAATCACTTCACGGTTTTGTTGTGATCTGTCCCGAAGGTACCGATTTCCTCCATTCCCCAAAAACAGCTTACACCGGCCCGGCTGGAATTCATTACGGATACGCAAAAGTGCCAAAATCGAAACATAATCGAGCGAAAATTTGCGCAATAAACTGCCACCGGTATCAAAATTTCGCAAAGCTGCAGTACGCCCCCGGGGTGCAATGGAATGGAAGCGGGAGAAAGAGAGAGAGAGAGAGAGAGAGAGAGATGAAAAAAACTGCATTCAGGAAAGGTTAATGCAACTCGGATGAAGATAGCTGCATTGCGCGATATCGAAAATTCCAACATTATGAAAGAAACGAAACAAACATGATAAAACGCTTTCAATAGTGCGCGTTGTATGGTAGAAAGCGCTGCGGGGTTGTGTTTTTATTGAATGATTTCATGTCATGGGCTTGATGCACACATGATGCGAGCGAGATCGAAATGAGAGAGAAAGAAAAAAAAGCATAACAAAAAAAAAATACATTTGCTGATGACAGAATGCAATATGGAGGGGGCGCAAACTTTTCGAAGAACTGAAGAACCATAAATGCATTCCCGTATATCCATGGACTGCCATCCGGTGCAACAAGCATACCAATGATTGGCAACGATTCCCTAGAACTGATGGTCACACGCTTCTATGAAGTGTTTTCAATTTGCAATCTGTCCATTGAAGCGAACAACAACCCCCCCTCCCCTCCCAACACTTCATCAGCCTTAACATTTCCTGGCGAAACAATGGACCAAAGATAGAGAATCAGCGGGAAGCTTAAGAATATCCCGCAGGACATACGCCTTCAGCTGACGTGATTGATTTAAATTAAACGAAATTACCCACGCGATGCGGTCACGAATGATCGGCGGCTTGCATTCTGGAGGTTATTTTAAAATGGCAGTGGTACTTGATGGTGGTGTAAAGCTCACTCATAAATGGCCGTTAATGTGAATGGTTTGTACTAAGATGAACGAAAGATGAGATATTGTACTGGGAGCGTTGCGTGCTAACGTATTAATGCGTCGAGCTTGTCCAGCTTGCGTAGGTTGTGATCGAAATCTGTGGCAAGGCCAAGGTCATTTTGGGTTTTTTTCTTCTACATAAACCTTTCATGATCCTTTAAGGAATGGCTGATAAACTTTACTATCATTTCTTTAATCTTTGTTTACATTAGAACAATGATATAAGACAATGACGTTTGGTCGCTAGTTTATGAACAGCCAGTTGGTCCAATTAAACGCGATGCCATAAGTTTTCTCTCTCTATCAATGATATTGAAACGAAAGCTGTACAAACAACAAACAAAAACCATTAAGTTTTAATATTAAATGTTTTCCCCCAGTTCACCCCGAAGCTCGAAGTCGCCGAGTGATATAATCCAGTGACAACATCTTATCAACAGTTTCATTCCACAATTCATGATCCGCTGGTATGCTCAGCCGAATGTTGTACTACGCAGACAGTTCTCCCTTTCCAGCATTCAAGCCAAAATCTGCCGTCTAATTGCTTGCGAACAACTGTAGCGCGGGAATGAATTTAGCATAAATTAATACGAAAACGTTACATTTGCATAATCAGCTCGAATGCGATAATGTTCTCAAAACTGACCCATCTGCGAACCGAGGGCATCAGTAATGCTGTCCCCCTCCAAAAAGCATCAATTCGTCCAACGGTGAATCTTAGGAATTTAGTGTTTCATGCGTTTTGCATTAGTGTGGTGCTGCATCTTACCGCGTTAGTGCAAAAAACGCGACAAGTTGTTTTTGGGATTGGGGGCTGGGGGGTTGCTGGGAGATGAAAACGAAACAAAAACCTGCTCCGATGATCGTTTGCTTCAAGCTGAACGGATGATCGCATTCATCAGCATACACGGTCAACCAGGGCTGGCATTGGTGAGCTGTTTTGGGGTGCTTTCAATTTCGGGTGAGTTTGTGACCGGTTTCTCATTAAAATAAATACGTTATCGTGATCGTGCGATCTGGTTTTTCTTCGGCAGGTTAAGTTGAAAAATTGAAATAGCGAAACCTGCTGGGTGACACCTGCTACCCCGGCGGGAGCATTCGGCAAACATGAAGATTCCCACCGTCACATCGTGCTGGCTTAGGTGCTTTTTTGGATGATGAATTGTTCATTCGATTTGGTGTGCTTTTAGATGTGGTCGAACGAAAGGGGAATTTTTTTCTTCGTCGCTGTGATAGTTGAACGCACGGAAGTGCTTAACTGGTACGAGGGTGAAAATTCCCAGTACGATATCCTTGCTTTTTTCTGCTACTTCTATGCTCAGCAGCATCATCAGTAGCGGATTAAACTCGATGAACGTACCTTTTCCGTCTGGTTCAAGCACAATTCGGCCAAGGAATGGTAAAAATCTTAATGAATATTGAAAGATCTATTCAAATACGAATTATGTTAATCAAACGTTGCTTCGTCGACGTGGATTGCCTTATGTTAATCATAACTTATGCTTTTTGGCCGCACGGCATCGTTTGGACGTTGTTTTGATGACCTCCGAATTCCGAGCGACATTAGGCAAGCTGTGTTTATTTTATGAAATTAATTTTAAATGTCTTAATTTACTGTTTTATTGATTTTTTTGCAGGATTTTTTTTTACTAAATGGTGAGTAATTTACTTTTAATAATTTTAATTATAATATCTTACAATTGCAATTTTTTAAATTGTAATATAATTAATACTATCAAAATGTATTTATATCCATTCCGAAATAAAAATGTTCGTCGCTTAATTATCGTAGAATTAATTTGGGGAATTTAAAAAAAAAAAATAACAGCAAGGATGACATTTACAAAACAGTCACCGAAAGGTCAAGCCGAAAGAACAAACTGTTTCCGTTTTCAAAAGTTCATTGGCACGGGTTGTTTTGGAAATTTTCGCAACAAAAGCATCTGCTCGGGGGAGTTTTATGCTTATCGTTTTACTTCGACATTGAGCGACGAAACAGTGGCAAGCGTTCTTTTCTTAACACTATAGCAATGACCGTCTGCTATTTTTGATTCTGGTCGTTTATCAATGTTGGTTAAAACATTATACTAATAGTTACGAAGGAATACGAAAATTCCTTGTTATTGTAATTTTATTGTTATTGTTATTTTATTTCTTTAGTTAGTTTTTTTATTCAGGTAGAACGGCCTGGCCGTATTGATCTTAAGTAATTTTTTAATAAACGTTAATATTTTGAGAAGATACTCAAATAGAAGAGAAAAGGAATATACAAAAAAGAATACTAAATATACACAATTTGTAGGAATTATTTCGGAACATGGTCACAACAGGCTTGTTAAATCCATTGCAGATTCGTGTAAATTAAGTAATGAAATCATATAACAGTTTTTAAGTCATTAAGTCATTCAAAGATTTGAGAAATATTCCAGAGATCCTTGAACAAACAATATTTTGTTCTACTTGGTGCCTGTATTTCTCCTTCATTTAATTTTTTTTTCCTTCATTGTCGTTGTTGTTAAATGCAAAACAAAAAATCTTTTTCCTTCTTTTTTTAAACATTTCCATTTCGTGATACTAAAAGCCCATCATATTTAAATCAAAAACTACTCTGCTATTTTAGTTCTGTCTACTTATCCATTGCTGATGGACTATTTATTCTGACTTGTTTTTTGTTTGTTTGTTATTTCCTTCACTCTTTTAGTTTGCTCCGTTCGCCTCTTCATCGTTGACTTACTTTGCAAAACAGTTCATTTGGATGGATGGTGCAATTTCCATTTTTAGCAGTAGCTAATCGGATCCTGCACTGTGCTTGTAGTGTACCATTTTCACAATCACTTACACAGGCTGCAAGTAGCGTGTCTTTCCTCCGGGGGGTTGGTAGAGTGGCCACTGCCACCATGCTATTCAAAATTTGCAAAAACTCGTCTGACGAGTTCGAATA
Source organism: Anopheles longipalpis (assembly GCA_016170015.1). Classification (NCBI taxonomy): domain Eukaryota; kingdom Metazoa; phylum Arthropoda; class Insecta; order Diptera; family Culicidae; genus Anopheles; species Anopheles longipalpis. The sequence goes on from STHD01000004.1 coordinate 21,476,993, forward strand.
CCATTCTCATAGCCGGAGTGGTGCTTTGAATAAACAAACAATCCAATGTTCACGAGACTGCAATTAAGATGCACTATCCCCGGGGCCTGGCACTATCTGGATGGTAATTTGAGGAGAGAGAGAAAGATCTCGTTCTATCGAAGTTGGTCGCGTCTCGAGTCAATACCGTTGATGGTGGTGTAGTGTTATTTTTCTTGCCCGGTTCGGGCGGATAGAAAACATTCCTTATTTAGGCGAGATAAGGATAAGTGCTGGGATATACATAGGTCGAGCCAGAGTTATGCAGGATCCGGTAGTCTAATGGAACCCGCGCTAAGAGATGCCACCGGTATGCAGGAAGGTTCGGTGCACGGCTAAGGATTAATGTGATACACTGTGTGAAAGCAGCTCTGGTAGCGGCAATCTTCACTCACTCCACCCCGTGATATGCACCCGTAAGCAATGCGATGATGTA
>STHD01000004.1:21477538-21497340 GCA_016170015.1 Anopheles longipalpis
CAGCATTGCGTTGAAGCATCCTTACCGGCAGCGTGTTGACACCGGAGAGAAATATTTCACCCCACCTCATACGCTCACACGGCATTGGGTCGATCGAAGCCCTCGCATCAGCGCAACAGTAATCGAAGATAATTGACGAATAAATAACGTTACGGACGTGTGAATAACGTGACTCCATTAGTAGCTGTGTCCCGTGTACGAGTGCTTTTCACTTTTTTTTTTCGCTTCCCTCTACGTGCGTATTTCAAACCGAACAAGGATGGAGGGAAAAGCATGCGAGTACTGCGCTTATAAGCTATCATTACTTATTATCACCTTACGGCGAATACTTACGGGGAACCAGCAGGGAGCCGTGTTTCTTGTCGATCGTAAATATCCTCTCGTTGTCTTGTGATGGTTTTTACACCCGGAACCGGCCCCCTTTACGAAGATCTGGTCTCCCGTTTCGATATACCGCGCAACTGGCTGTAGTGGTCCCGTTGACAGTTACCTTACGCGCCGTGGCGTCAGTTAGCGCACCGTGGCACCATGTACTGTAATGTGCGCCAGGAATGGCACTCCTTGGAATGTTCCGCTAGCGGGAGAATGGCAAAAGCCAGGCTGTGGATGAAGTTGACGACGGTGCTTTGATAATGTCATGATTTTTCACCGCTCATAAGGGGCCATCCAGATAAGACGGGGTGTTGTTACCTTCCGATAAAGAGGATGAGAATGAGCAGCGCCTTTAATGTTTCGCATCGCGGATCGTACTTTCCAGTGTTGGATAATTGAGCGTAATTTATGCTGCGCTTGCCGGGGTTTTTGGCGTCAGCCGTCTGTCAGCATGCGGGTAATCGGGGCCCCGGGAAGGCCACTTTTCTGACACCACATTTCTGCTTGGATTGGAGCACAATCCGTTTTCCGATGCGACTGATGGGTTTCGTTTCTTTTTTGTTTTTTTTTTCTTGCTTAACGTAAAACACAGGAAAGCAGAAAAACTGGTTAACATGAAAGGCGTGGGTGCTTTATTTAATGCGTGGCAAAACGTTTTCTTAACGATGGCCGTGCAAAATGGGGCTGGTAATGGTACGAAAATTCAATCACTATTCGCACTACACTCGCTACGTGAACAATGTGTTGATTGTTTGCCAAAGTGTCAAAGGACACCACGTAGAATCGATAGCGTGGAAAAGGTGTTCTTGGGCGAAAGCAAGTCCTATTACCGGTAAGCGAGAATGTTCGATCGACAAAACCACACGCAACACTTTCACAGCTAACAGGAAACGAAACGATACTGCAATGCTTTTTCGTAAGTATAAAACGACTGCAGGTAGGTAAAGGCTGCAGCAAAACGGAAGCGAAGCGCGCAACGGGTTTGAAAAGTACTTGAGAAAAACACGTCGGAAAATCCTGAATGCTACAACTGGGGCAATTAAATTCAGTTGTTCGAATCCTTCCGATTTCTTCCCAACCAGTATAGCCGTGCACAAAACCCGGTTAGACTTCTCGGTAGGACTTTTATTGATTCCTCACTCAATAACCATTTGACATTTCCATTCCGAGTCGTATAAATCTTTCACCTGAAATCAATCCTAGCCCATCTGCCTGAGCCGTAGTTCTTCAGGCTTTTGGTTGGCTTTTGTGATTGTCTCCACCATCGTCCGCACTATCGTCTGGCCTATCGTCTCGTTCAGGTCGCTAATGTCAACGTCCATCAACCGGTGCCCGGGGTGTACTGGGGTCGTTCTTGGGCACTCGTCTCCCAAAATGCACGTGTGATACGTGCCGTGGGGAAATCGATGTATGTAGCCGGAAACGGGAAACCAGCTCGCTCAGTCCATCACACAGCCGACAGAGCCTAACACTCCCAAGCCGCCGCCACCATCGCTAAAGGCTAAAGGGCAGTCTCGGGGCCGAAGCTGTCCTTTTCTTTAGACGGGCGAGTGTATCATCGATACCTTCGCTCAGCCCGGTCAGGTTTTGCAGGCGATGGTTGGCAACAGATAGGGCTGCAATTTATTGCACCGGTTCGGCACGAAGCCATACCCGGGCAGGATCGGTTGGCGAAAGATTTCCTCAACTTTTTTTCCAACCGACAACTCCCGTTTGCCGAGGGAAAATGGAAGGTTGACGGAGCTGCTGTTACATGCTTCTGACGGGTTGGTGCCTGGATTTGGAATAGTTTGGCAAAGCCACTGAACAGTCGACGTTCGGACAACTTCTTAACTGATTGCGGTAGGTGCACTCTATTATGCGAAAGTTTGGCATTAACTTACCGAATTGACGCTACGTACTGCACGGGGGAAAAACATGGAAAAGCAATTTAGCTGTCGACAATTGACTTGTCCTTTTGAGGTCTATTAAGAACTCGCGATCTGGTGGAGTGTGATGGTGTTTTTTTTGTAAGACATTTGAAATTAATTTTGTGCTAGATTTCGTTAAGTCCTGGTGCCAGGTGCACTGTTTTCAACCTGAAAGTTCAAAGAAAATGAAAAAGAAATTTGTAATTCATTTGTGTTGAATGTAGTTAAAGTGGGAAAAACATGCAAGAAGAAGTATCAATTAAATAACAATTTAACTAAAATTATTACAAAATTTCAGAATATTAAATTAATTCGATTTTAAAGATTGTTGTAAAAACTGAACTAAGAAATTCCAATATTCACCAGAACTCTTCAGTTGTCCATCCAAATTTGAGCCCACGACAAACATAATTTGATTTCCGCCATAATAATTGTATTTATTTTTAGATCTATAAAGACGAAATCTAAAATGTCAGTAAAAAAAATGTTAGAAAAGAAATCAAAAAGTTATTAAACTTTTTGTTTCAACCACTGGCACCTTCTCATCTTTGTCTTTTGCTTAAACTTGGGTTTCAAAACCGATTACTTTTAAAATTAGATTTAATATATCAGCAGAGTTCATCACACTTTTTTATGCTTACTTCTAAACAAAATTTAACATCACTCAGCGGAACGGAAAAGGTCAAAGTTTCCGGTTTTCGGGTAACGTTTCTTTCCGAGTAACCGTTTCGAAAGGCAAAAACAAACGAATAGCATAACAGAGCAGCGGCGGTTTTCCCGTGAGTATGAGGTGGAAAGAATGGGAAATTCTTTCGGAAATAAGCATCACCTTGACCTGTCAACTTGAATATCCATTCCGGTACGTCCGTTTCTTAGCTACCACTTTCTCGATCATCTTACATCAGCTCAGCAGCTACAGCCTTGTCTGAAGTATGGACGGTACGGGTCTCTGGGCCCTCCGGTGTTGTGCATTTACACACTCCAAAACATTGGTAATATTAATACACACATGCAAAGCAAAACATAACACACCGAAAATAGCATTCCACCGAATGGTACAAAACAATCACACGCAACTCAACGCAAGACGGAATTAGAAATGGTCGCGTCTGGAGATTTGAAGCCCCCCGAAGCGTACGTTTGCCTTGGTCGTGGCCGCTTAACACGCGAACAGTTTGAGAAACAAATTAATCCTTTAGGCGTACTTAGAAATTCTATCCGACACGCCTTTTTCTGCTAGGAAAAGGCATGGCAGGCCCCCTTATAGCGTGTGCGTTCGGAACGATCCAGGAAGTCAACATAAACATTATTTACGGTGGCGTTAGCCGATCGTTCGAATTGCTACCTTTACGCTTCCATCTCGAAAACTGAAAAACCCGTAACCGTGGTAAGCTTAAGCAATGGGCCCTTTTTTCGTGTTTCGAATACATGCCGCACCGTTACTTGCTGTGGAACGATGGAACTTCACAAGCTCGAAAGTGGATCGTGGGCGTACTACGGGATGCTGTACCCTGTCTTTGTACCGCACACTGTCGAAAAATCGTGATCCGAAATCAATACTCATCAGCTATTCGAAGGAGTCGATCCATCTAACGGAATTCTAACGCCCGGCAACTGAAGACGAATCTTTCCCCGATGGTGAGAATGACAACGTTCGAAATGCGTACGTTCGTCAAAGAACTCGAAAGCAAACCCGTGAGACCGAGTGGGGGAAACTTGAAGAAGTGAACGAAGTGATGGCGCTATTCAATTTACGATGACGCTCGGAACCGGGGTAAAACCGTGCCGGAATGTGCACGAAGCGTGAGTGTCATCCACTCGAAAAAAAGGGAAACATGTTTTGCTTTTACATCATAATTATCATAAACCTAACGCCCCTATTTCGTCAAGTTTTTCGGGTTGTGCGAGAGCGTGTTGGGTCGGGTCGTGCTTGAAGCCCCGTGTACGCTTCAAGTGTGCTCCACGACGGACGGGGCGGGGTAGGGGTCGGGCTGAAGAGCTGAAGATGTACAGCGCCACAAGTGCTATTATCATCACGTCCCTATTAAAACTTCAGCCCAGACCGGTGTTCCGAGAGCGATTCCGGAGCGATTCCGTACGAACGGCATCCCGTTACATAGGCAACATCTGTCGTGATGAGATGAGGATGCATGGCGCCTAAGGAAGGAATCGATCGACATTAAGGTGGTGCAAGAACACGTGACATGGATCGAAAGGAGGGAAGGTGGGGGGAAGGAGTGGTTGTGAAGAAGGGGTGAGAAGCAGCGGCAGGGGCGTCAAATACTTCATCAGCCTCTTCTTTGCCGTTGCCGTAGTCTGGAACTGGAGCAGCTTGGGTAACTTTTCTCATTATTTTATTAAAGTGTGCGTTCCGTTCGTGCTGCTCGCATCTTCCTACCAGACCAGGTTGCCATGACGGTTGTCCACCATCGGGTCGGAGATCCTAGCCAACCACTCCCACTCCTGAGTGCTCAAAGAAGCCGGGGTCATTTTCACTAACCACTTCCGAGTTGCCGAGCGTGCTTCAAAAATCGTTCCTCCAGACTTTGTGACACAATCTTCAAAAGAAACGCTTTACGTTCCGGAGGGAACGCTTCGGAACGGCTCTCCCTTTTTTTCCCGGTCCTAGACAGATCCTTCTCACTACACCGATCCTGGGTGCTCGATTCTTGGTATTGAGGTTATTCGACATTATCCATCATGGTGTTGATATTCGTTTTGTGTTTTTTTGCCCAACTGGAAAGTAACATCGAATCGGCCCAGTTTGCTAGGCAAAATGGACACGTAGTAACAACTCTTGAACCGATGTTGATGACGGGCTGGGCAAGGCAAGGAGAAGGTACACACGCAAAAAAAAAGAATAACGAAAAAAAATCCATATATTCGCTCCATGGCCACGACGATGACCCCGATGTACAAACATCGATTTTTTATTACTGTCGCGCGCTTCTATTTTTGTTCCGATCATTTCTCTCTGTCTCTTAGACTACGTACATCCCAATGGCCTCCGGGTGGGTTTTGCCGGATGATGCTGTTTTATCGGGTAAATAAAACGAGAAAATGTGGAACCGTGTTTTTGCAAAAAACGATGGTTGCCAAGGGTTGCCAAACGCGACGATCATCGTCGCATTATGGGGTTTACGGGTGATAGCGGGTTGATGTACAGCATTGACCATGGTATTGACCCATAGTGCCTGCCGGGAGCGCATCGGTATCATGCTTTTCCATCCATCCACCAGAGGCGGTGCAATGGTATTCGATTCTGCTCGCGTCAGCCGAAAAAAAAAGTACAGAGACCTCACCCTCCCTCCCAGTTACTCCGGGGCCAACACTGTGCAGAAATCAAATTTATTTATTTAATTTACTTGTTTATGGTTTGACGCTTGTTTTGCAGATACATTTTTGTTCCACAATCTTGCTGATGCCTGGGCCGGCGTGGAGGGGGATGGTTGATAGGGCCTTGTTCGAACATTTGCTCTGTTTGTGTGATTTGTTTTGCAGATTTTCTTTACAAATTTTCCATTTATTTTGCCATTCTTACCTTTTTTCGTTGGTTTAATGTAAATACTCATGAACGGAGAGTACTACAACACACACATGGAATATAAATCATGTAATATTCAATTACTTATTTGTGGCCACATTTCTGGTGTGGCATTGTGTTGAAACGCTCGATCATGTCTCACGCCTTGGGGCATGAAGCGGTGGTACATGTGTTGGGCAGCTGAAAACATAAGCTCGTAAATAAATTAATATAATAAATTGAATTCTACATGAAAAAGATGACCTTTGAATTAATGCTTTTGTTTAGCATGCAGCCAAATTGTCTGATAAGCAATTGTACGGGAGTTAAACGTAAATTTTCTCTTCTGCAACTTTTTGCACACTCCCTCGATCGCCCAGGAAATCATGACACGAAGTTTGATCTTTCACAAAAATTAACATCGTAGGCGTCACTTACTTATGCAGAGCGCCACTTTTCACCTTTCACATGCTCGCACATCACCGCGGTCACGTTGGTTTGATAAACATCGAAAGCTCACCCAATCAAAGCCCTCCCCTCCTCTTCTAGCTCACTTAGGACCCGTTCCGTCCGCCAGCTGACAAGGCTAAGATTAGCTGACGGGGCGCTAGTGACAATATTGCTCACACTTTTATGCAATTCATTTCTATCGCCTTATGCTAATTGTGTTCCGAGGATCGGCTGCTTTAGTGCTATCATTAAGCGACACCGTTTGGTGTGCTTTCGCTCCAGCGATGGAAGTAGACTCGAACTCCATCCATCTCATTTGAATAAGTAGCTTAAGCCCACCCGCACTACTTCGCGTACGACTGGGAACGGAACGGCAGGATGGAAGGAAGGTAGTTATGTGTAAGAGGCACCACTCGAGACAGCCATCACGGCGAATTGGGGGAGTTTTCCAGCACTTTTCCAGGCACCGGTAATGCCGGGAGCATCGGAGCATCGTTGCTTGTGATAGAATGCACAGAGCGAAATCGCTGCTTGGTTTGGTTTCGGGGAGGATGATTTAATTGTGATACGATGCTGCTTATTTATCAGTCGGCATGGCTTAGCGACTCTAATCTGTGGTTTTGTCATTTGTTTGCAGTACGATTTATATCGTGTAGTTTAAGTTTGTTTGAGGTAGCATTATGATGGATAACTGTTGCAATAAGTGCAGCGTATATCTATGCCAATTAATATTGTGAGACGCGTATACTGTTGAGAAATTGTTTGAAAATTTTAATGAAAGAAGTTATTCTACTGCATTACTCTCCTTTTTTGAAAAAATACAGTCGATCGAAGAGTATTTTATTCTAACCGTTAATAAAACGGAAAGTTTTTCGTTTATTATAAAAAGGGGATATTAGATTTGTGTTGGTTACTTGACTACGATATTCATACGATACGATGCAATGGGAAATGGTACTTCTAGAACACTAGAAGGAAGCACAAACAATGTTTATCAGTTGTTAAAAATTAGCGATCGAATGACATCTGATAATCAGATAATCAATAATCTGACATCAGATAATGACATCTGAACAGATGATGACAACGACAAGAGGTTGTAAAATCAGTTCAACTAACTGTTAACCGAAGTTGAATCCGGAGTTAAAATCGGAGATTACTCCGGAGTTAATTCGAAGTCAGTTCCGTAGTCAGTAATCCAGTATCAACTTTGGAGAAATTCGGAGTCAATTCCGGAGTCATGGAATCCCGTTATTTTTACGTCGGAATCGGAGTTCACAAGACTAAGGCAAATTGATTCCAATTTTTATGTATAAATAAAGTCTCATTTAAGCAAATTAATTTTTTTTTTTTTGCTCGGTTAGAACGGCCTGGCCGTATCAAGACTTATTTTACCACGTAGCAGGATAGTCAGTCATGCTACGGGGGGACGGTCCGGATGGGATTTGAACCCGGTCNTCATTTCTCTCTGTCTCTTAGACTACGTACATCCCAATGGCCTCCGGGTGGGTTTTGCCGGATGATGCTGTTTTATCGGGTAAATAAAACGAGAAAATGTGGAACCGTGTTTTTGCAAAAAACGATGGTTGCCAAGGGTTGCCAAACGCGACGATCATCGTCGCATTATGGGGTTTACGGGTGATAGCGGGTTGATGTACAGCATTGACCATGGTATTGACCCATAGTGCCTGCCGGGAGCGCATCGGTATCATGCTGGAGATTTTCCATCCATCCACCAGAGGCGGTGCAATGGTATTCGATTCTGCTCGCGTCAGCCGAAAAAAAAGTACAGAGACCTCCCCCTCCCTCCCAGTTACTCCGGGGCCAACACTGTGCAGAAATCAAATTTATTTATTTAATTTACTTGTTTATGGTTTGACGCTTGTTTTGCAGATAAATTTTTGTTCCATAATCTTGCTGATGCCTGGGCCGGGAGGGGTACGGTTGATATGGTCTTGTTCGAACATTTGCCCTGTTGTGTGATTTGTTTTGCAGATTTTCTTTACAAATTTTCCATTTATTTTGCCATTCTTACCTTTTTTCGTTGGTTTAATGTAAATACACATGAACGGAGAGTACTACAACACACACATGGAATATAAATCATGTAATATTCAATTACTTATTTGTGGCCACATTTCTGGTGTGGCATTGTGTTGAAACGCTCGATCATGTCTCACGCCTTGGGGCACGAAGCGTTGGTACATGTGTTGGGCAGCTGAAAACATAAGCTCGTAAATAAATTAATATAATAAATTGAATTCTACATGAAAAGGAAGACCTTTGAATTAATGCTGTTGTTTAGCATTCAGGCAAATTGTCTGGTAAGCAATTGTACGGGAGTTAAATGTAAATTTTCTCTTCTGCAACTTTTTGCACACTCCCTCGATCGCCCAGGAAATCATCACACGAAGTTTGATCTTTCACAAAAATTAACATCGTAGGCGTCACTTACTTATGCAGAGCGCCACTTTTCACCTTTCACATGCTCGCACATCACCGCGGTCACGTTGGTTTGATAAACATCGAAAGCTCACCCAATCAAAGCCCTCCTCCTCCTCTTCTAGCTCCCTTAGGACCCGTTCCGTCCGCCAGCTGACAAGGCTAAGATTAGCTGACGGGGCGCTAGTGACAATATTGCTCACACTTTTATGCAATTCATTTCTATCGCCTTATGCTAATTGTGTTCCGAGGATCGACTGCTTTAGTGCTATCATTAAGCGACACCGTTTGGTGTGCTTTCGCTCCGGCGATGGAAGTAGACTCGAACTCCATCCATCTCATTTGAATAAGTAGCTTAAGCCCACCCGCACTACTTCGCGTACGACTGGGAACGGAACGGCGGGATTGGAAGGAAGGTAGTTATGTGTAAGAGACACCACTCGAGACAGCCATCACGGCGGATTGGGGGAGTTTTCCAGCACTTTTCCAGGCACCGCTGATGCCGGGAGCATCGGAGCATCGTTGCTTGTGATAGAATGCACAGAGCGAAATCGCTGCTTGGTTTGGTTTTGGGGAGGATGATTTAATTGAGATACGATGCTGCTTATTTATCAGTCGGCATGGCTTAGCGACTTTAATCTGTGGTTTTGTCATTTGTTTGCAGTACGATTTATATCGTGTAGTTTAAGTTTGTTTGAGGTAGCATTATGATGGATAACTGTTGCAATAAGTGCAGCGTATGTCTATGCCAATTAATATTGTGAAGCGCGTGTACTGTTGAGAAATTGTTTGAAAATTTTAATGAAAGAAGCTCTTTTACTGCATTACTCTCCTTTTTTGAAAAAAATACAGTCGATCGAAGAGCATTTTATTCTAACCGTTAATAAAACGGAAAGTTTTCCGTTTATTATACAAAGGGGATATTAGATTTGTGTTGGTTACTTGACTACGTTATTCATACGATACGATGCAATGGGAAATGGTACTTCTAGAACAGTGCTCCCCAACCTTTTTAGTACCGCGGACCACTTTTTGTTCGACATAAGTATGTCGCGGCCCGCATGAGACATCTAAGAACGGAATTTTTTAAATAAAACATTAGCAAAAAATGTAATTGTCCGCAATCTAACACATCGAGCGGTGTAGAACGATTTCGTTACGCAAAAATGCTTGAAATGGTAAACAATGCGTATTAAAATGATCGGTCCAACGACCGAAAATTTCTTCCGCGGACCACTTCTACTTAAGCCACGGACCACAAGTGGTCCGCGGACCATAGGTTGGGGACCACTGTTCTAGAACACTAGAAGGAAGCATAAACAATGTTTATCAGTTCAGATCGAATAATTTATTTATTTTCAGGAAAACTTAATAATACGAACAGATAATGACATCTGAACAGATGATGACAATGACAAGAGGTTGTAAAATCAGTTCATCTAACTGTTAACCGAAGTTGAATCCGGAGTTAAAATCGGAGAGTTTTTTTGGAAAAATTTAAGTTTTTCCGGGAAAATTAACTCCGGAGTTAATTCGAAGTCAGCTCCGTAGCCAGTAATCCAGTATCAACTTTGGAGAAATTCGGAGTCAATTCCGGAGTCATGGAATCCCGTTTTTTTTACGTCGGAATCGGAGTTCACAAGACTAAGGCAAATTGATTCCAATTTTTATGTATAAATAAAGTCTCATTTAAGCAAATTAATTCTTACTATATTTTTTAAAGAGCTTTCATGCTACTACTGTGTTGTGACCTCAATATCATGAAAAAGTCTACATTTTTTCACGAGCCATTTTATCCATCATACTATGGAATTTCATTCTGTTTGCCTCCATACGTTCTTCTGCACCGCTCAAAACCAACCGTAAACTCATACTCGGTACTTAGCAAGAAATATTTTTATGCTACAGAAATCATCCACTCTCGGCGGTATCCTCACACATTTAAAAGCACCGGATTATGGCCATTTTATACGTTCAATTAGCAGACCGAACCATTCTCAGCAGGCAATCAATTTGCGTCATATGCAACAATCCATCCAACAGCCGGATGGCATTTTCCCGGATTGCGATTTAAAACGCACCAAGTCGTATACTTACCGTTAGCGCAACGACTAGCCACGGTGAAATCTTGCCAGCTTCCGGAAAACCGTGGCAAATGCAACACGGCAGTATGCAAACGCCACTCACCTAGTGATGTGTGCCTATAGTGATGGAATGCTATTTGTTGAAAAAGGTGTACATTGGAAGTGTTGCAGCATTTCGAATCCGAAACCGTCGCATGCGTTCCTTTAGCGGGTACATTAAAAATTAAGTTCAATCTTCTCCGCCTCCTATTGACAAAACGTTCCCGGGTCCGGTCACATTGGGTGGGCACTCAGTACTTTGGCATTGGCATTTGCATCGTCGCATCTCTGGGATGTTGACGATGATGATGATGATGATGATGCATGCATGCGGTATGTTCGATTCGTTTCTACCGATGCTTCTCACCTGACTGACCAGTTTGCATGTGTGGCGGGTAAAATGTGCGAGTTTCACACTTTTCGCTTTAGCCATCCGTCTGCAAAACGCGCCATAATGCCGGCACGTCTTTCCCCGGGTGCGTTGGATGGTGGTATGCGGTATGCGAAAGATACGATCACGAACCACAAAACCAGAGCGTAAAGCGACGGGACAAGACGCAAATTGCGAACGACAGCTAATTACGAACGAAAGCGCGCTCATAAAAGCAACACATCATCATTATGGCACCTCGAGCCATAAAACGAAACCGGGGGAGATGGTTTTGTGAGGGATGCAACCATATTGGGGTGGTGCTGGTGAGGCGAGTGGTAGTTTGGTCTGACACCGTTATCAGCTGCATGCAATCAGCAAACTTCGGAACATTCACAGCACCTAAACACACACACACGCACGCAAGAGATGCACATCTTGGGGTGCATTAGCATGCACTTGTGTACAGGTACATACCAGGAATCGGAAGAATCCGGGCCGTTCGTGCGCTTGTCCGGAGATTCCTTCAGGGGATGCAGTTCGACTGCAGCTTGACTTGCGACCACCGTTTGCATCGCGTTCGCCCAAGATGCAGACACCGGCAGCATCCTCCCAGCATTTGCCCACTGTTTGCCTTTCCTACAGCTTGATCTCTTTGCGGATGATGTGTATTTTTTTTTTGCTTGCAAGCTGCTATTTTTTTCACTTTGCGCTTTATTTCGTACGTAGTGAATGTATCCTGAAACCATCTTCACACTTCGTGGGATATCTTTCTTGTGTTTTTGGGAGTTTTTTTTTGTGTGCTCCATTATGGTAGCCGAAGCACGCGATCCCGTGCACGGCACCTTACCGGCGAGAGGAAAATAATAATCAACAGTCAGGGTGCATGATGGTTTCCCACACGCTGACACCTCGTTCGGAACACGGAACAGATTGTTGCCACCGATAGGTGAATGGTACTGAAAAAAAGAAGTAATAATATTGTTTCTACGCAAAACTCATGGTTGTGTGCTGAGTGTATGATTTTCTAAGAATATTTCACTTCTGTTAACGTTCTGATGAAAATGGAAGAGAATTTTCATGGATTCTTCTTTTGTTTTTTTTTTTAAACAAAAAAAAATGTGTAAAATGTTGGTGAGATTTGTTTTTATTCAATATTAATTTGCAATAGCTATTAGGTGTGCTAAAAAGTTTTCATCTAGCGTCTTTTCCTCTTAAATTTGATTTGAAATTTGAAAGACAAATTTTCATTAAAAATAAGTAAATAAGAAAATCAACATTTTTAAAACTATTTAAATTTCAAATACATAAGAATTCTCGAGTTTTGAATGTAATACTCACGTCTGAAAAGATACTTATTAGATTAATTATTATGTATTAGATTAGATAGAAATATCTATTCACTCACAGTTTATGTAGCATATACTCACAGTTTTATACAGTTTTTATCAGGAGCTGCAACAGTTAATAAATAATTTACATTATGGGAAAATACTGACTGAAAACTGACATCTAATTGGTCGTTCGTTCCTTCAATTGATTCAGCTGGGTTCCATATATTACAGCTTGGGTTTGGTGAATGTTTCCTTTTTAAGCGTTTAAAGTTATCTGCTCCCTGAGTTTCCTGGAGCAAACGACAAGTCTTCACCGTAAGTCACATTAAAGAATAGAAATGACACTATGTTTGGCTGATAGGTAGCTAGCTATTTCTAAAAATGCCTAAATGTTAGGATACAATGTTGTTAACAGAAGTAGATTCTACAAAGTTGAAGCACAAGCTGGCGTTAAGTTTTTTAAAATGCTGGACACTTACCAGTAAACAGAATGTTTCGAAGGAGAAAACAATATTTAACATCCTCACTGTAAATCCTATAAAAATGTACCCTTGTATATAATATCTTGATATACTTGATCTTCTTAGAATTAGCAACCAACAACAAACCTTGAGGAATTGCTACTCTCGTCTCGGTTGGTTCGGACCGGCAGCAACAAAACAAACCTGTCGTGTGTGTGTGTGTGTGTGGAAACAACCTTGCGTGTCTGGTGCGTTTATGATCCCCTTCTGCCCCTCGGGGGGATCGACATGAAGAAGCAAACAAGCAAAAACGAAACCATTTTTCGAGATGCGTTGTCCAGCATTTGAGTGAAGAAGTGAAGTTGTTCCATCCTCAAAAAACGAAGAAGACAAAAACAACACTCACAGATAGGACAGCATATAATGTTGTTCCCGGAAAGATGCTGTACTCCCACGATATTATCTACCGTATTCTACACCACGTACCATCAATTCCTGGCCCCTGCTTTTGCGTGTCATCCGCGCCATGGTCCGTTCGGTGCCCTTAGCTCTTCGAAACGGAGGGCGCGAAGTACCCTGAATGCACTTTCGCTTCTCTGCTGCAGCCTTCATCGCAGCAGTTTACATGACTCTTCCGGGATGTTCCCTCATTTCGAATTCAATCTGATACGGCGACGGCTTACAACATTCGGTGGTACGCGATCGTTTCGGGGGGTTGCGCACTTTCTACCTTTTGCCGGACGGTACGGTGGAATGTTAAGTCGCTCATTTCGAGGGTGTTTGTATTGACACCTTGTCCAAACAATGGTTCATACGGGAACGTGTTAAATATGGCCGGTGCCCTCCTTTACCGGTTTGCGCGGTGCGTACGGCACGTGCGAGACACACGGGTACGAAGTGTTTACCCATCGAATTACTGGGCATGACCAAGTGGGCAGAACTGACACGGGTACCCCGAATGCATTTCCATCTCGCCGTATGCATTCTTCGCTCCGCTCCTTCTTACCCTTCGCCGCGTATCCACTGGGTGAAAATCGATCGGAGAAGATTAACTATACCATGATGTCTTCATAGGAAGAGCACCCGTTCGTATGGCTCCATCAGGGAGCCTAGCAGGGTTTTGTGCAACTCGCATCTCGTACGTACCGGGCGGAACTAATTCGAAAGAATTTGAAGCGTCATAAAAAATGCAAGCAATTTGTACAACAAAGTACCGGCTTCGTAGCGTTGCCTTGGTAAATCGGCGTAGGCAACATTGTACAGGCCTGGAAGGGACGTTTTGCCAGAGCTAATATTCCGCAGCATGAACTAGGTTGATGAGATTTGAATGTGATGTTTAAAAATTCCTACGAATGTGTCGAACAACGATGCTGCGAAGTGGGAAGAATGGAGAACGTTTCACTGCTGCAGCATATTTCTGATGCAATTGTGTTTCTGTGAAAATAATGTGTGAGTTTCTAATATGTGAGTAACAAGCGTTTCTAGGGAAAATGATAGACGATGGTAGATTTTAATACGAATGTTCATAACTTTCAATGAAAAGATTCATTTTTAACAATGGCTTTTCACACAAAAGCAGCTATGTGTGTTCTGGAAAAGTAGAGATGGGTTGATTTAATAGAATATATGATAAATTTCTACAGAATAAAACATTATTTCATTGCTAACCAATACTAGTGTAAAAACTGGTATTAAATTTATATTGAACTTGTTTAACAATTGAGTGTCTTTCGATGGGTAATTCAACAGAAATCATCACATATGTGCACTGATCAATCGCTACGATCTTCATTGGAACGAAAAACGTTCAATGTTCAAACATGTTTTTGTCAAAATTTTGCAAGTCGGTATAATATTTCCAACATTTCTCAAAAACTTGTGATGTTCCATAAATTATTTACTATTATTAAATTTTAAATAAAATAGATTTTCCGATTTCCCCCATTTTCATTGCATTGCATTGAAATTCATTGTGTCGAGCGGCTTTCCAAAGAACCTTGTATAGAAATATTTATGTAATTATACATATTTATATTATATATAAATATGTATATGTAAATATAGAAATATTTATGTATTTATAATATTTTAAGTATTTTTCAACTAATATTTTTTAAGATCGTTGAATATGTTTATTTTATACCGGAAATATTTCGAACTCAATATTTCAGGGAATTTTATTATAAAACAAAATCTTTTCTTTAGTTGTTCCATCACTTTGTATCGTATTATTATAATTTTTTGCTCTCCTTTTTATGAGATCTTTTATAGATTTTATTTCCTACTTAAATAAGTTTGAAAGACCTTTAAAATATGCCATTTAAAGCTAATGCTATTATACCCAAAAGCAAATAAATAAAATATGATAATAAAAAATATGTTCACCCAAGCATATGAACCATTGCAACCTTAAAACAGGCACGTTGCTGTCAGCAACGAAACGGCCTAATTCCCACACAACAGCAAAACAGACACCGCAATCCGTTGCCGGACTTCCAAATCAAAAATTTGTTATCAAACTCGATCCGACCGAACGACTATTAGATGTGATTTTTATGGCATCATCGGCGCATCCTTCGCATCAAAACGACCGAACCGAACCAGATTCGATAATGCAGCACTAATCTCCCGGACACCCGGATCAATAGGTCACGTGCACAGCACAAAACTTCCACCGACGGGACTGTATTCCGTTTGAACTTGAGGGTCTTCCCTTGTGATGAACCCTTTTGAAGGTGGAGTCCAACCGATAGCTGGGATTTACCGATCGATACACGTTTGTGACGCATTCAATTAATTTGGGGAAAGTTTTTAGTTTTATTCAACACAAAGCAAAAAAAAAAAACGCTTCATACAAAACTAAAACCTACTCTTCCGACGGGACGGGACGGGATGTGCATATCAGTGTGCCACGTAGCATGAAAAACAAACGCATAATAGATCGACCCGATGCACTTAATGCACCCACCCGTTGACCGTGTCAGGAACGCTCAATTAATTAACGGAATAGATTTATGAATTATCGAACCCTTTCATCACACCCAGCACCCATTTTCCCTTTCGGTGGCTAGCTTTTGGGGTGGTGGGGAAGGCTGGAACTGTGCTAAACTGGACACTTCCTCCTGGCCAATAAATAGTGTGCGTCTGTTGTTTGTCGGGCTGAAATTGAATATTATTTTGCTCGTAGCTTTTTTTTCTCTCTTCTCTCTTGCCTGCGAACCCAAAAAACGTGTTTGCCCACCCATGTACCTTCATATCGCTGGTTCCTGACCAGTCCGCGGTAATGTGGTACAAATCGATTCCCGGCACTGAAGCTAATATTTATTCATTTATGTTATCGAAGTTTATTTCCCGCTTGTGAGTGTTGTCATCGCGACCGGGTTGTACGATTAACAATATTAGTGGCGGGACAGTAGGGCAGAACCGGTGGAGCTGGGTGAATGATGACGGGGCTAGTAGTGATGCTATCGGCTGTGAATTATCCACCGGCGGTGCCGGTTCCGATGCTGGTAACGGATCGAACCATCGCCGTACCCACGGACATCGCAATCTGACATGGCGACAACGATGTCGAATATGCCAATATTGGCACGCTCTTTGGCAGCCTTTCCGCTCGGGACCTAATTTGTTTCAAATGAGCATAGGATTCCGGTTCACGTGGAGTGTCGGAACCTGGGCAGACCCCGTTTACCGCGGGTGGTTTCCTCGACTCCGGGGCTTCGTCCGGTGGACGCACTTGAGTGCAATAAATTCATAAAACATAGATTTATTAATTTATGGCCTTGCGATAGATTCCAAACACTCGTAAATTATTTACTAGCACAGGCATGGGCGTATATGGAGCGCACCGCGGGATGCTGCTTGGATGCAACTGCACCAGCGCGGAACTTTTGCCCATACCCGGCAGTATGTGGCTGTGAATGTGTGTATGTGTGAATGTATGGGGAATGTTTTAGATTGGCTGTACCAACTCCCCGCCCCCCCCTCCCGTGTTGCCCGTGTTGAAGCATGATCATAATTGATACATATGGTTTTGCTTTTGCCGATTGCAAACGGGTCGCAACCCCAGCACGTTGGAGCACGTTGTAAACTCATTGACTGTCGATATTTCTAATATTGGTTTTTGGGTGTACTACTGGCGATGAAGTGCATCGGGGCGGATGTTTGAGAACAATGAACACATTCAAATTGTTCGTACCAGATCCAAGGGTCTGCACCACGTTCTGGGTACGTGCAGTCCATACTGGTGTGCTGGTTACTGTCTGTTGCAAGTTTTCCCTTTTGTGAAGCAATGCATTTCTATGCGACTATTTATGGTTTCGAGTAATGTGTTCAATTGTTCGTTTTTTATTCTCGAATCACGTATAAGAATGAGTGGATAAGAAGAAAAAGAAAGGAAGTTAATAAGTTTAAAACAAATTAAAGTAAAAAAATTTGAAAGCATTTGAACAAATTAAAAATTTTAATAGGGCAAATTAATCAAAGAATGGATAATGCAAGAAGCCTGGAAAGGGACAAATTAGTTGACGTTTGGAGCGGCCATTTTGTTATTCATACTTTTGCAAGTTTCGAAATACCCGAATTGATCTTGTCGTTAAGGGTTTTTTTCTTTATTTGTATAAAAAAATATGTGAGACTCAATTTTATAAACAGACTAGCATACCCGCCAAACCTAGCTTTACCCTTAAACATGCATTTTGTAATTAGTGTTTTCTAGCAAACAGTTTAAATGTTCAATTTTGATCCGTGTGGTGATTAGAGAAAATCGTTGATCAATTGAATTTTTTTAAATTACCTCTTACCATTCTTGATCAAAATGATATTCCTAATAAAGCAATTTCTTCTTCTTCTGTTGTGGCACTTCTTCTCCTTTTCTGGAATGGGATTTAATACCACGTCCTTCCGTGCAAGGCGCCAATTCCACATGCAAATCACTACACAACATTTTTTAATTATTCACATACTTATTTCGCTTTTTACTTACTTAACACTCACTTTACGTTTTATTGAATAAAATTATATTAATTTTGCCAGAGGCCACCAAGCGAAACGAAAAGTAGCGATAAACCTATTCTCATACCTAGCGAACGTTCAGCAAAAATTTCATACAAATCGGTTCAGCCGTTTAAGAGTAGTTTGCACACTAAATATTTCTAAATCTACTTCTACATATTCCACTTCAACTTGCAAAGAACCCACACATCGATCCAATCTTTTAATTCAAACTAAAAAAACACTTTAAATTATCGTAAAGAACAGAAATACACAATGCTCAAAAACTCAATCCAAAAAGCTTAAGTTGTAACTTCTATATGCATATACAAGCAATTGTACATCCCTTTGTTATCGCCTCTTACAATTGTGTTCCTCATGCCAAGCGTGTACGGCGTACATAAATGCATTTTATGCTCAATCGCAATTTTCAGGTGTTTGAAACGATAAGATTTAATGTGTGCAAGATTATATTGTATTTAATGATGGGTCGTATAATATTTTATGTTTTTGCAAGTAGTGTAAAACAAGTTTCAAGGCACACACATTGCTCAGACACCGAACCTTTCAAACTGTCAAACGCATCTTTAAGGGAAATGAAATGGTTGAACGTTTTACAATTTAATTGCAACCAAAGAAGACACCGTAGGCATTTCTCAGCCACAGTGACATCTGCACGCAAGTGTCTTCGTTTCTTTTAGCACACGACCGTTTGCACGATAGCAAGTTCTTCAGCTAAGAGTGTGTGTATATGTAGTCGTTATTCAAATTTACGATGTGTTATTACGCACATTCATCGTCACACCAACTGGTGCGTTAGGTGGCGCACAAAGGAAAAAAGGTGGTGAAATTTATCAAGTCTTGTACGCTCCCTCCCCCAAAAAAGGACGTCCTTTCGCTTGCTGGCGAAGCTTTCAAGGGATAGCGCGTAACAGGAACGATGGAAACCCTCGGTAATTCACTTTCACATGCAAAGAAAGTGTGACCGCTTTGTGGTAGAAGAACCACGGGAATGGTTCGCAAGGATGCTAGGAATGGGGGGAAAAAACATCCTCCGGCGTAACGACACACACACACACACAGCTAAACAGGCTGTAAGATAAAGGCTAACTCCATTACGATGCTCATTACCATGGAATTAAAATTTCAATCACTCTTCGCGCGTGCTGTGCGCGTCTTTTGAAGTGGTGTTTCGGGCTTTTGGTACCTTGCTTGATGCGATTAATTTATAGCCCCATAAAACTGTGGTCAAAGTTTACAAATTTTATCATTCAAACTTTATCGACTGCGCGCCGTGGCGCTCGGCAGCGCCAACCATCGACACTTCGACATGCGTAAAAACCGACCAACTTCGGAGGTGATTAATTGCTAAGACGCTCCAAACGCAGGCAAGGACCCTGCGTTCCGGCTCGAGCGGTCGTGTCGGTTCCTGCTCCCATGCCCTAACCTTTTGTCCTTTCGGCTTCTTTCACACTCCAGGCCCAGGATTCCCTTCCCGGGTTAGCGTTTTGGCACCGTGGCACCGTGGCTGTTTGGTCGCTTCCGGGCGTATCACACCTAACCATTTATCTTCGTTGTGTGCCGTGTGCCATTTCTTCGGCAAGGATAGTAATCAGTGACGGGAAAATGGCTGTTTTTCGCATAATTCATAATATGCAAATATATTCATCCTCTCGAAAAGGCGGCCCGGGTGTAGCCGTGTTGCGATCGACAAACTGAACCACAACCGACCGGGGGACATTCCCGGTACCGGCTGCAAAACGAAGTTAGGCGACGGTTTTATTTTCTTCTGTCGCACACACAGCCACATCACTGGCCATGCGGT
>STHD01000004.1:21497652-21513920 GCA_016170015.1 Anopheles longipalpis
GCCTCTACCGCCCCGAACAAATGCTTAAACTCTCGTGAGTTTTCTTCAAGCATCTCTTGGCATGGTATCGGGTTGTCCCAAGAGCTGCCGGAATGTTAACGAGTGGAGCCCGGACGCTAGGGCTCTTCGGAGCAAAAGCAAGATGCGCTAACTTGTCGAGGGCGGGATGGGGAAAGTCGCCTTGTAGAATCCAGGTGATTCCCTTGCACACGTAGAAGCAGTGTGGAGCATTGGAGTAAAATAATTTATTTTCACTGTCGATGTTTCTCGAGTTGTTAATTTTCATAAATATTTATGACATCTTCTTGCAGCAGTGTTTTGTAGCCGGTTGCCTCGAGGCAAGATTTCGTGAGCTTCACCTCGCACCCGCCAACGATGGCAGGACCCAAACCTATTCAACGGTTTGTTCTCGTTGAGGCGTATCGAAAGCTAAAGCAACACACCGGAAAGCTTCTTTTCGTGGAAGTGGATTATGAGGTGATGTCCTAGTCCTGAATGGAGGATACCTTTTTTGGAAAGAGAGAGAGAGAGACAGAGACTCATGTTTCTGGCACTTGATGACCCTGTGCAGTGCCGGAAGGAGAAATTGATAATTTGATTCCTGTTCTAAAAATGGCCAATGTACGGCCAGTTCCAGAATCACGGATGAATGTGAGCCGACGAAGAGTTGTGGGTAGTTTGTTGTTTTTTTTTTTATTTTAGAGCGGGGTTTTTGTGGAAAAGCAAACAACTTCATTCTGCTTCAATCGTTCGTCCTGTGGCACATATATCGGGAATATATGTGGAATATTTAATTTTCGTGAAAAATTCTTTATGATGATTTGAAAAATTCACTGGAAATGTTATTCAAAATATCGATAAAGTATCTTTTGATTGGCTGCGTGGTGATAACGTATCAAAGAGTATCCTGGAAATCAAGAATACTTTTCTAAGTATACATTTTAACACTAGAACTACAAGGCCAGTCATTTTGATTGGAACGCATCATTTTCATCACATTATTTTTTGGGGTTAAACAATCCTAAGATAGTTGAAACATAAGCTTTAGCTATATTTTTTTAGTGTGATCTCCAATAAACAATAAAATATAGTCCAATTCTTAGAAATTGCTTAAAAATTAACCACGAACGAAAAACGCTTAAAACGCTTGGTAGTTCTAGTGTTAATAAAGCAGAATAAATGGTTTTGCTTCTCAAAGTGTCTAATAAATCGAGCAGAAATAATAATCTATATGGCTACAATGTTTACCAGGAGCCCTGTTGGTAATACAACGTTTGTTCGCTTTAAACTACGAATGCTTGATTCACTTAAAACAATCACTAACGCTATAATACAAAAAGGAAATGCTTTCAATAGACACTTCACATTCAAGTAGTGTTATGTCGTGATCTTCAATCGTTTTGCTAGAAATTGCCACTCGCTCCCGGTAGCGCTTTGTAACGGAAGGTGCAGAAAATTTAAAAGGTCAACAACTACTATTCCCATATTGATGCTCCTATTCACGTAATTGACATACATGCACTAATGAAATACATCAACAAAAAAAAAAGAAGCTTACAACGCAAAGCCCCTTCACCGCTGCCGAAATGGCGAGGGAAAAAATCCCATTTCGATGGCACTCGAGAAGCTAACGTGCACGATTTGTTTTGCTGACGTTCGTCATGGCGATGATGGTGGGTANTTCAATAGACACTTCACATTCAAGTAGTGTTATGCCGTGATCTTCAATCGTTTTGCTAGAAATTGCCACTCGCTCCCGGTAGCGCTTTGTAGCGGAAGGTGCAGAAAATGTAAAAGCTCAACAACTACTTTTCCCATATTGATGCTCCTATTCACGTAATTGACATACATGCACTAATGAAATACACCAACAAAAAAAAGAAGCTTACAACGCAAAGCCCCTTCACCGCTGCCGAAATGGCGAGGGAAAAAATCCCATTTCGATGGCACTCGAGAAGCTAACGTGCACGATTTGTTTTGCTGACGTTCGTCATGGCGATGATGGTCGGTATACCAAAAATACCTCGGCGAAATATGTTTCGCTTGCCGGAAGCATTATGGCTACCCGGTATACAGCCGGTAGTTGTATGTGTTCCGCTACGCATCGGTGGCAGTTTCTAGTAGAAAAAAGTGTAGGTATAAGTGTATGTTCCCGGCCAGTTGAATGGTTCCTTTTGCAGCAATCGTAACCATACTCCACTTCAACCGGGTTGAAGAAATGCTTCACTTTTACGTACGTCAACCACCTCCACTCTAATCATGGTGATGGTGGCCGCGACATACCTTTTTGCCGGGTGATTCACTTCACGCCCCCAAATCGACGGGATTTTCCCGTAAAAACTTCATCCCGGGGAGGGAGAGAAAATACCCAGAAAAGAAAGAATGGCTATAGGCTTCGATGGTAAAGAAAAATGACGGGTTTTCGAAAACCGTTGAAAGGACACCGGCGTTTGGTATAAAAGTGCCCAGAAAGGTGAACCTTGGTTGTAATCCTACAAAGTGTAGAAGGTATTGGGTGTGAAGGATTGCCCAGAATCTTCAAACCAATTGTTTGTGAAAAGCTTTGAAAGTTGGCATAACACCGTTTGAAGTTTAAGCTAAGAAAATTTGAAAGCAATAATTGGAAAGAACATCTTACAAAGGATGGTAAAAAAAATCAATTACAGTAGCTAAGTTGGGGTATTTTTTTTATTTATTGTGCTAGTTTGTAGTGTAGTTTACTGCTTGGTTTATGAAATTTATTGTTGATACAATAAATTATCTGCTTAGCTATTTTTCGCATTCCGGGACGATACCACAAAAAGTTCAACAACTACTTCTGCTCCATTAAATGTGTAATTGACGGCATAGAATTAATTGTGTAAGAACCTTTAGAGGAACCCTTACTCCCCCCACTTTATATATAGCAAATACATACGTACCAAAAAAACTTCCTCTAGCACATACGGAAGCAAACACCATTTAATCGACAACAAAGCACGTACAGCGAACTGCTTAAACCGTACACGAGTAATCGTTGTAACCATTAGGACGTGTGTGTATAGGGAAACTTTGCACTGTTGCGTTCTGGGCAAAACCTTCGCAATGGATCCTGATCTATCTCGTTCTCAGGTGGATCGATGACTTCCATCTTACCGGCTGGATGCCTTTTAATAGGGGCACACTCACGAAGCCCCAATAATACAAACACCATTACGGAGAAGGAAGGAAGACGAAAAAAAAACAGCAGCATCATCAAACTTTGCCGGGTCCGTGTCTTTGATGCTTCTTAACCGCAGTGAAACGAACGAACACAAAAAAAAACATAATTCAACCCCTCGCAGCATCGTCACCAGCCCAATTGGGTAGGGCGAACGATGGGCAAAAGTTGATAGAACGCGCGCGCTGGTGAAAAACTTTCGCCACACTTGAACCACGGACGGACGTTTTTCGCGTGGTTTCTCATCCTACTTTTCCCTCCTGTATTCTGAGGGAGAGAGAGAGAAAAACCACATCGTTTTGTGTTGCGTGTACGTCCTCCAGATCCAGAACGATGGGCTTAAGCTTCCAGCATCCCACACACACACACACACGAAGGTGTTGGGTGAATGGCGAAGCGAGGTAGGCACTCGAAATTATGCTGACATATTGCACGACTGCTTTCGAGCTGTCACATTTAATTGCTTGTCGTTTCGGTAGTGGGTGACGGGTTAAATTAGCGTGAAATTGGGTCACAACTTTCTGTTTTCACGGCAAATTTGACCCCCGGGATGATTCTTATAGTGGGGCGGATTTTTGGACAGCTGGATTAGGATGGATCCGAAACCGATCCGCAACGGAATCTGCTGTGGAAGTGCGTTGCACGGTGTAAGACCGTGCGGGTCTTTAGGTTTTGGGTTTTGCCGATTTTGTGGTTAGTTTATTCACTTACCGGCGTATGGGAAATTGCTATTGGAGCGGGAAAATACTGATAGCTCTGAGGAAAGAAAGTTGCGTTTTCTATTGCTTCCTGTTTCTTATCACTTTGTTTCCCAGGTTTGTTTCACTATGCTTCATGTCATGTTTGGTGTGTAATCCGTGTGTAAGGGGTATGGAAATCATCGTACATGATTAATTGAAAAGAGTCAGAGTTGAAATTGTATCACAAATTTTGGAGATGGGCAAATCACAGATTTTCCAGGAGGTTCAACTCTTTCCATCTCTTCATTGATTTGACGACTACATATTATAGCATAGCCAAGATAAAGTTACACGAAGCAATGAGCTCATTTGAAATCCCGATTAACCACACTTGAACAAATGACATTTCTCAGGAAATTCTCAGGAAATCGCCCATTGCCTTCTTTGGCGAAGACCCGTAGTTTAGCCATAGGCAAGAAGATGGGTTAGCCTGTCCAGCCTTCAACCTACCACTTGAGAGGGCCATCCGCGACTAAGATGTGAAAACTTCGGAGACCATCTTCTATGGGTCAATTCAGATCCTGGGATACGCTTAAGACATAGATGACATCATTGGTTTACGGCTCTCTTATGTTATGGACGGTATCAGAGGGTCTCGTGTTGAAGATTAACAATGCAAAAACCGAATTGATGGTGGTAACGTAAGTGGAACATACGGCTCTGAGACATGGACTCTGTCCAAAACTGACGATGTCGCTCAGAAGGATTATTCGCCTTGCATGTGTGGAAGAATAATGGAGCAGCCGCTATAATAACTAGCTGACACGGATTTGGATTCATATGGACAGACGAGGTGTGGTAGGTCCAAACTGAGATGTGTCCTCTAGAAACTTCGGGGCATTGGATCAGCAAACGGCGGCGCTTGAACTTTTGCCAACTATGTCCTTTACTTTCTTTCTTCACTTAACCACCCTGTGGCTTTCCAATCTCCAACATTTTTTTTAGGAATCAGAAGGTTTTCAATCCTCAATATTAATTTATATTTCTCTATTGATTCCTATTGATAACATTTTTGTTTTACTTTCCGTTCAGTAACTCATCTTGTTACCCTTTATAAAAAAAGAAAAAAAAGAGAAAGACCTATGCATATAATGTATACGTTCTTGGATATTTCCGGGAAAATCAGCATCTACTCAGCATTAGCGAGAAAAAACATAATCCTGGGGGAAGATCCACTACTGACGAAGCGTGGCTAATCCTTAGCAATATTGAAATATTTTCATATCTCTGCTAATTTCATAACGGAGAAGTATATTTTGTTTTGAAAAGCGATCACTGTCAAGCTATAATTAACATTAATATCTTGATAAAACTGAAACTGAAAGAAGATGCCGTTGAGTTCTTGCCTGACAGTAGATAGTTTGTATATTAAGTAAACCATCTTCCTTGTCGTAACGTAATGGAACGATAATTGTTTGATAACAAAAACGAAAATCAATGCTTTACATAGCTCAAACCCGTAATATACTTGTGCGAAATGTTACGTTCCATTTTATAGCTTGTTAGGATGGTTATGAAATTACTATTCAATTTGCATTGTACCAAGAAACGTTTCTTATTGTTTTTCCCGTTTCCATTCAACCGAACCCCATCAATCGACCCCATCCTGGTGCCGCTGGATCTTTTGCCGCTTTGCCAGCGAACCCCACTTGCATGTGAAAGCGCATAAATGCACATATCAGCATAATAATGTATTTAGTTGTATAACACAGTAACATCGTTCCGTACAAAACGTACCGTACCACAATAGCACAATGGTCCGTGAATGTGGTTCATTGTTTTTGCGAACAGTGCAAGGTGTTTGCAGAAGAAGTCCTGCAGCCCCGAGCAATGCCATCCTGTTCATACGTCAACTGCTTATCACTTACAGTTATCTCGTAAAAGTAATATGTTAGTTATCAGTTACCCGTACTGCAGCTGACTGTTTTCCATTCTGGTCGTACAACGGCCGTCTGTCCATGATCGCAATCAAGGATGCAGTTCTTCCAACGGGTTGACGCGCTGCAGTTTTGCAAAACACCCAGTTTGCATTGTTGCTAACGTACTGTAGGGGGGGTTTGTTGGGTGGCGGTATGGGTGATTGTAACCACATTGCAGCAGAAGGATGGTACGTGTGATTACGATAATTGTTTCGTTGAGACAATGCGCATTGTTTCTAATAAGTTTAGCTATTTGCACCGGGCGGCATTTGTAGCGATTCTGTGTACCACAACAAACATCTTTAATCAAATGCATAGATCAGCAGTATTGTTGCATGGCGAGCTACTACTCAGCAGACAAGTATTTGAATGTGAATTCGTTTTGCAGTAATGTGAATGGGAAATGAATGCATGAGTGTACTTGCCGGACGTTGGCAATCGTTGAGGAATTGTTAGAATCCGGTTAGGAATCTAATTTAATTCCATTTTGTTTTAATAAAAAATGTTTACGAAATGTCAACGAAAGTTTTGAAAGCAAAACAAAATCCCTTAAAGTATAAAAATGATAATTCTTTCAAAAATTTCCAATCTACACATATATTTCGCAACAAAATATTTGCAAATCAAATCCTTCCTCACGATTTCATTAACACAATAAAATCCTAATGATAGCTTTAAATCCTTATGGCAAAACTGTATCCAACTTCTTGGAAAACAGCTCACATTTCACCATATCCGGCATTTTTATTCCGGAAATAAACCAGAACGATCCCAAGTAATTCCACTAAAAAGCACCTGCAAGGCTACTACCGGCTATAGATGGATGGATTACTAAATGGTATTGTGTTCACTACCTTCCCGTTTTGTAACCAGCGTACGCTTCATCGATCTGCAACCTGTTCGCCCGAAAAACCCACACAATGCAAAGGATTTGCGGTACAAAGGAACTAGTGGGAAAAACAAACATTACACCCCACCATAGCAATTAATCAGATTTCCCTAAGATAAAACCATTTTACAAACGGAACACCAACCAGCGGGTTGAATGGTGCATTGTAAGCAATGTGTTCCGACCGTGCAACGTACACCCCCTTCCCACCGATGCCGATAGTTTCCGATTCTTTTCGCCAAACCAACAAAAGAAGACTCGTGTAAAGTTTTCCCCAAGAGTGCATGGGACGCCGAACGGGGATATACGCGAGGATAGTGAACACCTTTTCCGAATAATAATTACAAAAGATAAAACTCTCTAATCACCCAGTGTGGCCGGGTCCGGTAGTGCACCGGTTCCTGCATGCACATGTGCACTTTTTCTCGCACCAGTCGCGCACGTTTGGAGAACTAATTGCAGGTGGGGCGGTGTACAGAGACTCGTACAAATCAGAACCACAATCGGCATAGCTTCGGTAGGCCCGGGCGGGCGATGGGGGATGGCAGCTGAACGAAAGGACATACAGACACTTCGTGATATTGTAAGCCACCAATGCGGGTCCTGTTTTGGGGAAAAGGATGCAGCAAGACGCGGGTTCGGTTCGGCACTATATGCTTGCGGTGGATCATGGGAAAATGATCTCTCCGTGTGTGACGGTGGTAAACCGTGGTTTTGCAGCGGGGGAAGTAGGGTGGGTAGGGTGGTACAAAACGTTGTGCATACCGGGGAAAGAGATGGGAAAGAAATTGGATTTACAAAATTATTACCACCCGTCACGAGAATGTGCCATAAATCATTCCGGTTTGGGTTTGTTTGAGCGTACGTGAAATAACTGAGCAGGTGTTGTTTGGTCGCCAGCCGCCAAGGTAGGTGACGAAGTTAAACCGGCGTGGGGAGGGGAAAAGTGTGTTGAGTTTCTACGAAAGTGCAGCGAATTGTAGCTGCACAGTAAAATGGTAAGCATTGCACCCCGTTACAGTGGTGGTGGGAAGGAAAAGTTAGCACCCGACATCGACGGTAAGCTGCCGTGACGCATTCCACGTTGCAAATTTGCAAGCCGGGGAAACACACGGGATAAAGTTTCTGCCCGTTGTGAGCTTGCGGTGCAGTTCCGGCAGGGAATCAGGGATGATTAGGTAACGCCTGTGTCGCAGCACCAGGTGAAAAGACCAATTGCCGCCAATCGTACGGCTGACTCGTTGCTTAATGGGAAATTTCTGTTTCCTGGCAAAGATTTGCTGTGTCGGGAGGGTGGTTTTTCCGAGCGCCGAATGCTCGTTTACAAATTCCTGCACCGTATCATGCAAACGTGACGAAACGAGCCGCACATCCGGTGAAAGGTATCGGTGGTGTACGGATCGCATCCGTTTCGTAAGGGTATTCTTAAGCGTTCGGCACAAAACGGCACGCAATAATAGGTATCGGTATGCTAACGGTGGAATCCTAGGATCGTGTATTGTTTTAGTTGCTAGATGAATCANTATCGGTGGTGTACGGATCGCATCCGTTTCGTAAGGGTATTCTTAAGCGTTCGGCACAAAACGGCACGCAATAATAGGTATCGGTATGCTAACGGTGGAATCCTAGGATCGTGTATTGTTCTAGTTGCTAGATGAATCATTAACAGTGATGGAAAGAATTTGCAATGTATCCTGACAAAGACGAGATGTTCGTAGAATGCACTGGCACTGGAATGGAAATACTTATGCCATTCACGCGAAATACTGGAACTCATAATGAAGGAATAACGTTTATCCAATACTTTGGTCGGAATGGAATTCAACTTACATCATATATAATACAGTCCGCTGATATTAGATTTTTTCGGTGCACATTTTGGTTATGGTAGACATTTCCTTCTGCGGAAGGGTAATTGAGAAGGGTATTTTTTTCTCAAGTTAAATGTTCTGATTTACTTGTTCCATCTACATATCTCTGAGAATTTACTTTTCTGGAACTACTAAAAAAACTACAAATTTCTAAACATACTAAAGAAAATTACCTCAAAAAATCCAACAAGAATTGATCATATGTTTATTATAAAAGATAATGAAAACTTTACCATAAAAAAGGAAGGATTATGGGGAGAACATTTCGATACAAATAAAACAATTTTTTTAGTATCGGCAAACCTATTTACACTAACTAAAAAAAATCTTTTTTACAAAAAAAAATTAAAGGAAGGAAAATTCTACTGCATTTCTACTTGCATTAATGCTTCTGTAGGAGCATTCGAGTATTAAAAACAATGGAGTTATACTTTGATTATTATTATCCTATCATAAGAAAAATTTTATTTTTAAAATTTTATAATTCTTAAATTCTTAAAATGATCACAAATGTCTTGTAAAAATGGTAACAAATTTAACTAACGTTTAATAATTTTCTGAAAAAGATTTTTAAAACTACCCTAACAGTTATCAGCGTAATGCTACAAACATATTGAAACACTTAGTAGCAAAATGTGTTTGTCGACTTAGTGGCCAGTAGACTCAAGTATTGTATAATATTGTAGTCTGGAGAATTTACCTGACGATTTTTAAGGATCAGTTTATCATCTTAATAAATGAAAAGAGTGTCCTGGATAAGTTTGCCTTAAAGATATGTTGTAAGATTAAACAATTGTATAAGAAAACATTTATTTTGTGATATTGCATCATTTTCCTGTCTCACGTTAGAGAATTATGATACGTTAAATAATAATCATCTAGAATTCGGCAAAAATTTTCCATTCCCTTGATGTATCTTACATCTGTTTCCCGACATCAACTCCAATTGCACTAATTACCGAACCATTTCACCAAGCTATCGAATAACCACGTGCACACTATAAAACTGTGTATGTAAATGATACCTTCCCGACTCATCTAGCGTTTCTAGCATTGGAACGAGCCACGGAGTCCATCTTAATCCACACCCGACGCAAAGCGCAAGTTGAGTCACGCGTAGGCTATGATTACCAATTATAATGCGAAATATGAGCACCACTTGTGCGGATCCTTTGCTTAGGGTCGTTTCATCCTCGAGAGCACTCGTTCATCCTTTGTGCTATGGGGAATCCTTTTTCCTTTGTGCGCTGATAAGCCTGTCCGGCTTACGTGCAAGCTTGCTCATGCCGGTTGAGTCAAGAATTTAGTAGCAAAGAAAGGATACCATCTCCGGTGTTCGGAACGAAGACGGATTCGACGCGTGCTGACAGCAATTGATCAATTGGTGGGGGGAAGAGCCCACACGTGGAAAGCCACCGGTGGCCACCGGAAGACACTTGCTGACTCGTGGATCTTTCGCGGCACTTTGGGCAAACGCCCAACGACCCATCCGTGCGGCACAAAACGCACCCTAACGCGGTCTCCCATCCACCGAAAGGAGCTCAATGGCGCGATAAGGCAGGTTCCGCTTTCCGCATGACAAATGATTTGCCGACAGTTTAAGAATGCTGAACGTTTTTAATGATCCTCATGTGTACGAGGCGTTCCTCTGGCCCGTGTTCGGAGGGGTTTTTTTTGTCATATTCTACTGCTAGTCCCTTCTTTTGTCGCTGTGAAGCGTTCTTGCGGTGTGCCGCTTATCGTCCTGGCTGTCGTAAATGCGTACGAAATTGGCGGTTTCGTCAAAAACGTTGCGCACCATATAATGGACCGTGTCGAGTGGCCCCGGGGAGGGTAGATAAATGACAATGAACCAGTGCGCTCGCAAATGAGCTGAGCTGAGCGGTGTGTGTGTCTGTGTGCTATTGTACCTCAAATTATCTCTCTCGCAACCCTACGGAGCTTTTATTATCGTTGTTTTCGCATCTCAAGATGTAAAATGTGGCTGGTACATAGTTGAAAAGCTGGCTGTGTAGTTTAATGTCATTACGAAAAAAGGATGTGTTTTTCTTCGCGTACCAGCGTTACAGCGCGATAAGCCACTTGTGCGGACGTTCACGTCTATAGCGCCAGCCGGGGCTGATACGCAGAATTTTCTTAGCATATTCAGATGATGTATAATGACGTTTTCTTTGCCAAATTTAATTTGCTTGGTGAATTACATTACATGAATTATATGTTCATTTCGTTATCTACCCGAATGTGTCTTTTTTGCAAGGATGCGAGGGAACTTGTCATAAAGGCAAGAGCTGAGCTATTTAACATATGATGTTTTTGAAGATTAAGTTTATTTTTCGGGGTAGAAATTTATTTTTCAGTTCACCACTGACACTGAGACTTTTATAAACATATTTTAGTTTTGAATGAATTTTTTTTTTAAATTGTTTTTATTGCTATAGTTAATTTCTTTATTGTTATAATTCACAAGCATATCGTAGTACATAGTATATTCTGCTCTTAACGCCTAGATTTATCAACTACTCTCTAATGAAACAGTAGTTTTTCTGTGCATCAAGTTACAACGATATCAGGTGTAGACTATCAGACTTATTCAAATTTTATTCTACAAATTTTTAGTAAAAAAAATATCCATTCAAACTAGATAGGGTCAATTGTCATGAATAGACAAAACATGGCAGTTAGTTTGCTGCTACAGAAATAATAAAAAAAACAAACTCCCTTAAAGCTTTTTATTGTTTCATTACCCTTTATTTATCCACAAATTGTCAACGACAAATTCTATGTTTCCGGCGGTGATAGATAGAACGGATCGATAAGTATTCGACAATAACGTTTCGCAAAACAAAAACATTTCAACCCTGCGTTCGATTTTACTAGCATTGGTACCTTTTATTTTACTCCGACAAAATGCAAAACAAAATCTACATTTGCTACACCAATCGAACCGGGCCACACGATACAAGGGATTCAAAATCCGTATCGTAAAAATGTAACTGTATTGCCAGTCCGCTCAAAATCGCGATGGTAGATAATAAAACATAAACTTTCCCAAACCTTTCCCTCCCCCTTTTCTGGCTGGGAAAACTTTGTCACAAAGGATGCTCGGGTGGGTGGAAAAAAAACCAAACAACAACAAGCAACCTACGAATTGCTATCTACCCACATGCACCAAACCGGGGGGCGCATTCGTGCGGGTGCAAAAGTATCAGTTGGTGGAAATTCGATTCCTTCCCCGGTGTCGAACCCGGGTTCGGGTGTAAATAACCCGTCATCCGCACGAATGTCGACCACACGAAGTCGTTCCAGCCCATTTCCGTTTGCCGGGAAAAATGCCCTCGGTGTGTCGCATTGGTTCGGTTTCGAAGCTTTCGTAGACCAAGGTTTTCTTCTCTTCTTCTTCGTTTGTGATCAGTAACCGGGTGCCTGTGATTTGTTTTCTGTGATGCTCGGTTCACGCAAAAACCGATGGCAAACTGTTTGCAACCGATCTTCTCGAATACGGCACATACAAAAAAAAACCACCCATGAACCGGCAGCCACACAGAAAGGGAATCGTAAAAAAAGTGGTTCATATTCATATTTCATCCCAAAATATGAATGCTACCCTTCGCCGACGTGGGGATGGTGGTGGAAAATGGGATTGTAAAAAAAAATGGAAGAAGAGAAAACTCATCTCTTCTCGGCTTTTTAACTGCCGAGGACGCGTATGGGTGTAGTCATTCGCTAGCACAGGAGATCCGGCAATCCGACGATGCCGGGATAAATAAACCGTAACCGGAACCAACCGGCACTGGCGGTAAAGTTTATTGAAGGATTGTTATCGTTTTGACATTACTCAGCACTTTAACGTTTCCGTCGGGGATTAGCTTGTGTGATGGCCCGGGAGACCTAGGGGATTCCACTGGGTAGTGAGGCTTGGCGGGAGGAAAGTAAGTTGTCATATTGATGATGACTGTACGTACCGGTTTGAAGGTAGAGTAAGGTAAGGTCCTTTGCCACACCATATTCACTGCGAGTGCTGCTATGCATCAGGGTGCAGGACCCGGACTGGTGGGAAGTCAAATAAGGTTCCCTGTTGCTGCTATCGCTGCAGTTTACGAGGAGATTAAACCGGAAGGATACGATTGCCAGCTCGTGCCGTTGTTTATGCTGCGCGAGTTTAATAAATTCGCCACGCCACCACCCGGCGGAAGGCTTTTCACGTCGTTGACGATTGCGAAAACAAAATGACAGATGCCTCGGTCGGTTCGAAAGGGCCTCGGCTAATAAAACTCCATCGCGAGCGCCGTATGTGAAATGGAAGGAAGGTTTTTGCCAAGCAGTAAAAAGGTGGTGTCATAATTTACGGTTCAGCATTGTTGGTCGTGATTCGCTATTCTAAATTGCGAAATGATCAACGGCGTAATGACTGAATCGCGATGGGTAGCAGCTGAGTATGGCAAGTATTTGTTGTCTGCTCGTTACGTGTGTACTGAATAAAGCGCAGAACGGACGAATGGGGAAGAATTTTCATCACTTTGCAATGGTACGTGGTGAGAATGGTAATATTGTAATGCTAGTATTTCATACAGGAGCTTTTTTTATGTATGGTTCAAGATAATACGTTTGATCTTGAAGATACGCCATTTAATACATGTTTAGTTTTTTATTGAGCAACTTAGGTTGAAGTAGGTTCAATTTGTATTCATTAGTTTTCATATAAATTAATAAAGATGTAAGAAAAAGATCAGGTATAAGAAACTAGGCTATAGAGCTTTTGTTAGATTTTAAATTTTCAAAGATACATGTTAAATGCGTAGTCGAACGTTATTGGTTGGGCCTTATTTTATTTTAGGACTATTAATATTAATTATATATCAAAACCATCCGGCCGTTCTACACGAATAAAAAATTATATTTTATAATTATTTGAAATTAAATCGTTATAATAACGATTTTTTCTTCGTTTGCAATCTGTCAAACCATCTAACTATCGAAAGCAAAGTCACACGATTTCCAGTAGCGCATATAACAGTAGCCAGAGTAGGATGCTGCCATAAATGTAAGAACGGATCTGATCGACAGGAGTGAAGAGTTGATTTATTTTTTTCATTTGTCTCTCATGCAGGAACATAGTGTGTGCGACAGAACGAGATGCGAATGATCAAATCGGGCGACCGCTTCGGCAATTATAGTTGTGTAGGTGCGTCGTGATAACGAAGCGGAAGAGATAATTGATCATGAGATAAAGTGATCATTCGCCATCGGACAGTAATACGTTTCAGTTATGAAATCAAGCCTTCGGTACATGGACAATTTTGCAAGCGTTGTTTTATTTTTTTCGGCTAAAAAGTGATGTTCTTCCACCGATGAAGTTATGGATAATCTAGTATATCAATTTTTGTGTTGATAAGGTGTGAAACAGTGAAGATTACTGTGGCACGTGTACACATTGTTGCCGGCGTCGGCTTGATTTGTGTCAGTGTATGGGTGTTATTTCTTGATCTCGATTGAGTGTGGTTTTTGCAATACACCAAAGCGTAAAGTGTGCAAGTGAAAGAAGAATCACATAAAGTATTATCTTCCGAAACAAATGCAAAATTAGTTATACTTTGCAACTATTTCGACATTTCATAAATCACCAATCCAGTTTCGGACCTTACAGTATTGTGATGAACATGGTTAAGTATTAACATTTTATTTCATCTCACGCTTACCTACGCAGTTAATGCGTTCTTACTCCAACGATAAAGTAATCATTTTGATCAGCGCAGCTTGCTGTACGCCAACGTTGAAGGGTCCGCGTCTGTGTGCGTGTAAGGAGATTTATATTCAATGCGTGTACTGTGCGTGTACTAAGTTTGCAAATTATTTGCATTTGTGTTGTGTAGCGTATCTTGTCAAACGGGTTTTATTATCTATCATAAACCATAAGCGTGTGGTGTTTGTGTTTTTCGTAAGCTTCGTGTCAGTTACGGCTAGTTTATAAAGTTTGAAATTAATTAAAAAATAAACTTTCGGTACATTTTGGGGAAAGCAGCATCTTTTGTGCACACAAAAAAGGAAAGCGATTGTGTTTTTGGTAAGAAAAAAGTAATAAAAAAATAAAGTGTTTTTCAAAGAAAAAAAAAAATAAAACAGGTTTATATTAATGCGTTTAATGCTTATTGCGTGAATTCGTGAATCTAGTTTTTTGGCGAAAAATGTGATGTCTTTTTATCAAGCAGCATTTTGCTTATTGCGTAAATTAGTGTATTGAAAAATGTGGCCATTTTAGGCGAATGTGGTGTTCCAAATATGCTTAAGGGCATTGAAGTGTGTAAGTGCCTTTGTGCACAGAAAAAAATATCAAGTGTTGGTGTTTTTGGTGAGAAAAATGTGATTAAAATAAGAGGTGGTTTGGTGAGAAAAAAAGGGAAAAAAAAGTTTTTATCAAAGAGCATTTTGCTTATTGCGTAAATTAGTGTATTGAAAAATGTGTCTACTGTAAGCGAGTGTGCCCCAAATAAATGTGGCTAAGCGTATTCAAGGGTGTAAGTGCCTTTGTGCACAAAAAAATATCATGTGTTGATGTATTTTGGTAAAAAAGAAGTTATTTTTTTATCATATAAAAAAGCATATTGCTTATTGCGTAAATTAGTGTATAACAATGTGGCCATTGTAGGAAAGTGTCGTATTTTAAATGTGCATAAGCGCATTGAAGTGTGTATGTGCCTTTATTCATAAAAACAATGAAAGTGTTGGTTGTTTTGGTGCCAAAAATCGATCAAACATATCGTTCGGCGGGGTAAGTAAACCACATTTAATTAAAAATATGGAAAGTAAGGTTTTTGCAACAGATATTTGATTGGACAGTTTGAGCCTTGAGTTATTAAATATTAAGCAGCGTTACAACATGTCGTGTATTTTGTGTTTGAACCTTACATAACTTTGCCACAAAACTCAAAGCTTGATCCTTGTCCTAGTGATTTTATTTATATTAAACTTGCGTTTTCCTTGCGATATTTTTACAAATATGTTTAAATGTTTCGTTTATTCCAGAAAGTCCTTGTTCACTCACTCAATGTTCAAAAGTTACTTCAAATTCGTCCTTCTGAACGCTATCGAAATTCGACAACATCGTTCTCAAACCATTTCTTTACCACATCCCTGAACATATGGAGGAATGAGTGGGTGCGTTCCTTCTTAAGATAATCACTTCAACATCCTTTCCATTTTTAATAAACTTATCTGAACCACATTGTGCTTTCTTAACTGCTGAAACATTGCAAACCGTGTACTGATTGTATCTTGCTGATCGTTGTGCAAACGTTCCATTTAGATAACGATAAATGGCAAGGATTTGTTCGACCACTTGCTAAGATCACACCATATGCTACCTTCCCCAGCCAATGCATTCCTCTGATGCCGCACGCGAAGCGGTCGACCATTACGAGGCTCTCATGCTCTCCATAAGTATATTCTAATTTTATGCTACCATACATATGTGTGTGGGTGTGTGTACTTGTGTCCTTGTGAGACGAAGGGAATGTACGTTCGGCCACCTTTCGGGCCGGTGTTAGCTTTCCCCAACACATCGGTGCGGTGACCGAATGAAGACATTGGCCATCATACTTAGAATTCTATAAATAATTCATTGACAACGACAACCCGGGTTTCGGTTGACTCCTA
>STHD01000004.1:21525311-21547295 GCA_016170015.1 Anopheles longipalpis
GATGGGCCAAAATCGTCACGTGCGCCCCGTCGTGTGTGGTACGTGATTTTTGATTAATTTCCCTACCCATAGAGACATGGCCCCCACGAAACAGCTGGATGAAATGAAAAGCGAATCAGTAGATATAATAAGAGAAAGGAAAAATATCAGTATGATAAAGAGAGATAGAGACGAAGAGAAAAAGAGAGAGAGAGAGGGAGAGTGAGTGATATATTTAAAAAAATATATATTCACGATCATCGATGTAAAATCGTACGCACGTCGCACGCTTCGTGTCGTGATGTTTGGTGGCTTAATTTCCGGTGCTGTATCTTAACTTGTCAACCCCCGCGACAGCGGCAAACGAGCGAATGATCCTGACACTTTCGCTAGCCACCAGAGCAAAGCAGGCAAATTTTGTTGGCCGTCGATGGAAAACCATTTTTCACTCCAGCACACACACACACAAACACATTTGCTGTCGAAGGCGATCGACGAAATCGGGCGTATCGTGCTACCCTGTGGATGGTATCTCCACCTCAAAGTGACGTCGTGTCTGTACCCGATCCTACCCTGTCCATGTCCCAGTCTCCCAAAGTGGCGAAGAGTATAGAGCGAGTTGTTAACCTTCCAGCACCATCAGCACTAAAGACAGTGAAATCGAAATCCATAAATCAACCGGTGCAAATCTTCCCGGTCCCGAAGCTGCCTGGGGCTGGGTCCTCAGGCTGGGTGATGGCCAGATTGAGCCTTCCAATGGTAGGTGGAAAATAAAAGTGCCAACAACAACAACACACAAAAAAAACAAATCCTTCCAACTGCACGGCGCGATGAGAAAGGAAAAATCGTTTTTCGCGCAACATCTAAATCTCCCGGTAATCCGCTTTCCGTGTGCACGATTTAACGATTTTCAGTCAAACTTCCTGCACGCGCGGTTTGGTTTGCGGGGGAACAGGGGAAAAACAGCGAACGATAAGGAGGTCGCAACGGGGTGCGTGCTGGTGTTGGCCGGTGTACACCCGGTACAACCCGGGACCGGGGTTCGTGTCGTAAAGTTTAAACTCTTCCCCTTCCGGCAATTCGGTTCACGGATTGTGGTGCGATGTGCAAAGCAGTGTACAACCATAAAGCTCACCATTTCTCCATTCCTAGGCTTGTTCCTGGTGCTGCTTCACCAGCTGCCGGTATGGCTTCATATGCATGGTAAGGTAAGGCAAACGAATCCGGAGCAGAATCTTCCAGTCTGCAAACAAAAAAAAACTTGACGTTAAGGAGACGATGATGTTGGCCGTTTAGGTAAATTGAAAATGTGATTCCTGTACGGGAGCGTACTACTAGATTAGACCGGAAACCAGTCGGGCTTAATGTTATGGCTTAATGTATTGTTTTTGGCCAACGAAGGAAACGACGGAAAGACCCCCACCATACCACGATGGAATGTGCGCACGCGGTGAAAAGAATAACCTGAAATCACTTGCAGGAATGTGAGGGACCAATTTATGGCGCAATAATTGTCAATCTTGTGCCATACGTGCCGTGTAGTCGTCCGGGATGTGATGTGTCTTGCTTTAGCCATTGTTGCGCCCCGGGAGGGGAGAAAGTAAACGAGAAGGATGTGTAAAATGTCCGATAAGCTGTTGTTATGATTTAAACACTAAATCTATTTGAAATTAATTTAAAATCAAATATGATAAAAATTGTGAAAAACTTTGATGGAAATCCAATGGAATTTGGAACTCTGAGATTTGATTCTCCAAAACTTTGAGTTAGTTCAACATGACGTAAAAGTTGATTTTATTCTCCGTACGTCCTGGCCATATTTTTGTAGGACTTGGAATTTGATTTTAGGAATTTTTGAGCTATAGAAATATATCCAAGAGATGTATGTGGTTTTTGAGATCGTTACAGGAATACATGCCGTTGGACAGACTATGTTTGCCCTGTCCATGACAACCAGAAAAACATTATTTTCCAGGCAACTTTGAAGACTTATGTATAACTTTCGAACAAGTAATCCAATGTGGATACAATATTCTTAAGAAAATAATAAAACTTTTTTAGTTTCTATTTCTGGACATAAGTCGTCTGAACCTCAAGTCTTTTTCGTGGTATGTTATGTTTTCATCTCATATTATTGGATTCCTTAAATCGAAGAAATAAGCAACCAACATCAATTTGGCTGCCTGTGGTGGCGGTTGGAAAAAGATTTTAGTTTGACAATCTTTTCATTTGGAAAGAATTTCGAAAGAAAATCCTTTACAAAGTCTTGGTATTGCAGGTATTTACAGACTTTAATTCTGACAAAATATATCTTATTTCTAATACCGGTGAGTTTGTAAAGATCTGAAAAGTTCATGATTGATCTTTGAATTGAATAATCTTAACATTTTTGGATGACTGTTTATTGAGATATTCCTTTGGAAGGAAATAACCCAACTTTTCAACAAGCCTTCGAACAAATTAGGCAATCTTCAGCTCTTCAAAAGTCCGCTTTGTTTTTAAATGTAATCTAATAATACATCACCTCATCTTTAAGCCTATTACGCGATAAATATTGGACAAATTGTGTCAGTTAATTCCAGGATTTCAAATGCTTGGTCGGAAAGGTTAGCAGCTTACAATAACCAAGTCTGATTGATGAACAGTGTAGCGTATGACGTGAGACTACTGGCCTAGTAGTGCCCTTTCGTGACCTATATATCATACTGCAGATACACAAAACTTCGATTTTCCTATATGCGGCATTTGCGGGAAGGATGACTAGTTGAATTTGTGAATCTATTTGACAGAACGACCATGATTAACGATTGGTTCGCCCGAGGACGGTATCGGGAACTTCACGTGCAGATCATGACCTTTGAAATGTTGCAAGACAACTGATGAGTTCATAAAGCTACCGTGATGGAACGAATCTTTGAATTGATTTCTTAATTAACAAACATCTATCAAAATGCTGTTTCGCAACAGTGACAGATGAAGTTACGCTGGAAGCTTAGATGGAACTTTTCGGTTGCTTTTGATCACAAATGTATTATCTGTTCGTGGTGCTTTGTGGAGGATAGTTTCGGACGATACTCCTGATGCTCATTAAAGCAACTGAACTTTAATTTTATTACTTAAAAAAAGTTGAAATTCATTATTTTTATTTTACTAAAATTAAATGCTAGAAATAAAAGCAAAAACTGCCAATCAGTGTCCTTTAGACATTGATTTCATTCCACGGCAGAAATCGTCAAATTTGAACAGCATCAGATTTTAGAATCAACATGAAGTTGCAAACCCATAAAGGGAAAGCCACGCTCCATTGTGCAAATGTTTGTTTGACTGAGTTCCGGCAATAATATTGGCTTTTGTGCGGAATCAACAGCAAACGCGTCGTACACGCGTGTGCAAATGCAATGTTGTCTTTTGGTTGGTGAAAAATTAGCAGTCAAATTTGAGGGTTTTTTTTGTAAATTTCCTCAGCAAACACATTCCAGGCACCGAGGCGAACACTCATCAAGCAAGATAACCGCCAAACATCGATGGACAATAAACAATCGTTCGAAGTAGCTGGTAAGGCATCACATCATATGCTAACGATGGCTAATCGTGTACGTAATGGGCCGTTGTTCCATTACGCTTCGTTCTCATATCACCAACCCTGCCTGCACATCAATCAAGCAGCGAAACGTTCCACGTGCGCTGGTGGTGCGGTGGTGCTGAAGCGGAAAATAAATTCCGGCCATTCCGATTTCCGGGCTAAGCAATCCCATGCTAAAGGATACCGCTGCCGGTCGTATGTACGGGTATGTATGCGTACTGTTTGTTTTGCACACACACACACACACGCGCGTACGCTCGCTTTTCCCCGGTGAAGCGTAACGCGGTGGAAAAGCCTCGTGCCAAAACACTCTAGTGTCTACCCGCAGGTTCCTTTACGCCGAACCATTCCCCAGAATTGATGAATGCATAAATTATTATTTGTCTATATTTTCCATATTTGATTCCGTCCTAACTGGCGTTGCGTTTCCTCCCGCTTTGCGGCGGGCGGGTGAGTGGTGTGTTAAAGGATCGGTTGGATGGAATGTGTTTGCATTGCGTGTTAAGTTTTGCAAACGATTTCTCGATTACGGTTTGAACCGTGTGTCCCGCCCGGCACGGAACGGGTGAACATTATTGTTGAATCCTTGGAAGACGCTTTGTGGGTTTCGTGCTGGGGCTACTCTTTTCTTTGCTAACAGGTTGGTACATTGTGACCACTCATTTGTATTTTATTAGCGCGTGAATATTAGACCAATTTGTTGTAGAATTTATTTTTTACCGCAGGTTTATTTCTTTAAGGTGATTTAAATAATATCTGGTGTTTTAATTAATGTTCTTCAGATATTTAATATTTATGTACGTATTATCTAATTTTTGAAGAAAATGTATACTATTTAAGGGCTCCCTAATAAGTAGGGAAAACTTATTCAGTTTGTGATTTTAGAGTTTAGTTTTATTTAAGTTTAGTAGAATTTAGGATTTTTTTCAATTTATGCACCTAACACTTGTCCTCGCTTATGCTCAACAGATATTAATGTTTAATCTGTTTAATTAATTTTAATTTTTTCTAAAACTAAAATCACTCACTAAATTACTTGACAACCGTAAAGAAGTACATGGAATTGGTCAATAAGTCTGGTCCGGAAAATCGATATCGAGATGAGAAGAGTCAAAGAGATGACCATATTTATTAGACGATTTCATCGCTCGAAGAAATGGATTGCAACGGATTTGTGTGCCAACAGCAGCACATGGAGAGCAATTCGAACTGCAGCTAGGAGTAACCTTAGCTACAACAGGAGCTAAGACCCACCCGGAAGTAACGGCTACGGACGGTCGGATTGGAGCAGTGTCTAATAGGCTCGGACACGCAAATATTGAGTAACATTTTTGAGCGTAAAATTCCATTGCCGTTAAATAGACACCATGAGGCGAAAGAGTCAAGGGAAGCTTGGTACAGTCATTCATAAATGCAACAATCAGAAGTAAATCAAGTTCAAATTCATTTAAGTGTAATTAATAAAAAAAATGTTGTCACTTTCACCAGGCTAAGTTAAAANAAAATTCCATTGCCGTTAAATAGACACCATGAGGCGAAAGAGTCAAGGGAAGCTTGGTACAGTCATTCATAAATGCAACAATCAGAAGTAAATCAAGTTCAAATTCATTTAAGTGTAATTAATAAAAAAAATGTTGTCACTTTCACCAGGCTAAGTTAAAACTAAGTTTAGTATGTTCGACCATACTAATAACCTGTTAAATGAAACATAAAACTAAAATTTATTGAGTGTTAAGCCCGGATGTGCTGTAATAAAACCGATAGGCAAAAGAAAAGGCTTTTATGGCATTGGTGACCCATTTGCCTGCCCATTTAATTCCCATCACAACAGCGCCAAATGTCACACCCGGTCGGTTATGTGTGCATGACTGACCAGCCGGCCATTGATGCACCCGCTGCGTGCAGGTGTCTATAAACATGCCAACCCCCTCCCACCCCTACTTCTTAACCCCTCCATCCGTGCCAATTCATCCTTGGAAGTGTGTGTAGTATGTGAGGTTATTTTTTTCGTTCGTTTTGTTCTGTTGTTTGGTGCTTCATCCATCCGGATATTGACCATTTTCCACCAACCTGGACATCCCCGGCAAACAATGCGAAACGATTATCACGCTGTGCTAAAACCCGCTAAACCCGCGATGTGTGTCCATTGGATGGAAAACTTACCCCCCAGGGGGGGGCGGAGGTTGAAAACTGAGTTTCTAACCGTTTGTTCCATCCTCCCCCCTCAAAAAGGGTGCCCCAAATCGGGTCCGGTGTTGCTTATCGCAATTGCACACAAAAAGGGGAAAATGGAAATGGTCCCGAGGGGGAAACATGTAAGTTTCGAAACTGCAAGCACCGAACGGCAAACCGTACGTAGGCGTGATTTTATTATTTGTTGATGTTAACTTCTGTTTTCGCACTTACGCGCCTTGCGGGCAATTGCGCTTACGCCATGAATACATCACTCACGCAAACCGGGTGAGTTTTGTGCTGTTCCTGGAGGGGAGTGGGTTTTGGGATTGGGAGTTGGGATTTTTGGGGCTGATACACGCTGAAACTAGCACGATGTAGACCATGGGATTTCCGTACCGGGGCAGTTTTGTTGGAATTACAACACTCGCCGAATCAGTGCACTAAATGCTA
Source organism: Anopheles longipalpis (assembly GCA_016170015.1). Lineage (NCBI taxonomy): Eukaryota > Metazoa > Arthropoda > Insecta > Diptera > Culicidae > Anopheles > Anopheles longipalpis. The sequence goes on from STHD01000004.1 coordinate 21,531,499, forward strand.
GCCCCAAAACGGTCAAACATGCGCGTGTTGTGGGGTAGCTAGGGGGATGAAGGTTTCTGGAACAAAAGTGAGTCGTGTAAGGTTGACTTTCTATGCATCCGAGTACATACACTTTTCCGTAGCCGTTCCCATATTCATCAAACAACGTTTTTTGGTAGGGGAAACATAAAATCCAAATTCTCGCATATCCTCACCGGCATTCGCCGCTTGAAAGATACGGCTGGTCCACTTGAGCGGAACAGGGCGAGTTGACCCTGGGTACCGCGGATCCTAAGCTAGGGCACTTCATCATGGTATTGGTTCCGGGTACTATAGCAGAGCGCACTCAAGCAGTCTTATTCCATGGAGCCGCGCGCGTACTGCGGAATGTTTCGTGTAGTGATGGGTAAATCCTGAATTTTCCCGGAGTCGGAATAATTCCGGAGACATTCCGGAGTGTACTCCGGAGTAACTCCGACATTATTGGAAAAGCAAATTAATAGGTTGTAAAAAACAGTTCAACTCTCTGCACTCGGTCACTAAACGAAGTTGAAGTCGGAGTTACAAACGGAGATTACTCCGGAGTTAACTCTGGATGCAGCACCAGAGTTAACTCCGGAGTATTTCGATACCAACTCCGGAGTTATTCGTAGTCAAGTTCGAATTTATTCCGGAGTTGAATCCGGTTTTTATACGTCGAAGTCGGAGTGGATTCATGGAGTTCCCACCACTAGTTTCGTGCTGTTCGTACAAATGGAAAACGGGCGCATCCCGGGTTTGTTTGTAACAGTTTCCACTGTTTAACTTTGTTGCTCTTTCGGATCCCCGGGTTCTGCGTGGTAGCTACGCAGCGCAACAAATGCGCTTATTGTACCGCGAGGAATGTAGAACAATGTGCTATGGAAGAGTGCAAAACTCCGGTGCATTATCGGTAGCTAGTACAGCACACCGTACACGCCTGATTGCTGTTCCCAGTTTTCTAAGTGCTGAGGCTGTGGTTCATTCCCGGTATTGGAGGCTCTCTAGCGCTCAAGACAACCTGGCCATCAGTGTGGTATCGTGCTGCAAGCCGGTGCTTACGCAACCTGTTAGATTGCAGGAGTCGTACTCCTTGTTTTTTTTTGTTTGTTAAAAAACACGGTTCAGCGGATGCACAACGATGGCAAACAAAGCATCTGTCAACAAGTGCACCCTGATGATGGTACTCGGCTGGTAAGAGATGCAGTTGGGAAAATAATTTTCGTAAGCAGATCGAGCAGGGGTCGTAACGTCTGGAACGCACCATGGTCGATGGTGGAGGCGCCTATTAATGTTGATCATAAACAATCGCAAAAGAAAACGTTTCTGCATTGTTAGGCCCGGCAAGTGGAAAGTATGGTTTGTTGATATTTGTGAAAGCTTGGCAAAGAAACTAGCAAAAAAAAATAATCTCGCTGAACAATGCACGAGACGTTCGTCGTAGATGGATGAAATGAACAAGCGAGATGCATTTAAATTGTTCGCAGCAAAATAATTTTCTTATTATTGTTGAGTTTATTTTGCGTACGCTTGATCTTACCCTTTTGTCATGTATTAATTTTTTTTAAATTAATTTTTTTAAATTTAGGATATTGAAGATTGAATTATTTTTTTTAAATTTTTATCATCTTCTTAAATCTAAAAGCTTGTCATTTTCAAACAATTAGTTTGAAATTCGATGTTAATATTATTCGAAAGTGATTTTTTTTTCTTGCCGGGTCTTGGAATAGGAATAGGTGGCATAGGAATAGCTTTGTCTTCCTATGTTTAAATTTTTTTGTTATTTCTTAATTTGGATCATAGAACTTGATCTTTGACATTAAATTAGTTAGTACAATCGCATTTTAGACATTTTCTTTCCCATTATCCTTCGTGTGATAGATGTTTCAGACATTTTGTACTATATTTTATAAATAAATCGTTGCATTTTTAAATTTTGAAAACTTTATTCTATTTTTGTTCAACAAATCAGAATAATATTCTATACTTTTGTATGTCAGCGAAATTATTTTTTCTTTATTTGTCATTATATTTAAAAAAAATTACTATTTTCCATATTTTACTATTCTCCATAAACTTACAATAGATTGTGATAATTAAAAAAGAAAAAAATAGTTTTTTCTTTACACCAATAATTACATCACTGTACCTCATTTGGCCACAATTATTGCGTATTTCGTAGTGGTAGCAAAACAAAACAGATATAAAAGCAAAAAAAAAACCAAACCGCCATGTTATGTTTACCGCCGACATGGTTAAAAGGTGGAATAATATGCACTAACAAGAAACACTAACCAGCTCGGGGGGATTTTGCGTTTGGAAAAACAAACCATTTTTGTGGAAAACTGGCTGGCTGCAAAATAAATCATACACCCAACTCCGCATCGTAAGCATCTCCGGCATCATCGTGTAAACAATCTGAAAAGCACCTTTCGTCATCGGAATGTTCGGAACTTGTCGGAAGAACGATATAGGAGGAGTGAGGTTTGTAATGTAGAGATAGAAACAGAGAGAGAGAGAGAGGGAGAGAGAGAGTAAGAGAAAAAAAGCATATAAATTACCATTTCTTTGCCACCTCTTGATCCGTAGTAGCGTTTCGCGCACGGTCGGCAGCAGAATCAAACCGCAGGACGAATGGCGTTCTTTGTGTGAAACGAAATGCTGGAAAAGATCATTCGACGAGAGCAGCGCTTAATCACTTCACGCCTCATAAGCACCTTGCAATTAATATTCGTTAGTAGTAATTAATTAGTGTAATAAAATTTTCCAACCTAGTGAGTCCCGCGGTACATTTGCACCCTCGTTAAACGATACTCGGTCGGGTGTGTACTTGGATGTTTTTTTTCTCTTCTTTTCGTATTTCTTGTGTTTATTTTTTTATTTCGATTTTCGATCCCCCCAATCCCACGCGATGGAAGGCAGAGGAGATGTGAAGCTGCTTCAAAATCAAACAAACCATTTAGAATGACCTGTGTGAGTGTGTGTTTCCTTCCGCCAAATGGAGGGCAAACCGCACTACGGTTTCGATGTTTGAGGTTTTGTTTTGCTGTGTATAAATCGTAATAAATTTCCAACGATCGTCGGTTGGGATGGTTCCTTCGTAAGCTAAAATGAGGGGGGCGCTATAAGTAGTGCCGAATTTACACTGACACGCATCATCAACGGCACCTCAATTGCTGCAACATTTCACAAGACTGTTTTTCTATACTCCCCTATAATTTTCATCCCTCCTGGGGGGAACTCCTTGAGGGTGGGGAGAGAAAAAAGTAATTGAGTTTTCTTTTTAAAGACCGCTGCATCAACTTTTCCTCAGTTCCCAGCCTGGAGTGGGCCGGTGTCTTTCCCCCCTCAAAAAGGCAGAACACTCATTAATAAACACTTCGATAGGATTTTGCGTTTGCTTCCGTGCAAAGATACTACCGAAAAGATTCCACGTGCCATTGGGTTGGGTACTAATGGCATTCTGTGCAATGTACCTTCTAACCTTTCCGTTTCCCGCACGATCGGTTTCCGATCTTTCTTCGATCCGTTGCTTTTCTTCTCATCAGCATTCGCGCTTCAACGAACCATTTCGTACGGTACGGGGACCCGTTCAGAAGCTCTAATAATGCGGCACCAAAGTCCTTTGGTCGTTGAGTTGATGCGGGTTTTTTTGCCTTCACCCTGGTTCGATCATAAATTCATTTTAAAAATTCAATAACCAAGCGTGAGATAAAAGAGCGGGGAAAGCAATTCATCGCGAACGACACCAAAGGCACCAAACAGAAAAATCCTTGGGTAAAGTGGCAAAACGAAGGTACTGTTCACGCTAGAACGCATAAGAAGCGTATCGTTTTGCGGAGGGAGCAAAAGGAAATAAATTGATTTTGATCAATCGTAGGGTAACTACTATACGCAGGCGACTGTTCGCGCGCCCAGCATACTTTTGGTGCGGCGTGAGTACATTTCATCGTCACCATTGGAAACGCGGTGGCTGCCCACCTTTTTTCCTTTAGTCAATAAGACGTAAAGGAATCGTGAATGGATAGGTTATTTCAGTGGAAAACTTATTTTCCTTCCCATTTTTTTAAGTGTGTGCGTCTTTCTTTGCATCATCACGCAGCAAAGAGAAGAATTCTTCAAGGGGAAAACTTCACACGAGACGGTACACAACACTATCCTATCTACCATAATTGTTCGCTCTATTGTTCCGTGTTGGTTAGCGGGAGGGAAACAAATGTGAACTTATTTTGTAATGAAATGTCTCTCTCTCTCTGCAATCCAACACACAAAAAACGCAATGAATATCGAAAGCGAATGGAAAAATTGTTTCCACTTAACGACAAAAGGCGAACAAAATTGTGTACCGAGCGGAAAAGCGGAAGGATCTAAGCAAACGACCTCATAAACGCGCAAGAATGGCAACCTCCGAACGGCTGGAAGGAAGAAAATCAAATGATTATTAAAATTGATTTCACCCAAACGCCACGATGTACCGTCCCCATGCACCGACTGCTTCGTCCAGGCCATTTATTTGCCACCATCGACCAGTTCTTCGTCATCTTATGGCACAAGGAATCGCTTCGGTTGAGAATACTTTGCAATTAGTACATATGAAATTGGGACGGTGCGTGAAGTGTATTTAAGTGTAGGGATGGGTGTATTGAAACCGTTTTGGCTCATTTATTTTTGAACTTAATATTATTATTCTTTGGACATTATTTTTGAAATTTTAAAGAAAATGAAGTTAGTAAAACAATATTTTAAACATTTCTTGTTAATTTAGAAATATTGTTAAATTGCAGAATAATATCATTTATAATTAGATCAATCAACTATTAAAAAGAAATTTAAAAATTGTTTATTAAAGCCGACATAGGATAATAGTCCTCTTTCTGGAACTAACATTACTTAAAACAGATAAGATAAAACGAATTAAAAGAGGTATGATTACTACTTAAGATGGTGATGATATGATTACTACTTAGGAGTCATAAGACTCCTTATAACTCTCTACGAGTCGGAACTCCTGGGTCCATATTTGAGAGCAAACTGAACAGAACGAGGATTCATCCTCTGAAATAGTTTTCTTTGTGGAATCTTGTTCTTCAGGGACAAGTACAATGTTGATTTCTAGATCGACCACAGTTGGAGGTTTTTTTCCAAGATTCATCAACAATTTATGGAAGTTGACTTCACGATCCAATTTTTACCATTGAAAGTGCTAGCCGTATGGACCCCTTGATCTCCCAGAGAAACGATCGAATTGCAGTTAAGACAATTTTTTTAGTGCTAAAGAAAAATTACTTCACTATCGACGTTCACATTAAGAACATTAAACAATTCCTAATCTTTTTTATTGAATTTAATTAATTTTATATAAAATAGTATTAACATCCACACACACCTACTCACACCACACTGTACATTAGCTGTTGCTGTTGATGTCATCTACTTCGCCTCTTTCCTCGCTCAGACCTGGTTCATTTCTGTTGTGATTATTTCCCAGCCGTTTCCACCCCACCCAAAACCTTGGCTTCAGAAACGATCTACTCGAGAGCGAAGCGCAGAATTAATAAACTCGCGCTTTATTAGGTTTTGTGTAGCCGGAGAAGCCGAACGAACCGGAATCAAATCATTCGGTACGATTGGAAAAGCTCACCAGGTACCGGTTTGCCGTGCTGCAAAAGGGGGTTTTCCATTTTGTTTGGCACGTTCTTTTTCCTTCTTGTTTTCCTATTTTTCAAACTCTCCATTTTCACCATCCTCCATCCTACTCTTCCCCTCTCCCTGAAGCGTGAAAAATGTATCGGAAAATGTGTGCGGAACCATTTGTGGTTTTGCAGGAGCGTATGGAAGAGTGTCTAGTTCCCCCCGGTTCTGGGGTGGGAGGTTTTCATTCACCGAAAAAAAAACAGTGAGCGAGTAGGATGAAATATTTCACGGCAAGCGTGTCAAATCATTAGAAACGCAAAAGAATATGATCGCCCAGTTGATCCAAGCTTTACACCGAGTGCTTTGGAGTTGTTTTCTGCGTGGGTATGTGTGCGCTGTTATTGTCAAAATGTTTCCAATCACCAACCGTAAGCGACGAAATGAGGATGTGAAGCCAAATAATAGAACAAGCGGGGAAAAAAAACACGGAAAAATGCAGACGAGCAAACGGAGGAAAAAAAATTAAGCGAGAAAAAAAAGGAATCCTCAAATAGAAGGAAATAAAATGAAATTGAAATGAAAAAGAAAAATCAATGATTATTCATGCGCAACAATAAAAAAAATGAATAATCGGAATAACGCTTTGAGCGATATTCATGAAAGTTTTACGCGGTTTTCCGCCATAACGAACGGGAAATTGCTTTCCCCTTTTTTTTGTTCTTCACTCACACACACACAGTCTTCTCTCTCTCTCTTTCTCTCACTTTCCTCTGCCCTTAAAAAATGTTGATGAGAACGCAAATTGGAATTGGCGCGCACCAATACGCGCGGGAAATACTGTGCTACGATTTGTGTGGCTGTGTTGTTAAAAAGTTTCCTTTTTTTCCTTCCTTTTTTTTGTTTTGAAGTTTTTGGTTTTGTTGCAATATAGACGCAGTGCGTCCTTTGGCTGCCTTTCCTTTGGCTGGCATCCTGCTACGCTGATTATATGGTTTTTGTCTTGTCGATTGTTTTGTGTAATATTCGCTAATACTAGTGCGGATGGGAGTGCAATTGGATGGGAAAGGTAGCTTGAACGTTAAGCTTGAAAAACAGATTTTCCGATCATTTATTCAACCGAACGAATGATATACTTTTGCGCTTACGCGGGGGCAGGTTTTTTTTTTAATGGGGAATTTTTCATCCATGCTTAATCCGGCAAATGGTGCTAATTTTGTCAGACACGTTTTTCCCTTTGCTTACTTCACGCGGTACGCGTGGGGTTGTCATGTTTTTGAGCCTTTCTCCACTCTCAAAAAAAAAAAAACGCTACTCGTGCCCATGAAGCGATATAGAATGTAGAATTAATGGTACCCGAGGAAAGCTGGGAACAACCTCAAACCGACTGGAGAAGGTACAACGGCGCAAAGATCGGTAAGACTATTTCCGACGCACGCACGTACGTACGCAACGCACTTGTGGGGCGAACCGGTGTGAGCTTCTTTTATGCTTTCTGTTTTTTGTTGTTGTTTTGTTTGTACGCAGCCCCACACACACAGCTGAGAACTGTGTCTGTCCCTGTGTACCCCTAGAACGCATGTGAAGGCGACTGACTGACTGCGGTGACGGACCCGGTAAGCAAACAGCCTACGAGAAGACAAGGGAAAAATCAGTCCACCACGTTGACCAAACATATAATTTATCACTTATCGTGATTTATGGTTTTTTGATTCATTCAGGGGAATTTAATATTATTTATTTATTTAGGACCGCAACGATAAATTTCGTTGACTAGGGATAGCGTTTTTCGTACGGGGGTTTTCCTTCTATTTTCTCCCGTTTGCTCGTACGGCTTTTGTTGTCTTCCGTGCTGGATGTTTCGTTCCTTCCCATTCACGGGGGTCTTGCTGTGCCGATCCGTACGACACTACGGCCGAGCTTACAGTTTTTCGAACGCATAAAGAAAGCTCTTGGTCGGTCGGCAGAGCCATCCCCACCCATTCTCCCCTGATGAAAAGGTATTCGGTGACTTGAGCCATGGTCAAACATAAACCAGGTAAGCGGCACGATGACAATGTGAATGTGATGCGACCTGTGACTTGTGAATGAAATGGTGCGTTTGTGTGTCTGGCATGAGTGCTGGGGCGGAGCTTTATTTGGCTTTAATTGATCAATGTTGATGGGGGGTATGTTGCGTCGAAATATGAGTAAAGCGACTTTGATAGCTTTTTGGTGACCTTGGATGGTAAGGGTATTTTTTTTCATCACTGGGCTAGGTTTTTTATTTCAATCATTTATTAAATTTATTGTCAACATGTTTATTTATGGGCTTTGAGGCAATTAACAGATTGATAATGGATAGATTCCGTAAAAAAGGTGAAAAAATTGTAGTAATTCTTTAAATTGATTGCCGACACTAAAAGGTTTTCATAAGTAGTGCTACTTCATGATCGGTTACGACGTTCTTGAAGTGGTAAAATCATTAATTTGGGTTCGTTCTTGATTTCCCCCGAGGTATTTGAATTTTGCGATGTAGGGTTGGACATACTCGATTTTTTCAGACGAATCCATTTTCATCACAAAAAGATAAAATACCAGATTGTGGATCACCACAGGTAAAGACAACGAGTGGCGAAAGACATACTTTCATCAGGGAAATAGAAAAACCGCATTACTTCTTAATGATTTCTTCAAAATATGGCTAAGAGGATTTAATTCTGATTCATGATAAAGTATGGTTTGTTGAATTGTTTGATTGCGGTTTTTCCTGCTTGTCCTTAGTACACAGTACAATTTTCATTTATTTGATAGTATTTCGACGAAGTGGGTCTTACAACTTCTAAATGTCGGACATTTTCCCATTATGTCTATTTTAAATTCGAGATAAAAATCAACAAGTCTGTATCTGAAAGCAAAAAAATGTATTAATCTACTATACCAATAAAATTGTCTAAATATAATCGGGAAACGTAAGATGAAACGGATCAGATGTTGATGATTCATTGAAACATAAAACCAATGTCATGTAACTGTTATTCATTTAGGAACATGTTTGTCGATAAGAATTCAGAGAATTATTCTCAAAGTTGATTATTTCACAACCCCGTGTTTGTTGAATTAGAATGAATTTTAAGATAAGAAGAAAATGTTTATATTTATGGTGAAAAGAAGGAATATCTTTTCTAGCTAAACGTTGGCTGGGCTTGGTGTAAATTTACCTTATGTTGAAAGGTTATGTCAGATATACAGAAAGATCCATTTTATTCGAGGTATGAAGATCAAAGCATATCATATCGGCAATCCAAAACCTATGGGGAAATTGTGTACAATCCAACACTTTGCCATTTGCAGAGCAAAAGCCAAAGAGGGCAAAAGCCGTAGTACAGATTTTGTGTAAAAGGAAGGTACCCAGAACTGATAACACTTCTCCAGTATCTAGAAATAAATGTTTCACAAACCACAAACAAAACTAGTATCAATGAGAAAAATGAATACTTAAAATGAATAAAGTAGAGTAATGAAACAAATCATAAATGTCCATAAATCTCAAACCTGATTTCGGATCGGATTTGGATTTCGCTGTAGCTTATTTAAAACATAAACATGATATGGTTTTGTACAATTAATTTTAAAAAAGTAATAAGGAAAAGGAGACCCATTTTGCTATTCCGACACGTGCATAAAATATGTTACCCCCAGACCACCGTATCACAATTGACTGATGACGCGCGTTGCATCATGTAAGGCTTTGGATTAAAAACAACCCACGCAACACCCAGACCGGGGAGTACTCAGCGACTGGTGACAAGCGCGATTCGCCGTACCCCCGGACTGGCTGCGTGCTGCGTCACCTTTTTTCGCCCATGCAGCACGAAGAATCGTTTACATTCACTAATTACAAGCTATCTGCCAAACGACCGCAGCTTCAGCTTGATTACTTCATTAATTTGCTGCAGTAAAACGGGGGACCCTGTGCAGTGTCAGCCCGACCCGTAGGGCCTTTCCGGGTGGTTGGGGCAACACCACACCGTCACCAGAATTTCTTCCCCCTTCTTACAGCTCCACCGCGTAACATGTATAAAGTCTCGGTTTTTCTCTAATTTTCCCAACACAACACCTACCCCAACCCGGAGCCCAGCGCTCTTACGCTCTTGCGGTTGCCGAAGCGGTGCGCGTAATGAAGCCAGTGATCATGGGATACGGCCGCACCGTATCGGTATAACGACAGGCGCACGGTGTTGGTAATTCAAATCAACGTCCACCCACAACAAACAACATGCCCGCGTACGGCCTGGAAGCCCCATCGAATGCGGGCCGCATTAAGAAGTGAAAATGGCCTGTCTCGTGACACATTAGTGGGGAACGCACCTCCGGCATGCGGTGGGACAAACAAACGACTAATGCTCCGCGATCGTTTGCATTCCTGCCCGCCACGCAAGGCACACGCAATGCGAACATTAAAAAAGGAACGGAGCAGATCTCCCCAAGGAATAGCGCATTCGAGCGACAAACCATGACCTGCGCGACCCCTTTAATGGTAGGATTAGAGTGGAGAAAAAAAAGCGTGGTGTAACTCAAACCGCAGACACGAGCACAGTTTCGTGGTGGGGTTGTTGGAGGAATTCAGCAGGACATTTGGCAGGAAAGCTGTGAAAACACGGGCTATGGCTGAGGCACGAAACGGCCATCCTGGCGGGCCGGCCTTACCTGGTGGTGGCTTTTCAGTTTTGTTTTGTTGCTTGGGAAGAATTAATGTTGCTACGAAACAATTCGGACACTTCCGCCGGCCAGTATCAGTAACAATGAAACAGTAAACGTGTAACAAAAAAAAAACATGGCCGAATGACATAAAAAGCGTGGTGCTCCGGTGTCTGCAGTATGGCTCGGGGAGAAGGGGCGCAACAACATTCCAGGCGCAGGCCATAATCGTAAAGAGTCCTAAATTAAAAAGGACCTCAAGATACATTCGTGAATTAGTAATTGTTTCTACCTTTAGCAGATCTTTTACCTTTTTACCGTGTCCATTTCCTGGTAGTGACCCGTCTCGCCCGTACTGCGACGAGGCTGTTTCTGCACCGTGGATTTTAGAAGAAGCACACAGAGAAAAAAAAATGGCCAACCCAAAACCTAACCTACAGACGTCGTTGGGATTGGGTTTTTGGGAAGTTTAATTTTACTGTAATTTCCACTTTTTTATTCCACTTCCGTCTATCTGGGTGGACGTATCTGGGTAGAACGTTGCACGTGGGCGGCCACCGGTAAAGTGGAATGAAAATTAAGCTAACCGATGCAGCCACATTGTCTCATAAAACAGGACGAAATGATTCGGTGGCCGGTGGTGGTATACGTTCCCAGTCGCGTAAAGGGTGTGTGTGTGTGTGCGTGTGACACTTATTGCGGCATGCGGCAGTGCCACGAAGGAAATGATCTGAGCTGAATTGTAGATATAAATTCATCTGGTGGGCTTTGAAGGAAGAAAAAAAAAGCATGGCTTAAAGCAGTAAATGGTTTCAACAGCTGGGATTTTGACCGTGGAGTTAGTACACAGGGGCAAGGAAAATGTAAAATTGCATTACACGAAAAGGTAATCATTGAAATTGTTTGAATGTTTGGTTTTTTAGACAAATGTGTAAAATTTCAATATGAAATGATTCATTTCTTAGCGGTTTAGCAATTTTATTGAGCAATAAAAGCAAACAGTAAAAGAAAGAAATAAATCATTTAAAATGTCAACTTGTACATAAATTTGGTGTTCTTTTCGGCCTCGCAGTTCTCTCAAAGTACTGATTTGCGCGCGGAGTGAGAATGATTGAGTGAATAAAATCTTTCTTATGAATGAGTTAATTCCAATTTCCTTAAACTCAAAATTAGTCAAATTACAATATACCTCACTAAATAAAGAGTAAGTAAAATACTTCATGAAAGAGTCNAGTTTGGTGTTCTTTTCGGCCTCGCAGTTCTCTCAAAGTACTGATTTGCGCGCGGAGTGAGAATGATTGAGTGAATAAAATCTTTCTTATGAATGAGTTAATTCCAATTTCCTTAAACTCAAAATTAGTCAAATTACAATATACCTCACTAAATAAAGAGTAAGTAAAATACTTCATGAAAGAGTCATTTCACTCAAAACAGAGTCATGACACTTTATGGTGACCTTTAACTCACTCATGAACGAGCGATATCACTCTTGAGAGAAATAACTCGTAACAGTGTGATTACATTCATGAGACATAAGTCTTTACGGTGACTTGTAACTCACTCATGAAAGAGTTGACTCACTCATGAAAGAGTTGACTCACTCAGAAACTCACTTTTGTTTCCCCGAAAGAGTAAGTTGCACATTTAACTCATTAAAGTGAGTCACTCACTCGTAGTCAATTCATCATAGTGAGTTATTTTTCTCATTTTCGTCTCAATTGATTCTCACGTTTTATTTAAATCTTCACTGTTGTTTTCTTTCATAAATAGAGGGAAGGTATAAAATATTGGAAAACATTTTTGCATTCCTTTAGAAAAGGGGAGAGTCGTTCTAAAAGATAGATTAAATAGGACAAGTAAGCGATATCATCTGATTATGATGGATTAAATTTCCTTGTCATATGCTTCTAAAAAAATTGAAAGCTTCAATATACCAAAACCCGCATCTACTACCTGACGTGCAATATTGTTGCAAAAGGTTTAATTTTGCTTCATCCGATTTGTTTTTTATCGTATGTGAAATTTGGATCACCACAGAACCTTTTTTAAACCCCCACAGCAACAACATCGATGAAACGGTGTTAAAACGTGAACCAAACGCTAACCAACCATTAAATAACATTTTCCAAACCATTTTCAAGTAGCGTCCGCATATGAAACAGTCGGCAGTTGCCCTAGCTTCACCGGCGGCAGTTACAGTGTGTGCCAAACCAAACGGAACCAAACATCGAACCACTAAACAACGAACCTTGCACTGCAACAACGGAAAGCCTCACCCGGTAAGTGAGATGTTTTGCTGCTGATGGTGGTTGGCGTTAAATAAAAGAAAAAAAAAACATACACACACACCGAGTGCCTGCACGAAATGTGTCGGGTTCGAACAATCGGAAAAAGTTGATTGATCTGCTGCTGGTAACGATAATTTCAAATTATAGTTTCCATTTCCCTGCCCAGCCTACTGTGCTGTTGGGTGGGAAGGTTTCTTTACGCTGACTATCATCGCATGCAATCACCAACCATCACCATTTTTTGGAGGGAAATGGGTGGTAGGTCGCGATGCAAAATTCGATTCCCGGCTAGAGATGTGGGGTGCGGCATTCGAATTCATTCGAACTTCGCTAGCGGGGGCTTTGATGAACGGTATATAGTTCGTTTGATTTTCTGAGCCGCTTTGTTTGCACTTGTTTCTTTCTTCCTTTCTTTTTTTTTTTAGTAGTACAGCCCCGATCCGAGGGGGGAGTAGTTTTTGCGAGTTTTCATCCTTTTCAACGCGCAACCGGAAATTGCCTTTGAACGACGCTGACGCCATTTTGGAGGGTGGTGGCAGGGATGGCGTGAAAATGTCGATTGCAGTTTTATAATGAAGGTTTTAAAGTTGCTGGCAGACAGGGGGTTTGGAAACACATCCCCACTAAAATCGGAGTGCAAAACTGAGCGTTTTGTGATGTGGAGTGATGGACGGGTTAAACGCTCGGCGGGAAGTTTTTGTTTGTTTGTAGTGTAGCCCCAATACCCAAGTAAAAAACCCGCCAGTTTACCGCCATTGCTATTGGTTGGAAAACGTGAAAACGTGGAACCCCAAAATTAAGTCGTCACAAACGGTGAATGGTTGCTTTGCCTTTCACGAAGGACTAAAGTTTGTTGTAAATGCTAAAACTGTTGATGAAACGATTCGATTGCGTGTGTGTGTGTGCGTAAGGGGACGGGAGGAGGGATTTGAAACACAGAACAAAAAGTAAACAAATTTGTTTAGACAACTTCAACGTAAAGTTCGTTTTTTTTTTCTAGCAAAAATAAAAACAACAAAAAACATATTTTAAATCGTTGCCCATCAACCGACTACATTTCTATGGGCTAATAAAACTCATTCAACTCGAATCAGAGGAAAATAGGAAAATTGTATTAGCGAAATGCGTGGCTCCATCTGCTGTTGGTAGTGTTTTAAACTGCCAGACTGAAGACAGAGAGAGAGAGAGAGAGAGAAAAAATGTTCCCCAAACAAAAAGCTACCCAAAAGTTCTACCTTTAACGCACCCCAATTCTTTGAAAATCCTTGTGACAACCAAATAGAAAATGGTCAAAGTCAGCCGTTCGCGGGCTGATACTGGCAAATGAAATAACCGCAAAATATGACAGAACGTTCGGAGCCACGCTATGCTGCCTCGGGTCGAAGATCTTGCGTCTTGCGACAACTGCGTATCGTCGTATGACTTTCTCGGCACACTTTCTCGAGGAGCATTTGCGATTTCGATTCCAAACACCTCATTCTAATAATAGATACCGGGCTATAGCGAGCTGATGTAAATGGCAAGATAAGTAATTTAAATTTTACAGCACGATGCAGTGTTTAGTGTTGTGAGTTTTCTTTGACCGCAGGGTAAAGATATGAAGATGGGGAAGGAAAACTCTCGCACCCTAGGATGTAGCTTACGAAACCGACCTTCAATTTGGAGGGGAATGTTAGCAAATTTCATAGAAATAAAATGGTGTGATGGCGGGGACAGTTACAACAATAGACCGGGAGCTGGAAAGATGTTTTCGTTTTGCGTTTACCGACGTTGATATGATACGCTGGAATAACAATGTGATGTGATCTTTGATAAAATATTTAACATACTACGGTTTGTATTGTGTGTTTGTGTATGCAGATGTATGAATGCATTTTATTCGTTGGTGCTTCAGTGCGTATGGATGAAGAAGGCTTTAACGAAGAGAAGTTTCAGCATCATAAAACATGTTTGTTTCTCGCTGAATGATATTGTATGTACTTTAAGAGAAGTTGTTTTCGATCCCAATCTGCGTTATTGTCGTTACGTATCAGATTTAAATATCAGATTACTAACGTTTTGTGTTTTTTTTGGGATGGGATTTTTTTTAGGATATTTTTAGGTTGGAATTTAAATTCAAATTAAGGACACTAAAAGCATTTCCTTAAATATTTAGTTGACTTGTATATTTCGAATTAATCTAGCAAAACCTTTAAATTTAAGAAATGAATTGGAATTTCCAAGAATTTCACTCGCAGCATTTTAATCAATCATGAAACTCAAACGTCATCTTGATTAGAGTTACGGACATTAAACTGTCCGGAATATTAACACTAGAACTACCGAACCAGGCATTTTGACAGAACGCTTCAATTTCATCACATTATTTTTTGGGGTTAAACAATCTTAAGATAGTTGAAACATGAATTTTTCGTACATATTCTATAGTACGAGTTCCAATAAACAATAAAATATACTCGAAACTCTTCGAAATTGTTTAAAAACCAACCAGGAACTAAAAACGCTTAAAACGTTTGGTAGTTCTAGTGTTAAAAAAAAGAAAAAATCATTAAGCTTAACTTTTTCTTAAGTTTTAGAGTGAAAAGCTTTAATGAAGGTGTCTACTGAAGATGGCAGAAGAGAGTTAATATTTAAAATATTCAACTGGGAGAAGTAAACAGAAATAAATAAAAACAGAATTGAATGCAAACAGTGCAATCCGTATTAAAATGATTGCTTTTAAGACACTTTAATCTTCCATCTCAGCCAACGAAGGTGTTTAAATTGCGTGCGTGTATTAAGATTTGTGTCCTATTACAATCAAACTTTTCGGTAAAGCTTAAACGGTTGTGCTGGAAAATGTAAGACACTTTTGCAAAGGATGTTAGAAATCATTGGAAGGAAAAACACATCAACAACAGCCCCCAAAAACTCTTCCCCTCATTTCCCCAACTTTGCACCAAACTTAGCTGTTCATCGATTTGCTCCATTTACGCAACTTTCCTGCGAGCGCATCTAGACGCAACTTTGCGTCAAAGCACTCAGCGACTTCCCATATTCTGCCAGATTCTTGTCAAAAGCTTCCTCCCCAAAAAACATCCACTACCCATACTGTGCGTACTCTAAACGCTGGCGTAAAATCCCTCCCTTGCTCACGTGCACATTATCCACATAACCCGCAGCTTTGACTTTACAACATTATCCTTGCTTTTAGCTGCGCGT
>STHD01000004.1:21547535-21567250 GCA_016170015.1 Anopheles longipalpis
CGCCAAAACGTGAACCGTTTTCGCGAACCTTGCGTAATGAGTGGGAAATTTCGTCGGAAAATGTGTGCTCACCGCAGGGATTAGCGATGTTCGGTTGGGGTTGAAAAGTGGTGTTTTATTCTCGCTCTCTCTCTCTCTCTCTCTCTCTCTCTCTCTCTCTTTCCCTCCCTCTACTCTTCCATGTGCTCTTTGTTTTCCGTGTTGTGCAAAAGCTGACGACCACCCGCTGGCAGTTCGAACAACGAGGAAGACCCTGCGCACGAATGGGATCTCTCATTACGATCTCCTTTGTAATGGTGGCCGAAAGAAAGCGCTTTATCGTAGTGTGAACGAGTTGGGCAAAGTTTTTGATCCTTATGCACTGGTTCGTGTGTTATTTTTTTGTAGATGGGAACTCCTACGGACTCCCTTGCTCGTGCACGTGGATAGTTGTTGGTCGCAGATTCTGCAGCTGATGAATTTCCCCTTCTAACAGTACGCGACCGAACCGAGACGTTAATGCATCACACGGGTCGGGTGGTACGGTCGTAATCAGTTTTTAATCAAAGCCTCTCGCTGTAGTGAGTTGAAAGCGCTCTTTGAAATTAAATTTCAACACACTGCTTCAGGGGCTAAAACTACGCGGAAGTATGGGCGGGTTTTTTTTTCCCAAGCTTGGTGACTATATTTTGTTTCTTTCCTTTTTTCTTCAATGTATGCTGTCTTTACAAATGAATGGGTTGGACCCATTTAAGCAAGAAAAAAAAACGATCCAACTAATTAAGCCACTGATTCAACACAGTACAATTGGAACCGGATTTGGTAGCGATGCAATGTAATCAAGATCACGCTACAGTAGTTGAAAGAACTTCAATCACAGGCTGATAAAAGGATATGTACCATATTGAGTCGGCAGTGTAAGATAAGCCCAAAAATGGTGTAAATTAACTTTTTCGAAATTACCCACAAAATAAAATGATTTTCCCCTAAAAACAAAAGTTTATGCTATTCTCAAATCTGTCATCTTTCCAGTAAATTAAAATAAAAGCAACGTTTATCCAACAGATTCAATTAGTTAAACGTAAAAAACGACCCTCGCCCTGAAGCACTTTCAAAAGCACATTAACGATCACTCGTGCCGTTTGTTTGCTTATAGCCGGCGATGTATAAGAGGGGATTCGTCCAGTTTTCCATCAAACCATCGATAAACTTCAAGCACGTGAAAGAGCTTATGGTGGTTCTTTTCATTTGTTTTCCTTTCTGTATGCATCTCGCTAGGGTGATACAGGCCATCCCCCCCCCCCCCCTAAAAAAAATCCAAACAGCTCTTCGGTAAATAAAACAAGTTAATTTCATTAAATTTATAGCGTGGATATTTTATTAACCAGCCCATTTTACATCAAACGGGACGGTGCAGTAAACGTCGGCAGAAGGCGGTTGAAGTCAAAAGGGAAAAGTTCGTACCCCGACAGTTGTGTTTTAAGGTTAGGTTACGTTTACGTGGCTTTTTGCCAATGTTTTCCTTTGCACAATCTCTTTTTTTTTCTTCTTGGTCACCCTCCCATCCTATCTGGACTGCATTTGCCGAATGAGAGGGGTTTCCGTACAGGCGTTGACTAACTGTAGCTCATCAGCACTTCAGTTCGTTACAGAGGGGCCCGTAGATGGGACGATGGATGATCGGAAAAGTTTATTGTTTGAAGTGTTTAATAAAATTTGATCCCCCCAAAAAACCGGGCTCGGGCGGCAATGGCTGAGAATTGGTGAATAGCACACAGACACACATACAAATACTCTCACAGAGCAGTACACAGAGCAAGTGGCAGGGCTTTTCCGGATATCCTGAGCGGAGAGGTAGAATGGGCAACGCAGCCATTCAATTCAAATCCTGCCACAACGTGGTTTCGGGCGTAAATCAATTCAATTAGATTTAAAGTGAATTAAAATTTATAGCATCAAAATCGTCACCGGGTCGTAAAAAAACCGGCGTACACCATTGTCGGCGGTGTCCTGTGGAGATACTGATGGAGTCCTACCGGAATGATGGAGGCACACTCCTCCTGCTGAGCTGTCTTCGAATTTTTCGTGTGTTTGTATCATTTTTTTGTCTACTTCTTTTGCATTTCCTCGTGCAATCGTGCTGATGTACGAATCGAAATGGAATAACCATCACTTTCCAACCCTCAAGTAAAAAAGAACTAAGGAACGGACAAAAGAAGCCGCAACAAAAAAAAACCCTTCTCCGAATGGAATGGTCGTAAAAGTTAAGCCTTTTCCTTCTGGTTGACAGGGTCCGGTTCGTTGACGAAACGGTCACATCCTGTTGGTTCTTCAATATTGACTTCCTTCCGCCGGGATGTGAATCACTCCTTCTGGGCCTGTGGATGATCGAAATTCCAATATGCTGGTGTATCCGTACCATATTCGCCAACCGTCTTGCGGTGGTATGAACGTTCGTGCCCAATCTGCATTAATGTCGTCCACGGTGAAGAGAGTTGGGGTGAGATCACGCGTCGGTACGGCTTGTACGCGACAAATGTCTCAATCAAAACTAGACGAACACGTCAACGGCGCTAGCACATTTGAACTAATCCCGTCCAATATTGGGTTGGACCCATTTGACAGGGTCCTTCGCGTTCGCAGGTTAGCACGAGTTCATGTTCTTTGTCGGAATCGGACAATCGTACAAAAATTGTTACCGATGTAGTTATTATTTGAGCACCGGTGAATAGAGATCTAAGCCAAAAAAAAAACAGGAACCGGACGTATTATACTTCCCAGTCACAAGGGAAATCGTTCGTCGGTCTGAATCGTTGGCATGTTGTCCATTTTTTTGTTGCTACTTTCTTCCATATTCCAACCCGTACAGTTTGTGTATGAATGACAGCTCGCAGTGTATGCCGCGGGAATAATTCACCTTATGCTAATGTTATTAGAGTTTTTCTCTCACTCTTTCCATTGTAGTCCGGAAAATAGGGTGAGAAAGAGAGAGAAAGAGAAAAAAAGAAGCTATGCGTCTTTACAGCAAGAACAAGGTTGAGAGGTAGCTTATAGACCCCACAGTTTAGTAAATACGTGATTGGAGCGCGTAGGTTATTCGCAGGACAATTCCGGTATCCGTCGTTATTCGGCAGTGAAGGACGCTTAATATTGAGTCCATATGCTTCCCGCGTCTAATTGTGTGCGGCCGAACAACTCAGGCCCGGCGCACCCCTTGTACCCCGCAGCATATTTTTGGAGCAATTTATTAAGAGTGGTGTGTATGGTGAATGTTGGTAAAGTTCTACCAGCACTACCGGTGCGCTTGCCAACCCAAAATGGATATCAATTTGTTATATTGACACACAAATCTCTGCCCATGAGTAACGGCATAATAGAACGAAAGTGCTGAGAAATTGGACTTTGGTGCTGTCCTCTTACCGTGTTGACGTCAGTGTTTGGCAGTGCGGTTCCAGCAGGATAAAGTTGCTACGAATGCGATGAGGTTTTGTTGTGACGTAGTGCCGGAGCAGTAGAAGTAGGGAGTCCGTACCGTACGTAATTAGTGCTAATCACTCTTGCCCGACGGATGCGATGGAATACTTCAACCGATTGGATTAAGTAAGAAGCATTGGGGTATAGGTTTTTTTTGTTACTTTTGTTACTTCCACTTTATTGAATGCATTCAGTAGGACGATGAAGCATTGCTTGCGGTTCAATGTAAGGTATTTCGAATTTGTGTTGGTGCTTAAATAGGTTGAGCGATTAGAAAACTTTTAATCCCTCCTTCATCTGTGCTGTGAGGTTTGCGATCACTTTATTATGTTTATGGTAATTGCTTTCTACTGTTATAGTAATAATTATTATTAGATAGAGTTGCTAAAATTTGAGGGGTTCTTTGATAGACAAATATAATTTCTTAAATAGATACTTCTGATCCAGGATTTAATTGCAATAGTTACTTAAGTAGTTCCACAAAGAGTGTATTTAAGGAAGCATAACTTAAGTGTCAACTTAAGTAAATATATATTACATAAGAGTTCTTACGATTGAAACTGAAGATCATGAGAAAGATATTCCTTTGTATATCCAGGTGTTTGAACCAAATGGAGAAATAGTGAAGAAGTATCTGGACAAGATGGACTTTGTTAGGCAGAATTGTCAATCGAGACCAGTGAGCAAAGTCAGAAGGAGCGGCTAAAGGTTCTAACGAAACATATCTTTTCATTTAGCCAAGGATAACAATTCTAAAGAAGTAGCAAAGACTATGGTACGACTCAAAGCGCTAACACAGGTGGAGGAAGTTGAACACTAAACAGATAATCGCCAATGCTTTCAATAAGCCTCACGTGCGTCGGACAGAACGTTCTAGATAAAGCCTCAAACTGAGAATGAAAACCAAAAAATTTGGAGTCTAAAAAGGGTTATTTATTTTTGATCAAGAATTTGATTTGAATTGAAGAATTGTTCAAGAACTCTACTGAAATGCCGACACACTTCTTTGCATCGTGTGTTGGTTTTCATCGTCATTTGAAATTAGTCCATTCCATTTAATAAAAACATCGATACTAATCTAATCTTTTGCAAAATCCAATATACCTTTAGTAGCTTTTATTTCAAAGAATTCCAAGGATTTTCAGAATTACTTAACCTCCTTCTATGTCGCCTGCATGACATGATTTGTCCCTTTTGTGATATTACATTACACCCAACAAGTACAGTCTACTAGGGAATTAGACATTTTCCCCAATATCCATTCCAATGAAAACCCTGCTAGGTTCGTAGTAAAAGCATTTGCTCCAAAAATATGTTATTTCATGTCTAAAGGTATCAATTTTCCATTCATGGGAAATCCTGAACTAAAGCTGTTGTTGTTGTTTTCCCCCCCTTTCAACTTTTTCACAACACCAATACCAACACATTTTACTTGTTGACCCACTGTTGTACAGGACAAAATGTCGATTTTTTTTATCACCCTTAGTTAGCCCCTCTTCAAACCCGACTCTGCATATCGAAACCGAAACCCACATCCGTATCCGCCGGGAGGCGTTAAATTTGGCATGAAATTAAATCACATCTCGCTGCCACTTCAAACAGAATCCATCTCACCGCGCATTGAGCCGTGAATATTTTTGCCTCGTCTCGTGCCTGGCCACTCTCTGCCGGTCGGTGCCGTACCTTTGCAAAACCGTAGGACGCATCTGACCATCAGCCGTGGTCAACCATATCTACACTGCTGCGGCAATGGTTCGGCTTTCCTGTTCCGCACTCAAACATCCCGGAAACCCGGCTGAAATTGATACCCAATTTGTCCCGAAAGGATAACGATTGAGGGCGAAAGCGGAAGCCAACCGCGGTACGACGTTTGTGGATGAGTACCCGCGCACGGGTTGAGTGTAATTGGCTTTGGATGACCTTTTTCTGGATGCTCGTTGTTTGTCGTTTTACGATTCCGTCCGTCACGCAAATGTCAGGATGAGCGTACAACTTTAAGCAGAAGCTGGTCGCATGCCAATCTTCGCTTCCGTTCCGCAGCACTTGGACGCGAACGCAAATTAGACCATCCCTGCCCTTCCGCTTCTTTCTTGAAGGGCTCCCCTAATGTCGCCAAATTTCGCTCCGAGATGGCGACAAACGTTCGCAAGTGACAAGTTTTAGCCTTTGGCAGAAAGGAAGCATTGGGAGGGAAGGGCAACGAACCAGAAGGAATAATAAATGGAAAATTTAATTCAACTACGAACAAGAATTTCCTTGTTGCTGTTCACACGAAATCCCACACTCTTCTTGGCGTTTCGACTGGCGCGGGAAAAGCCGGTAACATTTGCATATTGAGATAAGCGAACATCTGCCGTGCTGTGAAATTTTCGTTCTCATAGCTACGCGCCGTATTTCCTCATATTCACACACACACACACACACACATATACAACGGCGCAACTCGTACGCATCATATACACCCACTATCGTACACCTGCCGTAAAAGGCAGAAGGCAGATTTGGCGTGCAAAAACTTGACTATGTCTCCATCACGCTCACTGGGGTAGGTTTCCCTTTTGCTCGTTGAAAATAAATCACCTTTCCAAGGCGCTACTGCTGAGACAGCAGCAACTTTTCCCCAGTGTTTGTGTTTATGGGCCAGAAGAACTTTTTCACCCATCCCAGATCGGCATGAGTTTTCTTTTGTCGTGATGTGAAGGCTGTTTTTGGGGCACCGGGTGAAGATCGTGTACACGTCACGTGAAAGTTTCATTCCTCTGGCCATGTCGAATGTTTCGTTCGTGAAATGGTAAAGTCTGTTTTGGGTTGCCGTTGGCTATTTAGCAATCGGTCATACTATTGCCTTCCGGTAACGTGTCCAATGTATTCCTTTTTGGGGAGAAGTTTTAATGGAGCCGGGTTCTCTCCCTTCGTTCCCTTCCAACATGAGGTATGCTTCAAATGATGAAGTGCAATTTAATTGGAAACTCGTATCAATTCACCAGATTCTTTGAAACGCGCACGAGGAGATTATTTTTCTGTTTTGTAATGCGATGCAATGTTTACGTGTGAAACACTGTTTTCTGTGCGAATGCGTCTCTAATTTGAGTTTCTGAACATGGTAAATAGAAAAGCTGAATTCTGTCGAAGAGTTGCTGCTTAAACATGGCAAAAAAGAATGATTGACTCCTGCATAGTGCTTCCTTGATCAATTCATTGAGATGTACAAACTCATAGTAGATAATTTCCAGAAGATCCCACCATGTACAAAAGGTTTGTTTTTCTTCTTCTAAGAGTGTCCGGATATTATAAATTCACCTTTTAGGTTATTGTCTGTATCATTAAAACGCTTCTTTCTCTTTTATTTGTTTCAAGCACGATCTAAATTAAAATAAATAAACTTATAGAACAAAAATGTATTATTGCCCTAACTTCCCTAGTTAGCATTTGATACTAGTATTTAAAGCTTTGAAATTGATAGACTTCCTACAAAATATCTAGTTGATAACCTTTTCAAAACTTAGACATAATTATTCGACATCATCCTGAAGCAGTTTTTTAAGTTAACTCAAAATTTTGACAACTATTCTTATTTGATTTGTTCCATCTTTTGCTTCCGTGATTCATTTACAGATTTTATTTCTTTGTTCCTTTCATTATCTTGAACCCATCTAAAATGGCTGAAGTTCCTCGAAGCGACTTATTCAACATCATTTCATCTCTGCTACTATTTTGCTAAATTTTCAGTATCAACTTTATCGAACTAACATTTATTCCGTTTATTTTTTGTCTCTAAACTAACTTTATAACATATGGATAAGTAACTTGTTTTTAGCACTTAAAATATTCAATGAAAATAATTAAAATATTTTCTACGCAATCACGCAAACAAAGCATAAAGTTTATTGTTTAAAATGGCTGGAAAAGTTAATGACGCATATAGTCTAAGATTTTTTTATCGCTCGTTGGTTCGTCCTTTACTAGAATTCTATTTTTTCTGTGCGGCAAGATAGCCGTACACAGCTGTATGTATAAATATGCTTATCTTTCAATCTTTTTCTCATCCATCCTTAAAAAAACTTCAATAATCCTCTTTTATAAGTAACCGATGAAGCTTTAATGAAACTAGATGAGTTTGTAAACGATAAAATGTTTTATTGTCTTGGTCTTATGGTCTTAGAAAAATTTGTTTATTGTTGTATATTTTCTTTTTTGTTAAATTAAAAAAAACATGTTGAAGAATTTTTTTTAAATCGTTCATCACATTTCATGGTGCATGAATGTTTTAAACAGCATAATAAATAATAAAACTTTTATTCGCAATTTAAATCAACAATTAGTTACTACACAATCATGCTAATGGATCGCTTCCAATAAATATTGTTCTTAGTGAAGCATACAAGCACGTTATTATAATCCAGGATTTCATCTCCCACTTTTCTACCACCATTTCTACCCACCGTCCCGGGACGTTACGGTAGCAAATCTTCCACTTGGGAAGTTAATTGTGTCATGACAAAGTAAAATAAAAAAAATAAAATAAAATTCCATCCAAGCTCACAAACAATCGCCAGAGCATCCGTAACATCAGGTGGGGGGCACCGGTGTGTTCGGTGGACAAGAAACGCGTGGAACAATAAAAACAAAAAAAAACCCCTCGGTAGATTGCATCCACAAACGGCAAGCTCGGACGGTCATCCTGTCCCACTTCAATTACGTGTGCGCGATGCCTGTGCGATGAATTATTCAGTAATAATAAATATAAATATCGACATTAAATGAAAATGGAAAATTAACGAATTAGTGACGCAACCGTTTTCCGTGACTGGGTACCACCGAAAACCGAATAAGAGAGAGAGAGAGAGTGGGTCCGCACCGGAATGGGGTCAAAAATAAAGCATTGCAATCGTAGCGACGGAATGTGTTACCATGTGGAGGCACTGGGAAGGACCGTTTGGAGCCATTTTTCGTACAAAATGGCACCGCCAAACAACAGGCGCACATTAATAGCGTTCAACCTTGGTGGANCGGACCGTCCCCCCGTAGCAAGGACTGACTATCCGGCTACGTGGTAAAAATAAGTCTAGTAAGCCAGAAATGGCCGGCGTGACCTGTAAGGTCGTTAAAGCCAAGAAGAGAGAGAGAAGTACAGTCTACTAGGGAATTAGACATTTTCCCCAATATCCATTCCAATGAAAACCCTGCTAGGTTCGTAGTAAAAGCATTTGCTCCAAAAATATGTTATTTCATGTCTAAAGGTATCAATTTTCCATTCATGGGAAATCCTGAACTAAAGCTGTTGTTGTTGTTTTCCCCCCCTTTCAACTTTTTCACAACACATTTTACTTGTTGACCCACTGTTGTACAGGACAAAATGTCGATTTTTTTTATCACCCTTAGTTAGCCCCTCTTCAAACCCGGCTCTGCATATCGAAACCGAAACCCACATCCGTATCCGCCGGGAGGCGTTAAATTTGGCATGAAATTAAATCACATCTCGCTGCCACTTCAAACAGAATCCATCTCACCGCGCATTGAGCCGTGAATATTTTTGCCTCATCTCGTGCCTGGCCACTCTCTGCCGGTCGGTGCCGTACCTTTGCAAAACCGTAGGACGCATCTGACCATCAGCCGTGGTCAACAATATCTACACTGCTGCGGCAATGGTTCGGCTTTCCTGTTCCGCACTCAAACATCCCGGAAACCCGGCTGAAATTGATACCCAATTTGTCCCGAAAGGATAACGATTGAGGGCGAAAGCGGAAGCCAACCGCGGTACGACGTTTGTGGATGAGTACTCGCGCG
Organism: Anopheles longipalpis; assembly: GCA_016170015.1. Lineage (NCBI taxonomy): Eukaryota > Metazoa > Arthropoda > Insecta > Diptera > Culicidae > Anopheles > Anopheles longipalpis. The sequence continues at coordinate 21,556,776 of STHD01000004.1, forward strand.
CGGGTTGAGTGTAATTGGCTTCGGATGACCTTTTTCTGGATGCTCGTTGTTTGTCGTTTTACGATTCCGTCCGTCACGCAAATGTCAGGATGAGCGTACAACTTTAAGCAGAAGCTGGTCGCATGCCAATCTTCGCTTCCGTTCCGCAGCACTTGGACGCGAACGCAAATTAGACCATCCCTGCCCTTCCGCTCCTTTCTTGAAAGGCTCCCCTAATGTCGCCAAATTTCGCTCCGAGATGGCGACAAACGTTCGCAAGTGACAAGTTTTAGCCTTTGGCAGAAAGGAAGCACTGGGGAGGAAGGGCAACGAACCAGAAGGAATAATAAATGGAAAATTTAATTCAACTACGAACAAGAATTTCCTTGTTGCTGTTCACACGAAATCCCACACTCTTCTTGGCGTTTCGACTGGCGCGGGAAAAGCCGGTAACATTTGCATATTGAGATAAGCGAACATCTGCCGTGCTGTGAAATTTTCGTTCTCATAGCTACGCGCCGTATTTCCTCATATCCACACACACACACATATACAACGGCGCAACTCGTACGCATCATATACACCCACTATCGTACACCTGCCGTAAAAGGCAGAAGGCAGATTTGGCGTGCAAAAACTTGACTATGTCTCCATCACGCTCACTAGGGTAGGTTTCCCTTTTGCTCGTTGGAAATAAATCACCTTTCCAAGGCGCTACTGCTGAGACAGCAGCAACTTTTCCCCGGTGTTTGTGTTTATGGGGCAGAAGAAGTTTTTCACCCATCCCAGATCGGCATGAGTTTTCTTTTGTCGTGATGTGAAGGCTGTTTTTGGGGCACCGGGTGAAGATCGTGTACACGTCACGTGAAAGTTTCATTCCTCTGGCCATGTCGAATATTGCTTTCGTGAAATGGTGAAGTCTGTTTTGGGTTGCCGTTGGCTATTTAGCAATCGGTCATACTATTGCCTTCCGGTAACGTGTCCAATGTATTCCTTTTTGGGGAGAAGTTTTAATGGAGCCGGGTTCTCTCCCTTCGTTCCCTTCCAACATGAGGTATGCTTCAAATGATGAAGTGCAATTTAATTGGAAACTCTTACCAATTCACCAGATTCTTTGAAACGCGCACGAGGAGATTATTTTTTTGTTTTGTAATGCGATGCAATGTTTACGTGTGAAACACTGTTTTCTGTGCGAATGCGTCTCCAATTTGAGTTTCTGAACATGGTAAATAGAAAAGCTGAATTCTGTCGAAGAGTTGCTGCTTAAACATGGCAAAAAAGAATGATTGACTCCTGCATAGTGCTTCCTTGATCAATTCATTGAGATGTACAAACTCATAGTAGATCATTTCCAGAAGATCCCACCATGTACAGAAGGTTTGTTTTTCTTCTTCTAAGAGTGTCCGGATATTATAAATTCACCTTTTAGGTTATTGTCTGTATCATTAAAACGCTTCTTTCTCTTTTATTTGTTTCAAGCAAGATCTAAATTAAAATAAATAAACTTATAGAACAAAAATGTATTATTGCCCTAACTTCCCTAGTTAGCATTTGATACTAGTATTTAAAGCTTTGAAATTGATAGACTTCCTACAAAATATCTAGTTGATAACCTTGTCAAAACTTAGACATAATTATTCGACATCATCATGAAGAACTTTTTTAAGTTAACTCAAAATTTTGACAACTATTCTTATTTGATTTGTTCCATCTTTTGCTTCCGTGATTCATTTACAGATTTTAATTTTTTGTACCTTTCATTATCTTGAACCCATCTAAAATGGCTGAAGTTCCTCGAAGCGACTTATTCAACATCATTTCATCTCTGCTACTATTTTGCTAAATTTTCAGTATCAACTTTATCGAACTAACATTTATTCCGTTTATTTTTTGTCTCTAAACTATGATGTTAATGTTAATGTTATGACGTTTATGTTAATGACGCATATAGTCTAAGATTTTTTTATCGCTCGTTGGTTCGTCCTTTACTAGAATACTATTTTTTCTGTGCGGCAAGATAACCGTACACAGCTGTATCTATAAATATGCTAATCTTTCAATCTTTTTCTCATCCATCCTTAAAAAAGCTTCAATAATCCTCTTTTATAAGTAACCGATGAAGCTTTAATGAAACTAGATAAGTTTGTAAACGATAAAATGTTTTGTTGTCTTGGTCTTATGGTCTTAGAAAAATTTGTTTATTGTTGTATATTTTCTTTTTTGTTAAATTAAAAAAGCATGTTGAAGTAATTTTTTTAATCGTTTATCACATTTCATGGTGCGTGAATGTTTTAAACAGCATAATAAATAATAAAACTTTTATTCGCAATTTAAATCAACAATTAGTTACTACACAATCATGCTAATGGATCGCTTCCAATAAATATTGTTCTTAGTGAAGCATACAAGCACGTTATTATAATCCAGGATTTCATCTCCCCTTTTCTACCACCCTTTGTACCCACCGTCCCGGGGCGTTACGGTAGCAAATCTTCCACTTGGGAAGTTAATTGTGTCATGACAAAGTAAAATAAAAAAAAAATAAAATTCCATCCAAGCTCACAAACAATCGCCAGAGCATCCGTAACTTCAGGTGGGGGGCACCGGTGTGTTCGGTGGACAAGAAACGCGTGGAACAATAAAAACAAAAAAAACCCTCGGTAGATTGCATCCACAAACGGCAAGCTCGGACGGTCATCCTGTCCCACTTCAATTACGTGTGCGCGATGCCTGTGCGATGAATTATTCAGTAATAATAAATATAAATATCGACATTAAATGAAAATGGAAAATTAACGAATTAGTGACGCAACCGTTTTCCGTGACTGGGTTTTCCACCGAAAACCGAGAGAGAGAGAGAGTGGGTCCGCACCGGAATGGGATCAAAAATAAAGCATTGCAATTGTAGGGACGGAATGTGTTACCATGCGGAGCCACTGGGAAGGACCGTTTGGAGCCATTTTTCGTACAAAATGGCACCGCCAAACAACAGGCGCACATTAATAGCGTTCAACCTTGGTGGAAACTTTTTAGTGGAGGTTTGATGCTCTGATGTACCGGTAGCGAACAAAAAAATATATTTATGTGTATAAAGAAAAAGTTGATACAAAAAAAAAAACATTCAAAACCCACAGCAAGGAAAAACGTAATCTACACCAAAATGGTAACCAATGCTTGGGCTGGAATTTTTGCAACATGCATTCGCGAAGTTACGCACATAACAATGCATGAACACACAGGCATGCAACCACAGCATAACATTTGCTGCGTGGAAAGTGGAAACCTTCCAAGCATGAATCAGGAATTAATAAATAAAATCATATCCACAATATTAATTGCAACCTTCATTATTTTCGTTTCTTTCAATTCAAATGGATGGTTGTTTGCTGTGCAGTTTGCATCCAAGTGTGGTTCCAATGGCTCGTGCCATGATTTCGGTTTGCGGACGCATATATGTATATGTATGCAGGCGCTTCCCCAAAAACTCAACCGTTGGGACGGTATTTGCGAAAACAAACGACAATCATCATTTATCATTAAACGGCCGGTGTGATAATTATTATTTTAATTATCATTATGATTACAGGCCTCAAATGTGTGTGTGGGTGTGCATTTTTATGTTTTTTTTTGTCATTCATTTTAAGATTGGTAGATCTACTGGGTTGTTCCCGTGGATGCACATAACCACATGCAAATGAAATTCAACACGATCAATGATAATTATCGTAGCGGTTAAGGATGTGTGTGGGTGTGTTTTATTTTTTTTTGGGTTATTGCCTGTCCCATTTTCCGTTAATGTGTGAAGTTAAGCTTCCTTTTCAATAGTTCTTGCATACCAGCGATATAAACCGTAATGTGATTCGATTTGCCATTACAAAAAACATTTTTCTTGCGATACGGAAAATATCTACCCCGTTAATGATGCTTAATGTATGAATTCAATTCGATATCTGAAACACTTCATTAAAATTATTAGCACAATCTCAATAACACCTCTTAACGTCATCGGAATTGTGATGCTTGGGATTTTTTTCCTCTCCGCTCGTAGAATGCTGGATTAGGGATCGTTCCAATAGCGATTTTTCCATTTTTTATCAATTTGCCGTCGGTAGCAATCAAATGGAAAGCACATCATCGCGGTGAAATTAACATTTTATTACGTTTTATTTATTTTCCATTTAAAACACTTTTTCTATCGTGATGTCGTTTGCCTGGTTCGTACGCGCCCTCAAACCTGCCAGTGTGGAAGATGGAATCGATCGTAATGCATGTAATTCGGAAGGATTCGCAAAAGACGATTTAATTACATTTATTGAAATGAAATTACACACAAAATGGAACTGGATTGAGTAGTGGTGAGTGGTACGATAATAAACGATTCTCTTTCTACTCCATTTGATAATAAAAAAATCGACCTTTATAATAATGCTTTTGCTCGTATCTTAAAGCATTTCATTTTCTTTAATAGAACACTATCGCATGACGGAATGATTAATGATTAAAATAAATTCACTCTCCATGGAGTGTTCGATTGTCTTCTTCGCACAGCTCATTAAAACTATTTTCTCCAGTAACAATAATTCCTTTCGCCTGCCTACGGCAATTTACGGATTTTCTTCTTCAATCTCTTCCGGCAAATGGTTACGCCGGAAACCCGAAAGCTTGCGCGAGCACTGGATAAACATATGCGAGCTTTAATCCAATTACAGTATCCGTCAGCACGTACACGGCAATGCAGGAATAAGCGGGCACGATGGATATGAAAAATCGACAATCCAACGGCAGCTGCAACTCCCACGGGGACACCAAACCGAGAACAAACAAACCAATGCAAACAATCGAACGAACCATCGTACATCGGCCAGATTATCTAAAAAAAAAACCAAACTTTCCATAACCGTTTTTTTTCACCACTATCCGGGTACCACCAGTTATAGAAATAAAAAAGTTAAGTGCAAAAATGATTAAAAACATTTTTGCATACGGATTGTGGGGTAATTTTTTTGTTTTGTTTTTGTAGTAATGGAAAATAATGTGCTGACCGGGAAAACTGGTTTGGATGGGGCATACAAAATCGAATGACCAATGCACAAATCAAAATCACAAACTAACAACTTTGCCGTATCCCGCTGAGTATCGGTTGGGGAAGATAAAAATGGCAACATACGATCAAACGCAGAACGCTCGGGAAAAGGTGAGAGAATGGAATATCTAAAAATTAACGTACCCTCCGAGAATCATATCTCATGCTGGATGATTGTTGTGATATTCGTTTATTCCCGGCCGCAAGCCGAACTGGTACGATGCATCATGCATTTTGCAAGCTTTGGGTGTGTTTTCTCTCTCTCTCTCCCCCTCTCTCTATAGATTTGCCTCGAAATGGAAAAAAATACATCATAGGAAATATTTATGGTTCATGGGAGCATTTTTTTTCGTACCAAAAAAGAAGAGATGAAGAGGGAAGGAGAGTTAGTGATTCCATGGTAATGCCCGAGGGAAGCATGTCGATGCGTTACGGTGGGCAGCGGTGGGTTTAAGATTCCGCATTAATCATGCTTTCAGTTCACGGCACAAACTGCAAAAGGAACTGCCGGTGTTTGCCGGCCGGCTACCGGTGGGAATGTACTTGAGCTGGAAAGTAATCCGGAAGAATGTTAAAGTAACAGCACGCGCGTGTGTGTAGGTGTAATACCTTGCTTCCGGGGTATGACACTCGGTTCGGTTTCTGTGGTTTTGCAATTTCATCAACATCGATGATACAACATACAGATGTGTTGACTACGAATCACGCAACAGTAACTCCCTGAAGGCAATGCAATAGATTAGATTTTATCTGTAATTTGTTTAATTGAAATTGAACATTGTAGCGGTAAAAGGGTGCTAAATCTTGGGGCTTAGAAATAGTTATAAAAATGGCTACCGTTTTCCTAATCAGAAGTTTGGTATTTTTTGTTTTTATTCTAGTTTTGGTAATTATTCTATCAGTTAGAAACGTTTTATCATATTTTTGTAAATTATATAGAACATTTTTACTTTACTTTGTACAACATTTTTGTGGTTTGCCAAATGTCAAAATGTTTTATTTTTGGAAATTGAAGTGCCTATTTTCTATAGCTAAACTATGTTTGATGTTATTGGATAATTTCCCACTCTGGAAGCGATCTGATAATTTATACATTCGAGCTGTTTACTTCCCCGGGCTGCGTCGTCGCTCCTAAGTTGTTCTTGAGTCGATGATTTTTTATTTGGAATATTTGTTATTAATGCAAAATCATTGTAATTTACCGACGAATTAAACAGTAACATAATGTAAACTTTTTTTACACAATAAATACCAGTCACGTCAATACGTCAAACTTGCTGTATGGGTAAACTAACGACTGAAAAATTGTCCCAAAATTTAACCAGAAAATAAAAGGTGAATAAGGGATAATTACTACATTTCAGCAAGAAAGCTTCAATGAAACAACTGTCTTAAAATGTATCATTGTAAGGAATCATTTAAAAACTTTGTTAATTTAAGCAAATTCTCACGAAACTTCTTGAAATTATGGTATCAATAGAAGCATGTACACAAGTAGAAATATTTCCAATGAATTAATTTTTTTTATTAAGGTACAAATTTAAAATAATAACACTCAGCCTTTTTCAATATATTCCAGCAAAACAGAAATAGAATTCCAGCGAAATAGAAACAACATAGCTTCGCCCTTAAAAGTATGAATATGTACCTTTTGTTCATTAATTGCACCAAAAGTGCAATAGAAAATGGCCGTTGAGTAGGAGTAACAACATGAATGAATTAATCATTACAGTAAACTAACTTCGGACTCAGTGCAAAATTATTGTTTGCAAACAAACATTATTCTTTGTTGCCATTAGCAGTATAAAGCAAATATAATAATTTACAGTTGTACAATGACTGATATTGAAAGCATATCCTGGAAGCAAAAAGGATTCATTTGCTTTTGATTATACATGTAAATGTCTAGGAAATGGGTATATTGTTTTGTTTGTTGCTTCAGTGTAATAGCAAAAGTATCGTTTTTATGAATGAAACCATACCCTTAACTGATGTGCTAAACATTCCTCTAATGATCGCTTTGTGTTTGTTAAACAAAGGAAATAATCCAACCAAATGCAGCTCCTATTTAAAACGGTTCCACCTATTTGTGATGTGTTGTTCCGTTTGCTGTTAATAATATGAAATTAAATAGTATTTTGTACAACAAATTAAATTGAGCACGAATTGAAAAATGATATAAATACCATCATAGAAAACGAGCAATTCTATAACGATTTATTACAAAAGTGATTTGTTTTTCCAGCACATTTATTCCTTCTTTTGTACCTTTGAAGGTACCTACGCCCCTGTTACGGAGTAAAGTACCGTTATTCTCAGCCCCCACAAAATAGCGAATCCCCGCAGGAATCAAGTTGATTTGATTGTTGATCCCTTCCGCCTTCGATGTGTCGAATCGTGGGCCTTAAAAAGGCGTCCTTCCCATTGCATCAACCAGCCTGCCACAGAATGGCCAATCAAACTTTGAATGAAAGCAGTGTTGTTTATTGAGTTTCCGGTTCGTTGTAGGTTTTATTTTTCTTCTTCAAAGTTGCTTTCTTTCTACTAGTAAAAGCGCAATGCAAACAATACGCCCATGCATGCTTGCCTCTCGCCGCTCGAAGCGGTGTGAGTTTTTCTTTATTTTCAAAACAATTCCTATCGAAAGAGGCGTGAAAAAGGGGTTGAAATTGAGGTGGCCTAGAGTGCGTTGTTGGCGCCACCGCACGAATTGCCTATATGCATTGAATGTTCGACCGTTGATTCTCCCCTCCTAGGGGTTCCCGTCCAATTGGAACGCCACAGTCACGCAAGTGTCGTAATTGAGTTATTAAAAGTTGCAAGCTGTGTGTAGGTAAATTTTCAACTTCTCAATTCTGCCGACACTTGCTACAGTTCCCGACATATAAACCGTGCCCCGGTCGTCCAATCATCGCTCACTTGCTCTTTTTCTGTTTTCCTCCCCCGGAACGGAAGTCGGTGTACCCTGTTCTGGAGTTTTGAAGTTGGAATTTCCGTCGGGATGCAAAGTGCCCAACTATCCGCAGCTGTCCGGGAGAGACAGGCCCCCTCCCCTGTGTGCCAGGGTCGAAAGTGCATATACTCACGAAGTTTCAACTTTATCGCGCGGGTATAGGATGTCGAACTGTCCGTCTGGACTGTGTACGTTCGCCTGACGGTTTGGTAAAAGTTATCGTGCCTTGGGTTTGGAAGGGATGTGCGGTTTTTTTTTGCGGGTTGAAACCCGGGCAAGGAGGTGTTTGATTCTGCTCGTCCAAAACCATCCGAACGCACGTCCGTATCGTCCGGAGGCGAGATTTCTTGAAAGGCAATTAACACTCGGCAATTAAAACTTTTCCATCGGTGGCTGATCGACGCCGAGGGTTAGCCTTGTTTTTTTTCTGTGTGTGGTGCAAACAGTAGCAACATGGACAACATGGTTGGAACTATTGAGGTTTGCGAACAAAACCAAACGATAAACAGTTTGTTCGTCTGTTGCTGTTTGAGGGCAGTCATATGCACAATCTAATGCAAACAATCGGTCAACAGTCAGATTCGTACATCATTAATGTAATTTGTAATTTTGTTGAATGAGTTGGGTGTTTTGCGGAAGCGTTTTTTCATAATTTTGCTAATAAAATGTTTATTGTGATAATATTTGAAAATGCACATTAAAAACGTTTAAAAAAGGAAGGAAAAAACTAATTAAGTAGAATAAATTTTTCAGTGATCCTAAGTTTATTATAAAAATTTGTCGCACTGTTAAGTGGTTTAGCAATTAGTAATGTATTAAGACCGATTGTCTCTCTCTCTTTCTTTCTCTCGAGATGACACCTTATAATTTATACTTCATCTAGAATCTTATAGGGAGAGTTGATGGTCTTTTTCAAAACCTTATCTATAAGAAACTGTAAAATGTTTTATTATGTTTACTATACAAAATTAATTTCCCGTCCATCACGCAGGTGTAACGAAAGCACAATGATACTTATATATTCCTTAATACTAAGTCAACTCGTTAATCGTCCGGCAGAAAGGTACCAAACAGTCGAACCATTCTAGATATCTAAATAGAAATGTGATCTTGTTACGGATGATCTTGTTGGATGATCAAGGTCTTTGATCATTTTTTATATTGGCCCTGGTGTTTTATTTCCGCAACCAAGGATTTCTTCGAGAAAAAGCCAAAAAGTGAGTATTGGAAGAAATATTATAAAGCCTTTTTAACCAACTCTTTTAGCCGCTCTTTTTGCGAGGCACTCATTGCTTCAAAAGAGATTTCCACATAGCAAAGTGCAACTTGTTTTGCAAGGCTTGAGGCATTACTCCGAACTCCTGGGTGAATGAAGAGATCACTTTTCGAGAAAAGATAATAAAAGTATCCGTTTGTCTGTACCTGTAGGACTCGTAGTTTCTCGCAATATTTGACTTCTTCGCCCCAGAATAGAGCCTTTAGATTAAGAAAATGTTCAAGAAAGGTTGTCTGCTCGTCGTTGCCTTATAAGTTAACTTTGCTGCAGTAATTGGCACATACTTTGTATAAAATTATAACTAAAATTTGCATCAAAATTCTTTCTTGAATCTAATGTTAACAGCTTTTCCCTTAAAATCACTAGTAATTAAAATCTAGTGCTGTTGAAACATAAACATTTTTTTGGAAATTTTGTTACTACAGCTTGTACTACATGGTTTGTAGCATACTAGAATGACGCACCACCAGAGACTGAGTAGGAAACAATGAAAGCTGCAGGAATAATTTATTAATTATCGGAAATTGAAGTTTCTTTCGCTTTTCTCACAATCCTGCTTTCACCTTCGAAATGGTTTGTCTGCGTCTTGTTTGCGGAGAAATGAACGGAAACCTCCCGCCTCCGGGTCTGGTACGTTAAGCTGATCGCCTCTACAAGAAACGGAAGGACTTTGAGGGAATGGTTTCCTCCAGTTCACCGTTTCGGAGCCATGGAGCCCTTTGCCGAGCATACCCGGTGAGTGCCGGTTCTCTTGTTCAAAAAGTGTTGTGACGAAATCGTACGATAACGACTAATTCCGGAGCTAAGGAGTGCCCGTGTTCTATGCTGAAAAGGCTAAACTTCTTCCACTAGAGCAACCGATGAGGAACGACCGTACTGGAGACTTCATCTTAAATTCACACCGGGTTTTGGTTCCGTGCCTGTGAGTTAGTCACCGAAAGATTTCTGTGTGTCTTCGTGCCGTACCGTGCTCAAAAGGTGAAAGGGGAACAAACTTGGGGAATGTCTGTGTGCATGGGGCGAGGTTTTGGGGGGAGGAAAATTTGCAAAGACCCTATACCGTTACCGGGCATACTCGTACAGCTCGTTCAGTAATTTTCTCCCCGAGCAGCAAGCTGATAAATAATTCAATGTATCGCTTCCACCACGCCACGCCACCTCCAAAGGCGAAAGGCGTTAGCTTT
>STHD01000004.1:21567263-21588221 GCA_016170015.1 Anopheles longipalpis
CCGTTACCGGGCATACTCGTACAGCTCGTTCAGTAATTTTCTCCCCGAGCAGCAAGCTGATAAATAATTCAATGTATCGCTTCCACCACGCCACGCCACCTCCAAAGGCGAAAGGCGTTAGCTTTTCTGGAGGAAAGTTTTCACAGATTTTAGGGTTTGTTTTTATTTTCATTTTCGGTTGCTCAGAAAACAGGAAAACCCACACCTACACCATCAGAAAGCGGTCTTTCAAAACACCGGAAATGAAGGTGAAGGAGTATGTTACGAGAGAGAAAGAGAGGGAGAGCACCCGTAATCAATAGGCAAAGTGATTTTGATTATAACTCGATATCATTGATATGGAGCAGATTTCGGTTCCGTTCCTGTGCCATGTTGAAGCGAGCCCGGGGGCGTTGAAAAGGGTGAGAAAAAGCCACCTCCCGGCTATACTGGAGCTGGTACTTCGGCAGCGTTGTTTTTCCGGCGCAGCGTTCGAGTGCTACGGTATGCCGTAGTTTGAACAATCAAAGGAGTTTAATTAGAACCAGCTTCTTTGCGGCGTGCTGTAGAATCGTTTCTTTGAAGCAGTGTTTTCTTTAGATGGGTGAGTGGGATTTCCATTTACCACCCCTTTTCCCCCAAATAGCTAGGGTACGGTAAGAGTAAGAAGCTTACGTTAGAATGGTTGACTCTGTCAGCAACTGCTGGCCTGTTTCATTCGATGTAGCTTTTGTTGCGAAATTATAATATGTTCAAAAATGAATAGCAGATAAAAGGTTGGTGTGAGGGGATTTTCTTGTGAAAAGCTATGACTTAGATCTTTTCAGATTCGGAACTGTTTTGCTTTGGATATGATCAATAATTGAGTAGTTTTACAAGCTCAGCATAAATTAGAGGGAGATATACACTCAGTACTTTGGAAGATCAAATATTTGTTGAGAGTTTTTATAAAGAAACACTTCCTCAAACATTGGATGAGTGCTATAATGGATGAAAATTTTCATATGTATGTTAAAGGACTTTTTTAAGAATAACTTCATTCCGTTTCCGTAACCACAGGGGGCTTCTGTGGCCTTTCGTGAAAAACTATAAAAATTAAAAAAATTAAAATATATTTTTTAAATATTTAAATCCACGTGTGACATTTGAAGCATTTAAATTGATAACACGGATGGGGGACGTTTAAAATTGAGAGAACTATTTTTGATTGAAAATTTGTCACTCTTGTGCCTATACCAAAAAGAAAAATCAATGGGAAATTATGTTGCTGCGAATAGTACTAATGTTTCACGTAATGAATATTTGATTAAAGTGTCCGAGAACTACTGAGTATCGATTTTAAAACGATATTTCTCGGAAAAGCACAATCGAAACATTCTGAAAGCGAAAATTCTCGAAAATTTTCGAAAATTCAATTAAAATCTGATTCAATTTTTCCGCACATGCTAACTGTATGTATTTTTTTTTAATTGTAAAGTATAATTGATGACATAATTTAACAAATGGAGGCTCTCATTTCGATGTGAAAAATATTATTATTGAGCAAAAAGATTTAAAAAATTGTTTAAGAAAGATTTGTGTGTGAAATAATAGCAAACATTTCGTACCAACTTTTGGAAGAGTTATAGAAACATTTGTTTCTGCTTTGCTGTAATGCTTCCAAAACTAATAAATGGCAGACATTTTTTGGCCGTACCCTGGAGTTTCTTTTATCTGGAATGTGTGAACGTTTACACCTCGCTTGAAGAGACACCGTACATGACGGCAAAACTTTTCCTTACGCTTTTCCACACACCCAGAACTCGGCCGACCAACATTGTGCTGCAGATTTTTACATTTACCAACATCCACCCAAAATCCACCCATTGCCGTAGAGGTGCTTTCGTTTGCTTTAAGCTTCCTGCTCAGCCGGAAGCGCACATTCCCTGAGGGGATTGTGTCCGCCCTTAGCTTAGAGTCAAGTGGAAGATTCATCTTCCTGGCAGTGTATGTGTGTATGTGTCTGAGAGAGAGAGTTCGAAAAATGTGCTCGTTTCGTGGCAACAAAGATAACAAAAATAGCGCCACTGCATGGCGCACGAAAGCAAAACAAACAACAACCAGTCACCGTCCGAAGCGCAGCCGGAAAAACCGGAAGAAAATTCCTTGACAAAGCTACCGTGATGCTCATGTTGGAGGAAAAATTGCTCAGGGCATTGTTCAAATTTTCTGGCGTTATTTTTTTTTTCTTTCTTTCTTGGGCTTTGCTGTCGCTTTGCGGCGGATGGCGGCTTTCCTGGCGCGCAAACACACACACACACAGACATTGAATGGGTATTTGCCCTTTGGTGCTTATGTGGCGTTCACTCTCAAGGTGTCGGTTTGGGTTTTTGCATTTCGTTTCCAGTTTTTTGGGGGAAACGTAGGATAAGCTAAAAGGCGGGCCACATGATGTCCACTGAGTAGACCGACCAGGGGGGAAAACAATATTGTTACGATACAACTTTAAAAATTGTTTAATTTCTTTCGACATATTTTACATTTCAAAAACAAAAACAAAACAAACACATTCACATAACAAACTTTTTGGAAATCATACACATTGTTTTGTTTTATTTTCTTTCTCCTTATAAGTTTCTCCTTATGCAGCGGTTCGCTTTGTTTTTCCATCAATTTCTCTCTTCGTACAATGTTTTGGTAATTTCATCTTCCCGTGGAAGGTTTATGTTTTTTTGTTTTGTTTTTTTGTGTTCATTTCTTTTCCTAGATTCGATTCTCGTACCTTTTGCTGTCGTTGATTTTTTACTAATTTGAAATCATAACACGAACGTAAAGCAAAACACAAGAATTACCTAGTATTTCTTGATGCATTCGCTGCCACACACTTCGATACTACTGCACCAATTTCGCTCTATTTATTTCCTAGTTTCTACTACAGTTCCTTAAACGTTGTGGTTTGTACAGTGTATAGAAACAAACAGTTTTGTTTTTTTTACGAGCTTCGTGTGCGTTACGAACCAGTGGAATCTCTGGTCTCGCCTGGTGAATAATTGAGAACCTTCCCGACGAATCGTTTTGGAATTTATTCATTCACTTTTCTGTGTGGAATCAGTCAGTCGAACTTTTGCTTTTCACCTTTCTTCTATCAACATATACATTTTGTCTCGTACCAATACACACGTGTTTGCATGCCCACACAATCGGGTAATGATGAAACAGAAGTAAAATGGGAAAACGTTGAAAACTTTGCTTTTAGCCATGATGAAACGAAAATCTGTCGGAGACAATCCACGTTAACGACACATAATTAAACATTGGTTAAGAAGGAGGGAAACGATGCGCAAGTAATGTCAACGGGAAAGTGGAACGTTATATTACAATTGCCTATTCTTCTAAATTATAATTATGGAAATTTTGTTATCAACTTTTCGATCGGACCAACAATATCAAAAACTTCCAGCGAGAAGTCTCTTCGAGAATACACGTATTGCACGTTTTGTTTTGTGGCTATGCAGCTTTCATCTCTCTGTATGTGTGTGTATCTAGACAGACTTCATCCAGGTTTATTGTCCAGTCATTAACGCAATGTCTTGGAAACTTGTGCGCACACTACAAGGGCGCTCGTACGCTACTAAGATATGTCACATCGAATGTGTTTCCATCCGGGGGCGTTTTTTGCTTGCTGCACCTGCTCGACACACATGCGGCTCAATCTATATCGACCTTGGCTAAAATATGTACAACCACCTGAAGACGCCCTCCACACGCCCCGGGAAAGCCTATAAACGGGCTGAATCCCATCGATCCTTAACTATGGCGCCTTACGCATTCCCAAAAATTCGTTCCATTCCACTGTTTCTAAAACAAAAGGCTCTACGATACGGGTACTACGGGCTAAACTTACACACAATCACTCACGGTACATACTCGCTCACGACGTCGATGTGGGAGGGTTGAATAGGGAGGATATGGTTTTTTTCAGTTTTCTTTTGGCGGAAGATTCAGCAGGGGGATATGTATACGGGCTATGGCTGTGCGGAAGGAATACGTTCCAGCCCTCGCATAAAACACTTACACTAATCCGTTGGGGAATGGGGTTGCTTTGAGAGGGATACTTGGTGACATTGGTTCTACACATTATATACAACTTTCCTGTATTCGGTTTGATGTGGTGACCACCTCGGGCCGAAACCGGTACTCGTTCAGTGTCGAGGTGACGAGCGATTGGGAAGCGGGACTGCTCAGCAAACTCCCGACCGCACCGACACCCGTAACGGACATTGACGGCAGTGGCAGCGTCCCCGTTGACGCTTGCTGACTTAGTGGACTAAGCGTCGAGGTGACGCTACTATTGTTTGCCCGTCCCAAGGTGGCATAGCTCTGTAGATGGGAAAAAGCACAACAAAAAATTTATTGCTTCAAAATGGACGAATTCGCGACAGAATTTGTCCAGCGGTGTCTATTATTGCAGATAAAGGTATAGAATTGATGGCAAGTGAACTTACGATTTGTTTACTAGGCTTAAACGAATAATGATGTACTTCAGTGTTCGACCCGGTCAGCGAGGCCAGACTGGATCCATCACAATGTCGCTCCTCCTCGTGGAGCAGATGCTCACCGCCATTGCGGTGTATCAGTCTTGCTGACGGGCTGCGAAACAGCGGCGTAGGTAGTGTCGTCTTCGGTGGCCTTCGTTCTACAGTTTCACGTACATTCGAAAGTATCGAAAGGGTTAAACCAACAACACACGCAACAAAAAATGCATTAAGATTTATGATGGCTGAAGGTTGGTCCGGCTCGGTGCTGTGTTGCGAAGCTTTTCCCGAAAAGCTTCCAACTACATCCACGTGTGCGTGTGATTTTCGGTTCACTAGACCGGCTACTACTGTGCTGACTACTTACCGTACTGATTCGGTATCACATCCGGATCGGTTTCATCCCCGTCCGGTGGTTCGCCACCCATCGTGGGACTACCGCGCCGGCCAATTCCGCCCACCCCACTATCAACCAGCGGCGTCTGGATGCCGTTCGGATCGTGCGTCTGATGATGTACGGTCGAGTCGAGCTGGCAGTCGGGCGTCGACGTTAGTTGGGCGGTTTTGGTGGGCTTCAGTTTTTTGGTCGTGTTTCTGTGTGCGGAGTGGTACAGGTAGTGTTAGTTTTCCCTCGCATGTAAACCTAGCCGAATGTCCGTAGTTTGAGACACACATCCGGTGTACGATCGGTACGTTCGCATTCGGAAGGATATTTTACACGGTCGGTAGCGTACTTACTTGCTCGCATGTCGCCGGTAGATGGTCGCCAGTACGATGCAGACTACGGCGAACAGGATGGCCACGGTGAGTGTTAATGCGGCTAATACCGGTGATAAAGGAACATTCATAACGTTGGACACGCCTGCAATAAATCAGTGGAAGGCTTTGAAAAACCTGGCCCGCAAATAGAGGCCTCGCTTTTTGTATGGCTGTTACAGCACTGGGGCACAGAGCTTTACAGTCGTAACGCAAGTGGTGGTCGTTGTCGTATTAAACTGATGACAACGACAGGAGCGTGCAGAATATTTGCACATGTTCTCTTATCAAATTGTTGATTTTTATGACCTACCAAAAATTGTTTTATTTTTATTGAATTGTATGAGTATTTTTTTAAATTGAATAAAAATTGAAAATGATTACAAACTGCTGGTGTGAATTATTTAGAAACGTTTTCAAAAAGTTAACATATTAACACCTTATCTAAATTCCTCCCAGTGAATGTTGATCCGGTTTTATCGCCACAAATCTTTCGTTGGGCAGTGTAGCATGTCCACGCATCTGTACAAATCTCTATGCGCACGACAAAAACACCACCGAGACCGTTATCGGACAGTATCCACCCGGGAGTATCACTGATAGGCCTTTCACCAGCCACTCGACCGACATATGTCGCCAGCCGGTAAGCCAGACGGCACGGTTTGCAATAAACTATTTAGCCCCGGTGTTGCCGTATTGCCGTTACGCTAAACGCAGCACGGGCTCATCTTCATTACCCTAACAGTGCCCGGGCGACCGGCAGCCCGACAGGAGCTGCCGGTTTGCCCATCTGGCCGGTGGACCTTTAAGGCCGGA
The DNA here is from genome assembly GCA_016170015.1 of Anopheles longipalpis. Taxonomy (NCBI): domain Eukaryota; kingdom Metazoa; phylum Arthropoda; class Insecta; order Diptera; family Culicidae; genus Anopheles; species Anopheles longipalpis. The sequence goes on from STHD01000004.1 coordinate 21,573,329, forward strand.
TAAGTATCAAATTTATTATTAACGTCCCCGGGATCTCATTAATTTCAGTGCCTTTCCCGAAGAAATTACCTTAAATACGGCGGGTGGCGTTGCGGGGCGATAGCCGGGGACAAGATTTCAAGCGCCGTGCACGATGAAACACTCTAATCCCGTACACAAACATGACTCTCGCTCGGTCTCTCACTCTCTTTCTTGTTCATCCCAAAAGCCTGTCCGCTTCCGGTGGTGAAACCATTCATCAACGCTTTTCCTTTTGGACAGAACCATTGGCAGTGCTTCAGGGCAGGATTTTCAGCCGGCCATACTAGCGAGATGGCACACACACACACACACACACACCGAGTGGTTGGGTAGGAAAAGATTCTGCCCCGGCTTTGAGGTTTCCTGGGAGTAAAAATCGCTCTGACAGTGGGAACCGGGCGTGGAGCCGTCTATAATCTCTTTCGAGCCACCGGGAGCTTTTCTCAGGTGGCTCACAAACAAAAGCGAATCTTTCGTACTTTGTGCACCGTGAGTGTACTGGCGTGACGGTGGCCAGTGTCAGAGGTCATCAGCGTGCTGGATTTTGTGACCCGAATGGTCAGTAGGATGAAGGCACAATGGATGGGCGTGTGTGTGTGTGTACCGGAGTTATCGTTTCTGCCGAAGCCATTCGGATGTTGTACGCTCATTCACACGACGGAATACGGAAACCGTAGATGGTTCGTGACCAGAAGGTATTAGAAAAAAAATTCTTCCTATAAGACTCTAAGCTTCTTTGGTGAAACGCATGTCAACTGATGACGGTATGAAGGACCCTTTTTTTATCTCGCTCCTCTCCGTGTACGTTGTCACGCTTGTTGGCGAAAGTGTCTGACGCCACTGCCTTTACCGATTAGACTCCAAGCTACGAGGAAAACGAACAACCAGTACCGGGGTGTTAACGGATTAAGATGCAACAGTGACTTTGATGTCCGTGTGAGCAAATTGTAATAAGTTTCGCAGTGTACACCAGTAGAAGGTGGCCAGTATCTTGCCATTGTGCGATGTCTTCATCCCCGCCAGCACTGAGCACTCTCTGGTGAAGTGACTTCAAAAACCTAATGCAACCTAAACTGCTGCAGTACGTCTCGAGTTGAATTGTGTTAGCCGCAGTCGCTTTGCTGTTACGATTGTTACGCCCTATTCCGGTTGCTGCCTTACCTGTGTATTTGGCCACACCCTTGAAGGTAATATCATCTATTATGACCGGCTCCGAGCGGCCTTTGGCGTTGGCGGCGAACAGTATGATGCGGTACGAGCTGCCCGGTTCGAGGTTATCTATGAAGAACTGTACCGGCGGATGCTGCGAAGATGAGAAAAGCGTACAGAAGCAATCAGCCAAACGGTGTTAGTTTTCATGGTGAAGAAATGTGAATAGTACTTTGTCCGTAGTTGGAAAATGGAAACGATTCCCTATGTAGCCGTCCTTTGGTGGAGCAGTCGTGTCGATTGCAACACGGTATCCGTTTGTTTGAAGAAGATCAACGAAACCTCTTTCGAACGGATAGACAAATTGAGTCAAGATGTATACAATGTAGTGAAAGCAGAAACAAATACAAGTTTCTTCTCGTCTTAAATCAACTCTTGTTTCTCCAGATAAAAACAAACGCAGAAGAAGAAAAAAAAGCTCATGATAATAATGTGCAGAATGATGAGTGGGTGAAACAAGTTGATATTTTCAAAAATTTGTATTGTAATCATAGACCAGGTTAAACATAATGCTGTACATTGTGTTGGGATTATGCAAACAATGCTTGACCTTACAAACTAGTACATCCATTTCATGATGACTTTCGGGTTATGGGTTTGGGTTACAAAAACCATTCCGCCCATTCTATGGTACCTTCAAGATGGACGTTGAAATGGTAGTATCAGTGACTACCTTCGGGCTACTTGTCACACAATGCAAGCATTTCACCCAAAAAGGAACAAACCCCTTTTGCTGAGGTAACAACCACACAATGCTGCCTGGAGTGATAGCCTTCCTTTTCCCTTGTGTCAGGGGTACCTGTTAGGAATTCTCGCAACCGTGGAATGTTTCATATTTTCCAATTTTTATGCTTCACAGTAGCCCACGCTACTGTGCAAAACCCATCCCCCCCGGGTTTTTGGGATCAGATCGCCTTCCAACCCCGTCCGACGGATAGTTTTCGTCTGACACTCGGTTCGGTTGGTGCGGTACGGTGTAGTGGAGAAAGTTTGAAGAACCATCTCAACAGCAAAATGAACTCGCTCTTTCTCTCTCGCCATTTCTACAAAACCTCCAAAGTGGAGTGCATCACATTGTTACTGGATGTACCTACTGGATGGGCCGTCGGTAATGGGCAGTAGAGGTGAAAGTACGGACCGCATCACCCGTTTGGTGCAGAGATGAAAATGAGATTTTTGCTCACCCGAGCAGAAAATGTAAGTGAAACAATCGACAGTGACAGTTCCCACAGATGGTGGATGCAGATCCAGGGATGTACTTGCAACCATTCCCCCGGGAGGGAGGGGGAGGACACTGTTTCTAGGGAGCAAGTATATCGATTTTGTGTTCGGTTACTGGTGGTACACCAGGTGTCGGAATTGCTGTTGATACGAAACATGGGAAAGCGTAACATACCTGTAAGCTTAAATTTCTAACTAATCGCAGGACGGGCACCTCTACCAACTCCAGCAGGAACATCTGTGGCAGCCCACCATCGAAACCCTCGATGCACTCGATGTGCAGGGAGTCGGCTGATTGATTCGACACGGTGCAGTTCTGCAGTGCAAAAGGGCGTCCTGGAACGAAATTTACAAATTGTGTTAGACAAACGTTGTAGACAGGAGTCGAGGTAAGGACAGAACGAGCTTTTGGGGTTGGAAGTTTGAAAGGCTTATGCAAGAGTGTCGGTTCCAAAAGGGGAGAGCGAGCGGAAACCAGGTAGTATCCATTCTTTCGATACTCAGTTCGATAAGAACTTGAACATTTAAGGGAGACAAGATGGTTATCTTGTGTCTGATGTCAGTGGGCTTTCGTTTTTTTTAGAAACGAAGCCTTTCCATGTTTCGTTCCTTTGCCATCGAAACGAGTATAGATTATTCGTTATGTTTTTGCAAACACCTTTCACTTTGGCGTCATCCTTTTCCGCTTTCGGTTGCTTTCCTTTTTGCACCTTGCCCATCATTTCGATTGTATGGCGTTTTAATTAAATTCCAGACTCGTCCAATTTTTGTCCCCCCCCCGCCAACCTCACCATACTCAGGAACGTTCGACAGCGGACCCACTTGACCGGAAGTCCACTCTCGACTTTGGCCACTTGAAAGCCTTTAAGTGGGCCGGATTTTCATTCCGCTTACCTGCAGCGACGACTTGGAAGACGCAGGGTGACTTTTGCACACCGATCGCGTTCCGTCCCCAGCAGGATATCGTCCCGTAGTCCAGATCGGATGTCGGCGTGTAATTAAGCCTCGATAGACCGGTCTGTCCGAAGCGGTCAGCGTGAAGTTTGAAGTTTCGAGAACACAGCACCGGGTTGATGGTGACCACGAAATGGTGAGATAGAACGAAAGAAGAAGAAAAAAACAACAAAGATATAAAAGAGAGCAAGAAAAACACGTCAGCTAGTGCTAAATTTCACCATCCAATTACCGGCGCCAGAGGTCGGATGGGTTCCGTTTTCATTATCGCATTTTGAGATGTTTTCTAATTATTTGTCCCGGGTGCTTTTGGGATGCTTTATCCTTTGCGGGCCCGTTGCCCGGTGTCACTTACCTCGCTCGAGTGTAGACGGGACGGTAGTTCGGTTTGTTCGCCAGATGAGTTGAACGTCCAGTGGAAGGATTCCGCCGGTGGAGACGCATCGACTTCACACTTCAGCTGCAGCGTTTCGTGCTTGAGTGCGCCCAACAGTTCCTCGCGATCCACTGCACACACTGGTGCATCTGTTCCGTGTGTCGAATGGTAAAGAAAACGGTGCATCTATTAGCCAGCGAGTGCATACCGCGACGCGGAGGTTTGGGTTTGGGTTTGATTTTCTGCGGGGGTTTGGGAAATTGTGCTTTTAAGGTCGAAAGGGAAAAACTAGAACTGGAGCATATTATTATTGCACGCGGTAAGATCACCTATACGGTAAGTTATGTTCCGTGCTCATTAGTTATGATAGTTTGTGGCTTTTCAGAGGGAGTAGCCTCTTGCTAGGGAGACTCTTGTACACTTTGGAATGTAGAAATCCTGGGGAAGCAAGATTCTACCTTTATGTTTTTATGGACACTTTTTCGGTTCATTTGTAAATAATTTGAACCGTATTAACATTTTAATGTCTATTTTTAACATAATCTATTTTAACTAGCAAAAGCTCCAGTAAGTACGAATGATTTCTTGGAAAATTCTAGGTCTTGTTGAAAATAATCCATAAAATGTCACATGAACTAAAAAACCCAGTAAAAAACCGATAAAAATTAAAAAAACTCATAAAGTGAGATAAATCTTTCCTTACTTGCACATTTAAATTTAACTTAATAAAAGTCCTTCAAGCTTTATAATTCACCTCAAGGCCTTAACTGCTCGGTTCATTTTCAATACTTTATTCCGGAGCAATGGTAATCTCATCTACCAATAATAAAAGTAAAAGTAAATCTCTAATTAAAAATCATTCCGAAACACATTTAACTGTCGAATGCAAAAATCCCCTCTTTTTAATTGTAAAGAGTATGGCTTTCGAAAAAAAAAACAATCCTCCCATTTTGCCATTTTGTATTATGACCTAATTGAGTGTGAAATGTGCATCGAACCAAATCAGTGGAAATTTCATTTCCAAAATAAACGAATTTCGTGTTCCCCAAAAAGCACGAACTCGTCCACGCTTCTGCTATCCTTCACACCAGTCGTCATTCAAATGTGAAGCTGAAAGGCACATGCATGTGTGCGGGTGTGGCTGTGAGTGTGTGAAAAATCAAATAGCGTAAATTCTGATTTACAACCATTTCTGACAAACAAATTATCAGTCAATTGAGAGGGAAACGCAAGCACACAAGCGGCAAGCTGCAAGATCAAGCCGTACAGATCCCATCCTTGCAACTGCTGCCTGCAGTGCCTGGGACAGCTGGGCTTCGGTACCATTTCCGCGGTACCATTGCGTCGCTTTTATTCGATTAACGTGACTGATTGCGGTACTATGCGGAGGTTGGAAATCAAAGCATCCCCCGGTTGGCCCATTAGGTGCGGCCCGGTGCGATGCGAATGGGGCGCAGGTTCACCATTACGCTGAACACATTCTCAGGAAGCTCGAAAATCGAACTGCGATGTTGCAGCACACTTGAGCGGAATCGACCAGTGCATCGGCTGGTGCTTAATAACACATTTCGATGGTCATTGACGAAAGAGGAAAATACGAGAAAATGGGTGTTTGGAGTTTCCGTACTACGAGGTGAAGCACAATGAAAATATTTTTCTTAAGAAAACATTTTTTTAATTCATCAAGGGAATTTTCTGTGCTGAGTTCTGTGAAAAATGCTTCATTTCCATAAAATCTTTCGAGGTTTCGTCCATAATTTTGTCCTAATCATTCCACTGTGCAAACGGCGAATGCTGGCGAACCGTCCCTGCTGGTGTGTGTGTGTGTGTACTTGTAGGGGTGAATGGATGCCATCGATTCAATTCCCTGGACGGTTGTGACACTTCAATTACATTTGCACGAATTGTTACGATGCCCACAATTGACTACAAAGTGGAGCTGGGGTTTTCCTGCGAAACATTGCTGTTCCATTTGTAAACCCTTCGGCAGCTTTTCCATCCGTCTCCCCTCCCCCCACCACCAGTTTCTGCAACTCACCATATAAAAAAGGACAAAAAACACACATACATACGCCATCCATCCATAGTGCGTCCTACGAATGCGCCTGGTTGGATGGCTGATTGTTTGTTGAAATTTTGCGTAAAATACAATTTGAAATCCCACGCCAACTTCTTCCCACCCCTTTTTTGCCGTTTGGCAAGTGTTTGCTCATATTTGAACCGAATTTTTGGCACTTGTTCATTCGTACCAGCCACCGCCGCCAGGAAGCAGCAGCAGCAGCGTCAGGAAGTGAAAGCGAGCGTAAATCGAGCTTTTGTTGCGCCGGTTAATATTCATGTGTGAAATTAAATTCGATGTGAGAACAAAACACCAACCGAAGTGGTTGCAATTTGTGGAACATGATGCGGTTTAGTTGAAATAAAAAATTCACACACACACACCCGCACAGAGAGAGAATGAGAGAGAGAGAGAGAGAGAGAGAGAGAGAGAGAGAGAGAGGGAGAGAGAGAGGACCAGTGTGTAAAAATAGGAAAGCTTTTACCCACGGTGCCTTTCGTCCATTCCACCCAACAAGGGTGAATGTTGCTGGGGGTTGTTTTCCCTGTGTCACTGCTGCTGATCAGCGTGAAAAAACCCGAGAGCCACTAGGGAGGGCCTTATTTTGGTTCGTACCGCGGTAAAGAGCGAAAGGTGCGAGAAGTTAATGAAATTTCATTTCATTTACAATAATGCGTTCACCATCCCCCCACGAAATGAGAATCCGTTCCAGCCGTTTGCACCGTTTGGGTGACTTCATCCCAAAAATGGTACTGGCGTGTTACGTGGTTCCGCGTTCGTAGAAGAAGGTAAACGATTCACCGTACCGAATAAAATTCACTGTTTGCTCTGCTACTATTCAGCCTTTTTTTACCAGCTTTCGTCAAGTGAAAAGAGTGGTGAAGCAAAAAAAAAAAACGTTACAAGAAACCTGGTCATAAAGGACACAAAATAACGCAACGAACAAACGCAAGAAAATCAGGTCGAGATCATTTACCTTCCTTTGGTTTAGTGTGGTGGGAAGGGGCGTTGGAGGAGGTCATGTAATGAGGCAGACAAGGAGGGAGGAGGGAAACGCAAACGAAAGGATACTTACAGCGCACGCGAAGTGTGACGTGATTGCTCGTACCGCGGCCCTCAGTGTTTGCCGCCATGCAGGTGTAATCTCCGGCCAGGCTGCGGGACACACCTTGCAGTGCCAGCGAATGGTCGGACAGGATGATGCCAGCTGTGACGTTATGATGGAGTTCGTTTCCCTGTTGTTAAGAAAAGGCGAGCCGGAAAAAAGTGTGAATGGAAAACAGTGACAGAATGGAAAACGTCTTGTCAGCGTTTGGCGCAGGACGACAAGGACACACCGCAGAAGTGGTTTTTATGGCATGATTTTTTTTTTTTGGGTGGAAATATATAAAAACTCTTTACGAAGAAGTATCACCCGAAGAAGTGGAGTAGGGAGCAGAAACAATCACATATACATATACATTACTTTTACCAACTCAGCCGTCTACCGGTGCCGATCATCGGTGGCTACATACCCGGCTTGAAGTCGTAATTGAAGGTGGCAAAAAAACCCCACCACCCATCCACTCCAGCCCATTCACCGTTACCAAATCTTGGGCGGGAATTGAATTATTTACTCAGACCGCTTTTAATAAGGATCAAGTGAAGCTGGCAAAGAACGCGAGTTAATCTACAGACCACCCGACCACGTTGTACGACTACCACACCCCCTGGGTGGGGGAAAACAGGCTTCCCAGTCGGTACGGCCATACAGCATAACAGACCCCAGCGTTGTGCCATGGTGTATGAACGCTCCGGTACACACGTAACGAAACCGTTTGTTGTTGCTGGTTGCTGGTTAATTGTATTTCGCTGAAGCTTTCCCATGGAGCGCAAAACACGATATTTGTGAAGTTTGGTGAGCTTAATGTTTTTAGGGGGCAGGAAGGAATTGGTGGGTGGATCTTCTAACGATTATGAATGTACCGTGCAGATAATCCGAATTTTCAACATCAAACAGTTCCGGTGGGACATCTGTGGGGGGCGAAAGGAAGCTTGTTGGTGGTGTTTATAGTGAGCCGGAGGGTGCTTTTTCTTCCCGACGACAACGGCAACTCGTGGTAATGTGCGGTCGCGTGTTTCACTGGTTGCTGTTAATTTTTTTCTGTGCTGTTGTTAAAGGTAAGTATGTTGTGTCTGTGCAGTTTCCCTGTGTCAATTAAATTGTTAATTATTCTGCTTGGAACATCATTCTAAAAGGCATCTGCTTATCGCTGTTTTAAGCGCGTATTGCCTCGTACCGCCGTTGTGTGAATCTCGGGAGTTCGTGAGTAGAATTTTGTGTCTACCGGGGGGTGGTATGCTGAACAAAGAGGGGTTTTTGCGTGTACTGTAACCATGTGGTGTTTGTTGCGCAAAGATAGGATGTAACGTGCGTTTAATTGCTGCTTGAAAGCGGTTCTTTAGCAATTAATGCTTGGTTTGAGAGAAAGTGTCATTGAACGTATGTTTAGATAAACCATGTGGGATTAATTTTCTTCAGCAATCGGAAACGTGGCATGTAACTTCGCTTTTGTGCAAGCAAAATGGTTTAAATACACTTCAGACGGATTAGGTTATTTTATGGTGTATTGAAGATGCGAACATCAAAGAACGAAATTGCAGAAAATATTTAAAGCTTTGGTAAACAAAAGAATTGCTTTTGAAAGGTAATTAAAGTGTCTCACACAGACTATCTGTGAATCCTATCTGACAATCGACCAAAATGTTGCAATAAAATAAATATCAGGATTAGGTAAAGGCTTTTTTTCCTGTCTTGGGCGTTCGACTACCAATACCACGCAAATGTTGGAGAAGACCCGACTTTTAAGGTTTATCCAAAAAAGACGATCGTACAACTTTAACGAACCAATGTGATCCTGTGATTTTTTGACTTGATGTATGAGGGTAGCTTCATCTAAACATGTTGTACTCTTACGCTTCATTTTTCATGGCGAAAGTGATAATTTGCAGAAAAAACACCTCGTGCCCAGAAGACACCTTGTGGCCAGATGTATTGCAAGTTCTGAAGGCAAGCAGATTTCCATATTTTCCGATCGTCAACAAATGAAGGAAGTTCTTCAGGGAAATGAGGTGGGATATATAGATCTTTGTGTTCTTGATGGATTACATAAAGTACACGGGACTAACGGCTTTGGTCGTTTGCATTCAGTGTCAAGCAGGTGTTGTCTTCTATCTATCAATCTCCTTTTGAAGATTGCCTGATAAGAATGGCTTCTCCTGACCTCCTGGGCCTATACTTAGCTGTCTGTCTTGTACTTTTATTTCTACAGCCACTTTACTGTTGAGTGGTCCAAAAGCCTTGTGCTATTGCCAAGTGTTCATATTTTTCTTTGAATTGCCATATAGGCTATATTCTGAATAAAAGATTTTCAAATCGATCTGGAGTCCAATGCACGAAATAGCCTGATTATTTTCGTTATGACAGTTACAAATAAACTGATTACATTATTATTTATTTTATTGTGTTGGCTGAACCTTAAACACAAAGGACTATTACTTAATTCTCCTGCAGGTGGCTGGGAAATCTAACCACGTTAGTTGTAAAAGTTAAAGCCTATATAAAATCAAAATCTACAATCACGTAAATCCCGGCAGAAACGATTCTTGGAAAAAGAAAATCACCGAAACAAACAAATTTGCTGAGATAAACAAAATGCTCCATCTGTAAAAAGTGCCTCCAGATAATGGCCATTATTTTCGCAATGGAACACATTTCGAGGAATGATTAAATTCAATCTCTTCCCATTCGACCGGCAGCGTTCCACTTGACGCGTTTGAATTAACTAATTTTTTTTTATGAGGAGGTGTGTTTTATAGCTTTGCATTACCCTCAGTAGGGTAGTAAAAAAGCTGAGCAGAACATCCTCCAACGGTAGCCGTATAATAAGACACTCTGCGGTCAGGATCCACTTATCCGGCACACACGGGTAGTCAAGTTGGAAGGAATTTCGCTCTACGGGTAAAGTGACCGTCCAGAAGGATCTCTCACACATGTGAATCGATGCAGGATCCAACTCGCGTGCGCAACACATACCTCCCCAACCAGCCTCCGTTACTGTCCCCATGAAGAACGCAATTCTCCAGTCTCATTTGCAACAAACCCCACACCCCATTGTGCTGGTTACATCCGGTACACGGGTCGCTTCGCAAATCCCATTTACAACGAATCCTCCGGTGGTTAGGCAAATCAAACATTGCACGTTTGCCTTATGAGATGAAATACTTGCAAGGAGCTTAGGAAGAAGTGGAGATAGAGCGAAAAAAAAACAACTGCCGGACGCCCATTTCCAACAATGCAACGTAGGGAGCGAAAAGCCGTGGACTGAGACTGTCCCAACGGATGGTCGAGAGTTGGAACAATGTTGAGGAATGTTCCCGATGTCGCCATTGTAGAACGGTTGCCGCCAGTACACCCATCCTTACGATCATGATTCTTTCGAACGCGGTCTATAGTCCACTTCAGATATCTGCAGGAATTCCACACCAAGGACGCCGGTAGTCCATTTTTGCTGAGCTCGGGAGCTTTCAAGCAGGATAGAGTATCGTACATTCGGTTCGGCTATAGCTTATAAACGACCTTGAAGAAGGGAAGCGTTCTGAGTGTGGAGTAATGCATATAATCGGAAACAGGAAAAAGGAACAACGCTGTAGCATAGTTTTTTTTTACCCCTATAGAGCAAGGTGCTTTCGGGTACTTGGAAAACCTTGGTGTCCAAGGAAAACCTTGGGTTTGTACGACGCTGACTTGCGGGGCTAGAAATAAAAAATGTGAAACCATCCCTAACCCATACTTACATCGTGATACCAGGCAAGCTTGTACGGTTTAGGATTCGATTGGATGTGGCAGTCGAAGTATATGTCATCACCCTCCTTAATGTCGTCCGGATTAAGGGATGATCCCATTTTGAGCGTCACGATCGGCATGTCTGCGGGGATAAGTGAGTGATGTTTCGAGTTTAGTTTTTTATTATTACCATCCTGTTTGTTAATGCATCTGGGCAGAGTTTAAACATAATTTAGTGCAAACAAAGAGCGTAGAGTTGTGCACAAACTTTTTCTGCTTTTTTGTACTCCATCACACACACTTTACTGCTACCTCGTCCTACTAGAGAAGCTCGTAAAATGTTCAACGATATAAAAATGCAAAGTAAAGCAAACCCTAAAGAAAAACACCAGGGGGCAGAGAGTAAAACGCGCCAAAACACGGGGATTACAGGAAGAAACTAAAAGTCACGACTGGAAAACATCCATTACGCCGCTTAGAGCACTGTTGCGATTTACTTGTAAAATCATCCGGTAATCAAAGCGGCAGCGAATCACTCTTCCATTTGCTTCGACGGTACGCGCTACGTTAGCCGTGGCCTGGAATCTATCGTAGCACTTTTCGCTTTATCTGTCACACAACCCCAATGCAAATAATGGTTTCAACCCCATTCTTCAAACCGACGACGGTAGCGAAAGAGTTCCATGCACAGCATCCGAATGGTGAAGCATCGGCTTTTATTGCGTTATACCGGCCAGACAGCACGCTTCTTCCTCGGGCCCCCAAAAACCGGTGGCCCTATCGCAAGGGCAATAAGGAGACAAGTTTTATGCTACTTGTGTCGTTGGCTAACGGTCGCATAGTGTTTTTTTTGTTCAACGCTCTTATTTATTTACGATCCAGAACGATGGAACGACACCATTTGCCAGATACAAGGATACATAACAAACACACACAAACAATTCTGTAGCCCACTGGGGGCGGGAGGAGACCGGGATTCTTAGCCAGCTAGCACTCGTGGTTAAGTGGCGTTTCTTCGGTGCCAAGTCGTGGACAGAAAGTCGAGAAAAGAGATCGAGAGATATGGAGAGACAGCAAGCCACGCTAGCGCACGACTCTCGCGCGGCGCAACGAAGGACTTTCGAAAGGACAATTTCAAGTGTCTGCTTTTTATCATTTCACGGTTGCATAAACATGGCCGGGGCACAACACATAAAATAGGCAGCAACACGCTTCACCCCTTGCGAACAGGGAGTAGAACTGTGATAGCTTCAAAACAGAACAAAAAGATACGAGAAAAAAAAGGGAAAACGAAAACTTGCCCCCTTTTACTCCAATGTCCAATCAGCAGCCCAGGGGGAGGGATAGTATAACCAAGAAGCACGAACGTGAAAATCCCATTCACTTCCGTATTAGTTGTGGACCAAACAGACGCATCCGGTCTGGGGGAGCGGTATCGCAGGGAGTTGTGGAATCTTGAATGAAAAGCTTTGCAAAAACTTTTGGTCGAAGAGTATAAGTTAATTTCCAGCTTTATGCTGCTAGTATTTATTAGATTTGGTTTCGTTTCGTTCGTTCGTTTAGGGTTTCCGTTTCGATTTTTTTTTTTCGGTTACCTACGGCACACAAGGTACTTTAGTGTTTGGGGAGGCCCTCGTTCTACCTTTTTTTTTTGCCCGATGACGATTTATACGGTTGCGTCTCAATTAGGACATCGGTCCACGACTCTATGGTACGTACGGAGGCACCTTTTTCTTTCGTTTTTTTCACATCCACCCCATAGTGATGATGGCCTTAGTTTGAAGTTTAGCATTTATTGGTAGCGCAATAAAATGCCGTGTAACCGTTGTCGTAACCGGCCCCGCGTACACGCACCCGCGCAGTAGATCCGCGGAACGCAATTTTATCGTTGCGATCGAACCTCGAACCGTGAATAAAACTGATAGGACGTTGTTTTTGGGGCGGCTGTAAATGGAATTCAATTTCCGTTTTGTTCCGTTTTTGTGTGTTTTGTTTGCTTTTTGTGACCATGATGAAGAGTGTGGACCACTCGTTTTACTGCCTGCCTGACTGCGCCTCACGCCTCTCGGTTGGCGTGTAATTCCAGCTTCAGATTCCAGATTCATTCTCGCTGTTCGAACTCAATCACGGTCTGCGCTTTTGGTGATGTATTTTTTTTCTCTCTCCTTCCATGGGGTGAAGTGTTTCCATACGGATCCGAAATGTAACCGAAGACAGACGTTAATAAGACAGTAAATAAAGACGTTAAAGAAAAGCCATAAACTGTAAATACTTTTCCGCATTTGCTATAAACAAAAATCCTACAGCGGGCTGAAGGTTCCAGGTTTGCTTTACTTTAATCTCTTAATTTAGAAAACAACACGCTCATGCTTTTCATGCGAAAATCTTTAGGCTACTGTTTTTCTGCCCAGCCAGCACCCCCTCGTTTACGTGAGGGTTTGGTATACGCTNACAGCGGGCTGAAGGTTCCAGGTTTGCTTTACTTTAATCTCTTAATTTAGAAAACAACACGCTCATGCTTTTCATGCGAAAATCTTTAGGCTACTGTTTTTCTGCCCAGCCAGCACCCCCTCGTTTACGTGAGGGTTTGGTATACGCTACTTACAATGCACCACCAGTCGCCACTTGTCCTCGATTGCGCTGTCCGGGATGAGCGGGTTCTCGGCCCGGCAAGTCAAATATTTGCCATCATCGTCCACCGTCGGTGTGTACGATATAACGCTGAGTGATTGGTTGCCAGTTTCCGAGAACTGAGGGTTGGCGGGGGAGAGAGAGAGAAAGGCGGGTAAAATGAATGTATTGGCCTGAATGAAGGGATTGGAAAATGTACGCGTATATACCCTTACATGAGGGTTGAAAAAAAGAATGAAAGAATGAAGAGAAAACCCCCATAATGCAACGGTTCCAATTCGCAACCATTACGGCGCAACTTCCTTTTTAGCCGATGGAAAGTCCGCAATATTACACATTTCAATCACGTGCACGTTCGGTACTTCGGGGGTTTCAGTACCGGCAGATGGTTCTCGCTTGTTATTTTCTTTTTTTTTTTGCTTCGTGCCACAACTGCATGATCTTCGACTCTATTTATACTTTGTATTCGATCAAGCTGCAACGAAGTATTACTTTGATTCGTTTGCACAGGGCCGTTACTTTCGTGGTTTGTGGAGGTTCGTTGTACAGTGCGGGAGCTACGTTAGATGGCAGAAAGATGTAACAGATTTACACACGTTGCTTTATTTATTGTTTTCGTTCGTATGCGACTCTCTGCATGATATTGAAGTAACGAATATTGTACACACAACGAGTAGTTTATTGTGGAAAACATTTAAACAAACACAACAATATGATTGGATAGCTTAGTTCATGGGTTGTGAGCTTTAAAATTATGTTTAGATGATCCTCAGAGAGATCTCTAAGTTTATGTTCGATTAATAATATTAAAAGCTCTTAAAAACAATCTTAAGGAATAAGTTTATAGGTATATTATTTTCCTAACAAGAAGGATTAATATTTACTTTGAAAACATGTTTCATACCTGGATTTTCAATTATTTTGAGCAAGCTTTATTTTTTATAGCAGAAAATGCGTTTCTGCTATAAAAATAAGGAATATTAAAATTCGCAAAATAGATCTACAAATTGTGGAGCAAAATTTCACGTTTCTAATTTAATCATACCGATCGAATAGTGATCATTTAGCAATCATCAACAACACCTAAAATTACCCGATGCCAAACAATATACATATATTTATCGCCTTCTGCAAATGAAATTAGAATGTATCGCACTGCTACAGTACAGGCGTTCCGTGAGACAAGTCAAACGGCACTGAATATGTGCTTTGTGAAATAGAATTTCAATACCATTAACTAGCCATCACCCCAGCGGGGATCGCCACCGCGACACAATGGGTATCGCGAAAATTGTTGATTAATAATTATTGTCGATTGGTTTTGCTAATTATTTCCTCCAGCGGGGACAGCAATACAATTGGCACCATTCCGGATACTGTACGATGCGATGCGTAGCTGCAAAAATCGAGACAAGATAATTATGAGCGCAATTAGGGTGCGAGAAAACATCGAAACGCACTGCGCACTGGAACTGGGTTCGGGTGGAAGTGGATGAGGTTGGAATTGTGGTTTGATTCAAAATTAATATTTAGCATTTTCTATTTACCGAAAAAAGGAGTGGATGGGAAGGAAGGGTAGTGACAGAAAGTGATCGGC
>STHD01000004.1:21588242-21613698 GCA_016170015.1 Anopheles longipalpis
GGGTGGAAGTGGATGAGGTTGGAATTGTGGTTTGATTCAAAATTAATATTTAGCATTTTCTATTTACCGAAAAAAGGAGTGGATGGGAAGGAAGGGTAGTGACAGAAAGTGATCGGCAGCACAAGCGCATTCATTGTATTTACTGATGCTGAAGCACCAGCGTTCGTTATTTCGCAGTGTTTTTCCTAGAAATTATCACTTCAAAGATAACGCCCCACTATCAGCCCGGAAGGTATGCAATACAATGTTGTTTTAACCTTTTTGTGTGGGAGTTTTTCATCACCGAGTACTCCAGCATTGTTTCCTGAGCACTATAAACGAAGTTTTGCCCTTTTTTTTACCCCACAATTTGCTATTTGCTTATTTTGAAAATGAAACATGTATCAGATCTGATCAACAAAGAGAACAAAAAAGGGCAAATGTGTATCGTGCGAATTTCCGATTCCACCTACGCCTGCGAGTTGTTTTCGGGAAAGGGGCGATCGTTTGCGATTGACCGAGCATGACCGAGTCTGACCTGTAATTACAATCCGTCCGTTCACGTCCGTACTTACATTCTTCGTAACGCGCTTCAGCATGCGGGTACCTTTCCACCACGAAATGGCCGCTTCTGGGCGGGAGCCTGAACTTTTGCACTCAATCTCGTACCGCTTGTCGGCGGAGACGAACTTCTCCTTTGCCATGATGTGCACCGCGACCGGTTTGACTGTGAAAAGCGAACACGTTAGAAGCTCATTTCCATACGCGCGCGTGCACCGCATTCCCCACTCCGGGGTCAGGTACTTACGGTTGACGTCCAGGACGACTACTTTATTGTTGGGCGGCGTCAGGTTCGTATTGCTCGCGACGCACATCAACCGGGCGTCCAGATGCTGTCGGCCAATGTTTGGATAGGACAGATGATTGACCGTTGTGCCGTCCGGTCGGGTTTCGAACGACTCATCGATGACACTGTTGTCCAGGTACCAGGTAACGTTCGGCCGGGGACGTCCTAGGGGTTATTGGAGGAGCAGCAAGCGAAAAGAAACTGTGAGTTGCGAACTTGCACAACGGGGTGCCCCGTGACCCAGGCGTACAGAGAAGATCCCTTTGCGAGGGTCAACCTGGTGCGTGTTTGTTCGGATCCAGCCCGAGTCCTTACCTCCTTTGACCTCACAGATCAGTGCAATGTCGCTGCCCTCGCTGTACGGTTCGACCGTGTTGGCCTTTTCTCGGCGCCGCGAATCGTAGATGATGGGTCGATCGGGTGGTACTGTAAATGAGAAAAACACCCGGTGAACAAATAGCTGCTAGAGTGAGCGACATGGTCTTCAATAGGTTGAGTGACATCGATGTACGATATGTGCTAGTTGCTTAATTGTTTTCTCTGCAGCTCTGAACGTTCTGGGAAGAATTCATTAGACATTTAAGTACTTTGTAGCTATTATTGTAGGTTAAAATAAGGAGAAATATAGTTCTTTTTAATATGTACTTAAAGGTCCTTAAAGCTTTAAAATAATTTAAATAATATAGATTAATATTAAAGTGATTTTTAATTAAACTTTTCATGCAGAAGGTAAAAAGAGAATCCTTTTTTTCCAAGAACAAAAAGCAAGATTATATTTCCTGTTGAAAAACTGTTTCGAATCAACGCGGCTTCAAACGCATGCGTTATAATTCACAGCACTTCAACGCACTTCGTTCATACAAAATCCTTCCCACCGATGGAGGCGCCCAGTCGCTTACCTATCACAGTGAAGTTTATTTTCAGATTGCGCGTGGGCGAGTTGCGAAAGTCAACGCGACACCGGTACATCCCTTCGTCGGAGAGTTTGATCTCGTCCACCAGCAGCTGGGCGGGATGGGTCGTGGCACGGAAAAAGGCCCGCTTGCCGAAGTACTTGTCCGACGAGGAGAGCCGAGCCTGGGCTACCTGCCGTCCCCGCACATCGAAGTTGTAGAGTGGTTCGTTGTCGTCCTCCTTGAACCACAGCACCATATACACGGCATCGTCCCGCTCGAGTGGCGTTATATCGCACGGTAGGCTGGCCTGTTTGCCCAACACTCCGCTGACCGTTGTGATGGGAACTGAATGAGGGAAAAGAAGAAAATGGGAAGAGAAAAAAAAACAAACCCGAACATTAAAGTGCTGTACATTACAAACGATAGCGCACGGCTACCGTATTTACTTTGTCGTCGATAAAAGCAATATCTTAATTAGCGCCTCGCCCTTCCCTTCCATGGCTCAAAAACCCCCTCGGTCCCAAGGCCGGGTTTGACAATGTGAATGGTTAAATTTATCCGGGCCTATCAAAATAATCTCATTTACGTCATGTTCTATTTTCTAACGGTCTCGAATCGATCAACATATTCGCTGGCAAAGCCAGCTTCGGTCAGCTTATCACCACTACGTCAATAACTTTAATTCTCTGCACGTTGAATTTATCCTTTGAAATCGCTCACTTATTTACGATACATCTAACCCTTCCGGATAGTTTTTGGAGCCCGTGGTGTTCGCCAACAACCCATCAGCACCGGTGAAGCACACAGGTGAACCTGAATACCGGGTGCACCATTAAAAGGACGCGAACCTCAATGACGTTTATGGGCCTTGTCCCAAAACCTAACTTCCCTTCTCGCTATCCCACCGAAGGGATGTTCAGGCTTTCCGGCAATCCGGCCGCTTGTGCAGTGGATTGCAAAACCCATCCCCCCAAGTCTCAAGGTAAAACGGACACGATTCACCCCGGTGGTGCGGATGGGACGTAAGGGTAAAGCCGACCCAAAGCATAATCCCATTCCGCACCGATAAGCCGTAAGCTAACATCAGTCAAAGGCGAAGTATGTAGCATGCTGGGCGACCCCGTAGCGAACACAGACACACACATACACCCGAACACACTTCAGCCGTTGATGATTGGTATGGCCGACCCGGTAAGGATGGGACCACTTCAAACCGTGCACCGTGATCTCGATGGAAAATCCCTGCACATGAAACGAAATTTTATTCCACCATCCCGGTACAACCGATGGAGCCACATTCGCCCACTCAAGAGGCACTCATTTTGGTTGACTAATTTCCGTTGCCAGTGGTGTGCGGGTGTGGTACCGTTCGTGTGTGTGAGTGTGTTCTACCTGGCGAGAACCCTACACAATACACACATCACATTACGTTCCACCGTTTGAACTTTATTTTATTACACTTCATTGTTATTGTTATAGCGCTCGTTGTCGTTGTTAGATACTTTACACACTCACTCACATTGCCGGTCAACTTGTTCACTCATGGACAAACACGCGGACACCCACACATGGTACTCGTGCATGTAAAAAACGACCATCATCAATTCATAAATACCACCTGTGCCACCTGGATGAAGGGACCACAAAATGGCCGGGCCGGGTGGGGGTGGAAACCCCAAGCGCAACTGAACCGAAGTAGTAGCGTGGCTGGGCAAAAGGGGGTTTTGTTTATTTATTTATCACTGACATTTTTGCTATCCCTATTCCTTTTACTTTATGTTTGTCTATATCAGTGATTTTTTTTTTGTTTGCGTTCTTATCGTTGCAGCTCTGTTATTCTACCAAATCCTATGCTCAGCTGGAATGTTTGCAGGATCACTGAATTAAATCGGGCGCAACGTATCACTGTGCACAAGCAGCGTCAAATAAACAGAGTGAGTCGTTCAATATTACAATTCGTGTTTATTGAAATGATTGTAATTTATTACGTTTATTAACATTAAATATGATAAATGTTATATTTTTGATTTAAAAATTCCTTAAATAAATATTATATTTTTATGAGCGAAGACACATTTTCCGAACACAAATTGAATTAGTATCTGTCGCTAGAATTAATTTTGTTGAGAGCTTCCTTGTGTGTCGATTTTATCTTACAAAAAAATGAGGTTTTTCAAAAATCCGTAAAAATCGTCCTTGAAGGACGGGAAAGAGGTTTCAGGGTTTCGGAGCTCAACTGGCAGATTTATGGTGATTTTTTTTACTTTATTTGAGTTAAACTAGATTATGCTCTAGAATAGAATAGAATAGAAATCTACCTAAATAGATTTAGAATCCTTCGTATTTACTCGATCTTGTTCAACGAGGAACTGATTATGTACAAAAGTTTTTCCTCAGTTAAGCTGAGATAGCTATGAAAATGTGAAGATTTACATTTTACACTACATTTCACGACAGTAAATGTTATTCTATTTGGTTAATAAAGCATAATTTAAAAAGCTCAAGGTACATAAAAAAAGATACACAAAAGCTATAGAATGTTTCCCCTTTAAATGTAATAAGAATGTCTTATCTTAAAAAGACTAAGAACAAAACAAACCAAATATCAGACACCAACATGTGTTGAAACCTTTGCTTCATTTTGAAAAAATGTCGGTTGCCGAACTTCCAACGCCGGGACAAACATTTGCCTGCGCCTCCGCGTCGGCTTTAATGCAATTAAACCCCCCACAAAAGCCCATGGTACTTTGTGATACCGGTAAACCCACCGGATAACATCACAAAATGGTAAAGTAAAACAAAAAAAGGTTCCATTTTCTTAGTGCGAAGGTTCTGTGTTTTTCCTTCTGCTCGGTATGTTGCAGTGCTGTAATGCTTATTGGTACGCCCTGGGAACGGAATTGCTTGTAAAGATGTCTAACAAAAAGCAATGTGGCATGTTCTTAAGGTCGCTTAAACTTTGTTCGATTTTTGCTCTCGTACAAAGTTACCCCAAAACAATCGTTTTTGGTCGAGTTTGAATGGTGTTACATAGGCAAAAGGTTGTTTCATTAAAGATTACTACTTGAAGGAAGGGAGATTTTGGATAAAATTTCAATATTGGCAAATTATAGTTTGTAAAACAAAACCAGAACCAAACCCAAATGATTTGGTGACTTATCCTTTTTTCCCAACAACCATTTTATATCGAAATTTGTTACCAGTTGACGTAAAGTATTTTTTTTTGTCAAACCGAATGTCTTAGAAGAAAATGAAATTTCAATTAGAATAATTTTTACCTCAACCCTAACGAATGGCTTTTCGGTCGAAAATGAAAACCCGCTTGACATACGGTTGACGCTTGGCCGTTTGATTTGGTTTTCGTAAGTCTTTCATTCCAATTATACCGACCCGGTTGTTAATCAATATTTACAGCGTACCTTTCGCACGGGAGGGCGCGGACGTCATCTGAACCCCCCAAAAAAAGGTGCCGTGGAATGTGACCATGAAAGCAAAATAAAGAAGAGAGAAACGAAGGCTTGAACCACCCTTTTTTTCGGGCGTTTCCCGGTGTTTGTTTGCCACTTCCGTGCCACCCACCGGCAGGTGAATTGATATGAACCAGGGCAAAAGCTCGCTTCCCGGAATGCTAGCAAACACACAGAACACGGGAAAGATGGAGGAACATGAACATGCCGGAACAATTTTAATTGCCGACAGCCCCGAACCCTGACCGTTCCGGGTGTCGAATCTTTTCGGTGAAGCAAGGTAAGCAAAACCAGTAACGGCAGAACCCAACAAACAAAAAAAAATGCGGAAAAGGGAAAAGAAATCTAAAACAAACGTGAACCCACGACATGGCGTGAAAGAACCTGACGGACCTGATTATAGGGCTTGCCGCCTTCTACCCGGTGTCCGGATAAGTAATAAAAAAAACACACACACAAACACACAAAAATCGAACGGAAATGTGGCTTTCGCGCAAAATGGAGGCTTCTTTCGGGTGTTTGCAATACCGCACCGCAGTCGATT
This sequence comes from Anopheles longipalpis, assembly GCA_016170015.1. NCBI lineage: Eukaryota > Metazoa > Arthropoda > Insecta > Diptera > Culicidae > Anopheles > Anopheles longipalpis. The sequence continues at coordinate 21,593,976 of STHD01000004.1, forward strand.
AATTAACGGAATCGGTTTTTATTTTCCATTTATCCATCGTTGGGTCGCCGTGTGCAACCCTTTGCCCGTTTGGGGGGTATGTTGTAGAGTTCACCATAAATCAAAGTCGAGCCCTTCCCCTTGTCCATCGCCCCTCTCCGTAAGGTCCCGTAGTGGGACTAAATTCTGGGTGGGCTTCGGTAGAGTTGGATTGATGATTGAATTGGTAGGTTTTTCGAAACAAATCGATTGATTTCGATTCGTCATTAATTGTACTGCCAGACCTGGCGGTCCTCGCCTAGGGTCTTATGACTCCAGTGTTCCCGCATGCACACAAAACCCCTTTTCGTGTTCACGGAATTATAGCGAAACTCCCCTTTTCGGAAGGTAAACTGGATCAAAGGTTTAAATGGAAATGTGTCAGAAATAGCCCATATCCTCCATATCCTTTTTTTCCTTCTTTTTTTTTAGAAGGCATTCTTACTCACGTTCGCGCACATTCGTTTCGGTTTCATGATTAATTCACCGGTCCCATCATTGCGGTTTTTCGGGGCAAAAGTGTCAAATATTAAAACCGCTCATACCCTCACTCAGCCTCAACGACGATCAAATATTCAACGGCAGCTTTCTGTTTCCTGTTCCGGATAAAAAAAAAAGTGCAATGCCAGACAGCATCGGATCGATTTACTCGACGAGTCGGCAAATGTCTTAACCTTTATCAAATTTAATCCATTGACCGATCTGTGATCGGTGGGATCTTTTTGCGGGTGAACGTTGAAGTTATAGGCAGCCCACATTTTTCTCACCTCCCTTTCCACGACAGACCCCTCCCAAACCCCTCCACTAGCGGTGGAGAGTGAATTCTAAAATAGACTTCAGCATGAAACCCCCATCCATACGACCCTTCATCCGGATAACCGTCGGACCGAATCGAAACTCGGTCAATATCTTCTTTATGCGGCATTTTTAGGATGAAGCAGCAGCAGCAGCAGGGGTAAGCAAGTGTGTCGCAAATTTTCCTTTCTTATCTGATAACCCTTCCCAAAACCCACCCTCCTGATCGCTCTTGTCGGTCAAAAGTTAGTGCCATTTTGCTTCGCGCCTACATCGGAACGTTTTGTCTTTTTGTGCAACCCATTTTTCGGTACGCTGAAACACCCACCGAGAGCTACTTTCATTTGCAACGGGAAAAACTTTTCCTTATTCGACTCGGTTTGATGCTGATCGTGAACATTCGCCCCCTATTCACGTGTGTTTGTGTGTTGCTGTTCGCGCTGTGTGTGTGTTGGGCTTTAGTGAACAGCAGGCTTCGGTTTAACGAACCGCATAGAAAACAACCGTGCCGAAATGTTGACCACCGCATCGGAACGCAGGGTAAAGGGGGTTGGCAATAGTTGGCTAAAATTTATTGATCGTGCGAACACATAATCTTCCAATAGCAAGTTTCACAACAGTAAGGAGCAAGCGAGCGAGGATAAGCGAAAATCACGCAGCCCTCGGGTTGAAGGTGACGCTGTTAGCATTGCCACTGGCGCTTGTTGGCACTTTGGTGTCTGCCTATGTTTTCTCTTGTGTTTGTGTGTGTGTTGCTAGTTTTATGCTAGTGTTGCAGTGCTTTGCAGCCACTTTATCGATATCCTGTGCATGAGGTATTTTGCACCTCCCCTCCCCCCCACCCTTTCCACCACGTTTCCCATGTTGGTGGACATGAAACCTTTCGGCAAAAAAGAGGGTACGATTGGCCGGGCTCAATGTCTGGGCCGAAAAAGGGAAGGTCGTACTGAGTACTTCACGTTTGCTTGAACGTACTGACAGAAATCGAAAAATTGCTCACAACCAAGAGGATCGGGGAAACCGAACGGACCTGTGTGCACACCGTACGCGCTCTGACCGACCGATTGGCAAGTGGCTAGCGGGAACCAGTTCACTACGGTCCAGAACGTTTGCCAGTTTCTGCTAGTATTCAGGCAAGTTTCTATACACCACAAAACACGCTCGGTGTGGTTTTTCCGGTTCGAAACGGAACACTTTTGCTACTTTGGCCGGTCGGTTTTTTTTTGTTTGGTTGCCACCACCGGATCGATCCGGATGTGTTCGAAGTGTAGAAATGGAAAACCAGACTGGTGGTTTGAGTGATATATATGTGTGTGTGTACTGTTGTGTAGAGGTTTCTTTGCCCGAACAAAAAAAAAATCTTGTTCTAACCCAACGTTCTTGACGTCAGCATACACCAGCTGACTCACGTTCTCAAGATGGCGACAATTTGAAAATCTCCGCAATAGGGGTTTTTCGGCTGTCTGTACTACATCCGCTGTATGACCTGTATTAGTTTGCTGGATATTGAATAAGCATCGTAGGAAACACTTTTGCATCATTTTTAGAGTGTGATGCTTTTCAAAATGGTTAAACTTTAAGTGAAGCTTCGTTTAAATAAAGCGTTACCAGTGATACATATTTGTTTATAGTTGGGTGAGGCTTTTTTTAAAGATTTAATTTAGACATTTGAATAAAAATTAGACAAAATGTTGAGAATTATTTAATATTTCTTAATAATTTTGAAATGTGCGTTATTCAAAGTTATCATACTTTTAACGAGTTGTACTTCTAGATCAAAATGAGACTTTCATATTCATAATGACTTAAAAAACATTCAGAATATTTTAAAAAGATAAAAAAATTCTATAAATTTTATAGTTTCTTAATTCCGTAATTGTTTAAGGAGTTATTATTTAAAATGTTTCTTTCAATAAGGGTTTTGTATCAATCAAACGACAAACGATGAAATATTGTTGAGCAATGATGGATAAAATGTTTAAAATGAAAACAAAATTTTCGGCTGTTGGAAAAATAATACTGTTTGAAATGAGCAACCTAATATTTAGAATATTTCATGCATTCATCTAGGCAAAACCATTTTAATTCTCAGAACTGTTTGCTATTTGTGTTGGACGGAAAAGAATATTTTATTGGAAGTTGTTAGAGTGAGCTTGGAAATAGCTTATTTTTGAGATTATTTTTAGAGTGCAACACATTGCTTTTAGTAGTATTAAGCTATAAAATTAACACCATATTCACATCCTTTTAACGATCAGTGCAATTTCAACACAATGTGCAAGTTTAAAGTGCATCGAAATAAAAATTTCAAAGGAAAAGTTTTTCGATGCTGTTCATGTGGCAGATGTGACACATTTCGCCAAATGTTCTTCTTAACTTTATGGTTTGAAATGATCAGCCTTTGCATGCTGCATCCTTTGAATCTTTGTAATGTTTGAAGCTCATCAAAAATGGTCTCATCCATTGACGATCCATTGACGATGATCTTTTATCTAATGCTGATGATAAATCTGTTGGTTTGTCCAAACCAAAGACTTCCTCAAATATATATTTCCAAAAAAACAACAACCCTATAAAATTTTTCCCCTTGTTGAAATGTTGTAAACAAAAAAAGACAAACAGTACAACCGTAGGTTAATAGCGACACAAAACCAGAAAAGCGATGCCAACTTTCAAACAGTGCTCAGCAGCTTAACCGGTGGTCATTTCATGTTTTGACCCAGTCCACTTCACAACTACCAACTGTACTAGGGAACTGTGGAAAAAATATATAATGGAAAGCAAGTAAAAATCAGCTCTCCAAATGGCTTTCCATCCATGTGCCCGGTGCTGGTTTGGCAAACGGATCCTTTTACCAACCAACAGTCGGTGGGTCAGCATCGGACCCGTCCCGTAAACGTGGGTGAGTAGGAAACCATTTACATTCAATTCACAGCCCCAACCGTACGGTGGGATTCCCGTAGCACAACTTCCGCCCTCTAAATATGCCCTCCCATGCCGGCGATCCGTTCAGTCATTCATCGCAAAAGCTGCTGGTTGAACCGGTGTCCCAGCCGGGGCTATCTTTGCCCACTACCGGCGGGTTTTCCGCCTTGCACACTGGTGCACTGGAAAACTGTCCCCCACGAACTGATGGTATGAATTTGAGCTTTTGAATAATTAATCGGACGCTCGGTCCAATGCTACCCGGTACACTGCAAGTATATTTTGCCTCCTCTCCCCAGGAGGAGATCTCCAACCATGAAACGGGGGTTTGCCATCTCCTTGGTGTACTCGGGGATCACTCCCAATTCCAACTCTCCCCTTCCCCCTTGTCTGGACCGGCGTTGGGACCAGCGTATAATCTCTGGCGAACAATCTAGTCAACGTTGACGTAGTCTGGTAGTTTTTAGCTGGCAGCTTCAGCAACCCGCTCGGGATTGTTGTATGCCGGTATTCATGATTTCTGTACCATGCCTTCCCTTTCCCTTCCCTCATCCACGAAGGTTTTTGAGAGCGAATGCCAAACACAAAACACTGCGCTGGTGCAAGCAAGGGATGAAGCCGGGAACCAGGTTACCGTGCACGATAAGCATCCAAAGAATAAATGTGGAGCGTGTTGCTCCTTTGCAACAGGGAATGAGGACTAACAAAAAACAAAACGCAAAATAAAAAAAAAAGCATGGCTTCAGCATATCCCGAGGCACCACGTGCCAAGACACGAGAGGTAGCACAACAGCGCCCCACCTATCGGGGGTCGAGGGGGGGTTGGAAACGTTGGGTTGTGAAGAAACGCTTAAAAAGCTTTCACAAAAACGACGCTCGAAACTGCTGCTAAACTTTCGTTGTGTTGTTACGCTCGGCCGGAACTCGTTCCACCCTTCCTCCAGTTCACTGTAGGCCACCAAACCAAACGGGCTGGCACCCATTCCAACATTTTCGGAAAATGTCCCACTTTTCTGGGTGCTTTTAATTTTCCGTAAAACGACAACGACGACCCAGAGGGCTCTTGATGGTTTCGCCACAAAAATGAGACCACACTCACACACACACACATAAGCGCAGGCACACACATACACACGAACGAGTCAGTGTATTCGCTTGGTATGTCGGGGACATGGAAAAGCTCCATTTTGCGCGGTACCAACGAGCAAAAGACACGGAAATGGTGGAAAAGCAAAAAAAAAAATAGTATGGACACGATAGAAAGAAAAAAAAAGGATCACCTCAACACGTCGACATGAATAAAAGTCATGTACCCGGGACCCGCAAAACCGGAATGTGTTCGGCCGACGTTAAGCAAAAATTCACCGGAAGTTTATTTTAACCCGCGCTCCATCTACACCAAGCAGGAAAGCAAATCCCTTCTTCCGACCAACCGACCAACCCTCAAGCCAACCCACTCAGTGGCCACAATTCATGGCGCACAAGAACGGCGCACCAGTAGATTGAGCTGATGTGTTTTGTTTCGTTTTTGGTTTGGTTGTTTTTTTTCTGCTTCTTGTTCGTTGCACCAACATTTTTCACCCGTCACATTCCGTCATATTTCCGCGCGGTCGCGTCCTTGGTGCACACTTCCGGTCTCGGGATCTTACTGGTCCCGGGTCCGGATGAACCCCCGGCACGTAATAGCTTATGAAGATGATTAATAAAATCCATTATAGCAATTTATAGAGAGATAAGATTTTTCTCATTCGCTTGGCACCACCCAATCACGCTGGCGAAGAAGTCCCCCCCCCGGGGAGAGCGGATGGACGAGTTCTCGTACTTCTTCGACGAACCAAAACCCCGGAAGGTGGGTATGGTTGGTGTTTTTTTTGCGCTTCCTTCCTTTCTATGCTACTGCTTAGCGTACTGGTTGTTTACCGTGTTTACAATTAGGAATTTTTCATTACAAGACACCCGATTCGGGTCGTGTGCTTTTCTGGTTGGGTTCTGGGACAAGGTATATGTACATTTTTTTTGCGTTGGTTTTTCACCCAAAGGCGAATGTGCTTGGTTTTGGTTTATTTTTCGTGCTACCAAGTCAGGGTGAAGCAACAAATTTAGTGAGAAGATTGTTTCGCGTGAAAAGCTAACGCAAGAAGACGAGAGTGATTAGTGCTGGATGATAAGAACCCCCGGATGGATTGGTACGGTGAATAGCATACCAACCGACACGATCAGATAAATGAGCAACAATCTCTCGTTGTTCATTTAGAGCGTTTTTTTTTAATTGTAGTTTTAAACTTTAGAAATAACATTAGATCGTGAAATATTGGTTAACATCGGTGTCATCTATGTCATCTATAGACTGCAGACTTAATTGAATCAGAGTTCCGCAAGTCACTGCGATAAAGTTCCGAGAAATCTTGTAGATTTGGCGAAACTAGCCAACTGTCGTGAATGGAATCAAGACAGCGACCAAGCTAAGATCATCGATTGGCTCTCTGGACAAAATTCCAGGTGTTACATAAAAGATCGTAGACATTGAAATCTCTAAGGGTGACATGGCTCTATGGAGATAAAAATCAGAAATCAAAAAAACCAATCCGAATACGGATTGACATTCGTTTCTGAGATAAAGCATACAGGTAATTCCCTCTAAAGAGATAGATTATTAATGCGAACCTCTAAGACCCGGTTAGCTCGGATTCGGAGGAAATATCCGTTATATTTGAAAATTTTACAGTCGCTTTCTCTGAATTCTTAACCTTACATAAAGAATTTCTGAAGCTGTGAGATATTCTGCGTTTATCATATACTATATGTACGAAGATTTTAAAAATAAAAATTAACCTTACAAACGACTTTTTTTCTCCAAAATATGAATTCCACCTAGACGACCTTTTTCTCAAATAATCAACAGAACTTAAGTTTTTCGAGTTGTAAAGAAATGTCGTTAGAACCTCTGATAGTTTTCAGATGATTCTCGCGACTTGTCCATGACTATTTAATATATTAATGTAAATTTTAACTATAATTAAGATGCAGAATTTATTTTATTCTTGAGCTCGTTTAAACACCTTCAAGATCATGGCTAGAAATGATTGGTTTACTTAAAATTTCCAACTTGGTTTCCAACTGAGGTCCTTTCCTAAGGAAGATTTGTCCTGAATAATGGAAAGCCAAAACCTCCGACGGAACAGTGGCACAGATAAGAATACTACTGTTAAAAATCATTAATATTTTTGAAAAGAATGAGGATTAAAAATAATGTCCTTTAATTAAATTACGTATTTAAGTACAACTCCTTCGTTAAGATTAATAATTTGAAGGGCCTTTTTTTTCGTTCCAATCTAACCAATTTCATGTTCAACATCACCCTTTTCTTTGCTGTCCATGGCAACAAGCGAACGGTAGTAAACAATTAGAAAACGGTCTAAAACAATTTTACCATCTTACCCATTACTGATGCCGGAATGGTACAACATTAAGCGCACTATCGAGGGAAAACGTACTGGTTCAACATTTCCTCCGAACAATGACCAACAGCAAAGGTTAAGGAAGAGGTGAACGATACAAAAACGAGTAAAAAAAAGCAACTAAAACACCGCCAAAACACAGTACATCACAGCAAACCTCCGTTTCATGGCCATCAATTAAGTCGTGTCTTATCAGATGTTAGCCGAGGCTCGACACAGCTCGTCCTCCGCCCGGGGGGGAAAAGGAGTTTGTTTGCAGGCCAATAAAATCTTTCACCAGAATTGGAAGATTCGTCGACCGTTAGCGGTGGCCCGCTAGTTTATGCCCTTCGTGTAGCACAGCCCGGTCCGGCGGGTCCAGGACCCAGTGCGACGGGAATGGTACAGGCACAGGATCACAGAGCCGTATGCTAATTAATGTTGCATAAATTAAGATGCGACCATCGCGATAAGTAATTACACTTTTGTAGTCCCAACAGCACACCGACCACGCAATCCTTACTTCGGTACAGGATTGCCAACACGAAACCTGACTGGGCGATTAGGACCTGGAAGCGATACAAACGTCAATCAGCTTTGCAAAGCAAAAATGGTGAGTGCAAAGGATACGTTCCGAGAATTTTCGAATCCCACAAATAAACGATTTCAGAATCTCGTACCCATTTTCCAAAGGATCATGGAACGTACGATCGCTCCGTGGAACTTGATGACACACTGACACATACACAAGCGGACATAGTGATGATGTGTTGTGCAGTTTTTATCTGTTTTTATTTTCCCGCTCTTATATTATTTATTGCGCAACGTGTGTTACAACATTTTCCGGTTCTCGCTTACTGGTCTGCTGGGAGCATCGAGACGTTTTTCACTCGAAGTGCACACGCCTGTCCACACCGTTACCGTGCCAAACGACGACCATTTTTGGTGGGGTGATAGCTTGAAATAAGAAGATCCGGTTCTGTGGTCTTTTAGGCCCCCCCCCTCTTGAAAAACAGCCTGCAGCGCTCGTTGCTGGTTTTATGGTACATTTCTTCTGTGTTTTTACGCTTCATTTTGTGAACCCGCAAGCAAACGATGAAGCCAAGTGTGGAAAATGTATCCCGTGGCCGGAAAGTGTACCAAAATGTGTATCCCTCACATTCGTCCACCATTTTACCACGTGTGTTCTGCGTGTGTACGTGTGTGAGAGGGAGGGTGGGCTGTGATGAGATGAGCAAAAACAGGGAGAAAAAAAACAGCATAACGACAAACGAAACCATAGCCAAAACGACATACTGTGGATGATGGCAAAAGATGAGCCCAGTGGGCCGTAGGTGATAAAAGCGACAAAAACCCCTTACCAGATGCTTTCGCGGCATGGTGTAAGGTGGACCGCAAGCGTCTGTTTTATGTTTTGCGAAACTGACAGACCGAACTGGTTGCCCGTTTTACGCAGCATCGTTTCATTTGGGGGCGAGTGTGTGGTTGGGGTTTTGTTGAAAGTGGAGTTGGCTCGATTACACGGAGGGATTTATTTGTGCGCTGAAGTTATAATGTTGTCGCGAGTAAAGCAACTTCCACACGACACGACGTGTGTGTGTGTGTGTTTCTGTTCTGCTTCCGTTNAAAAAAAACAGCATAACGACAAACGAAACCATAGCCAAAACGACATACTGTGGATGATGGCAAAAGATGAGCCCAGTGGGCCGTAGGTGATAAAAGCGACAAAAACCCCTTACCAGATGCTTTCGCGGCATGGTGTAAGGTGGACCGCAAGCGTCTGTTTTATGTTTTGCGAAACTGACAGACCGAACTGGTTGCCCGTTTTACGCAGCATCGTTTCATTTGGGGGCGAGTGTGTGGTTGGGGTTTTGTTGAAAGTGGAGTTGGCTCGATTACACGGAGGGATTTATTTGTGCGCTGAAGTTATAATGTTGTCGCGAGTAAAGCAACTTCCACACGACACGACGTGTGTGTGTGTGTGTGTGTTTCTGTTCTGCTTCCGTTTACTGTTACTCATAATCCTTGGACCAAAGTTTTCGCATGCTGCCAGCTTGGATGCTTTATCGTACTGGGCGGTGAGCAGTTGTTAAGCTGATGATAAGGCACATATAGTTCTTCATAAACAGTGTCCAATTAGCTCGTTGTCTAGCGTAAGTGCAGTGTTTAAACGGTTGCAGGTGGGTTTGCTTTATTTAACTATTATGCAGGACGTGTATACCATATGTAGGAAAAATGTTTGTGGAACAGGCGAACAAGCTAGATGAAACATTACACACGTGTTAATGATGATCGGAATTATTTGATCTTTGTAACGTCTTGTATTTTATTGTATTTTATTTTAGTGTATTAAGGATTATTTATCATTGGATAGTCTGCTTCTAGGGCTTGTATACGATATGTATACATATATACTAAATCAGTTGAGGACGAGGTTAACGAGGTTAAGAAGTGGTTACGAAGACCGAGATGGATTTGGGTCACAGGACATTGAAATCGAACAGTAAGATTTGAGGGTATCGAAAAGAAGAATGGCGAAAGCTTGTCAAATGAATTGATCGTGTAAAGTTCGAGGCAGCGAACCTACAACCTGTTCATAGCCGTGGAAGTTTAAGGAGTCCAGACGATTCATGCACATTCTAAAGAGTACTAGCACCTGCAGCATGAAAAGTGATTTTAAACAAAGAGGATCAGGTATTGCCGGGACTAGCCTTATGATAAGATCAAGAGTTTTCAAGAAATAATCAGCAAGGTATTTTGTGGTAGATAGACGATTAAGTGTAGTACCACATAAGGATTTATTAGAACCGTCCTTATGAGGAGAACGATCAAATGAATCAAATAAACATTAAGGAGAACATAGCTGAAAACTATTGGAAAAGTAATCAATGAAACATTGAGGATTCGACGATCGTCAGATGAGGACACAAGGATATAGATTGGATGACGGACGATAGATTAGAGATAGATTGGAGATAGGAGATAGATTGAATGATCGTGTGCATAGACGGAACATCCGTCAGAAGAATTTTCAGGTGTAGAATCGTTAACAAACTGAGGATTGAGAATGCTACCTTGAGGAACACCGGAGATAATCTAGTTCGTTCTAAGCGCTTAATTAGGTACCTTTAACTCACCTTCATCTCTGATTCATGCTCTGATTAATGAGATAGTCGAAAACCCTAACTATCTTTTTTACACAATGTATACAAAAGTGATCTTCCATCTATCTAAACAAACATTTCCTTATTAAAAGTACCTGTAAAATGAAACTCAACCACCACCCGAACATGCTTAACACTTCCTTACCGAACATACTTAATTACCGTAAGCGCATTTTCTAAGCACCGTCTTTTGCTGCTGCCCATTCGCTAACCAAAATCCACTCCCGGGTTGATTTGGCCGGTACTCTATTTCTGGAGCAGCCTTTTCCTTTCATTCCGGGTGCGCCGGAAAGTCAGCGGCAAAACATAAATCACTCCTTCATTCATAGCGCACGAAATAAAGTCTAATTTATTTATGGTTTTGCTTTCTTCATTAAGGTTCGGTTGTAAAAAAATCACTCAACCGCACACCGGTCGTCACCGGAGTGCGGCAAAAATCAAGACGTAGCCCTCAGTTAGGTGACCACGGTCTGCAGTGACAAAAGCTGAACTAAAGTTTCCACCGCGCTCTTCGGTGCTGTTCCCCAAGCGGCCGGTTTTAAGTGGTCGCAAGTTAATGCTTCAACTTCGTTCTTGTGCTTAACGTTCTGTAGAGCGTTTTATGAATTTTTATCCATGTCTCACGGTCGGTAAGGAAAGTCTTGAAGTATGGTATGGTGCAGGACGCCACAACACCGGGCCCGCTAGTTTGCCATGGAATGAAACATAAATCCTGTAATAATCCTATTGCAGATAAACCCCACATCTCCGGGTGCATGAATGAACGAATTAGAAAGGTGTACCGTGAGGTTTTTGTAGGAATGAACTTTTCAACGCCAAGTCTTCGTCTTACATTACGAAAGAACATGGGGCTGTGATGGGATAAAATGAAGAAAGGCGCACAGTGTAGTGGCAAAATTGAGCCGAAGCAAACGAAACAGGACCCAAAAGATGGTCCAACTCATAGGAAAGTCATTTGCAATCGAGACAAAACTAACTCTTGCGCTGAGCGGTAAAGGATCCTGGCTGAAGATCCAGCTCGCGAACTTCGCTCGTACCGATGACGAACGAACGAGAGTCGTGAGGAAAAATGAAATTGTTCCAAAGTACTTTTGCTCACATTTGCAAATCGGAATAAATATTTCAAACGTCAAAAAGTTGATTCTCCCCTCGCTAGTTGGTCTTTTTGTTAAGCAAGGAAAAGAAAGGAAACCAAAAATGGATCGCATTTTCGCATGGAAAATTTGTTCTTTAGCTAGTTTTTAGTTGAGTGAGCCAAAGTCACTGTACGGCATTACGGTTGTACGGGTGAGCTGCAAACTTTGCGTCAGCATTCTTCAACTTCAAGGGTGTCATTTCCCCCCACACCAAAGGCGACGCTTTTCAGTAAGAAAAGCATAAGAAACAACCGAAATCCCACTTCGCAGTGTTGTTGAATTGTGTATTGTTTTGCGCTCTTGGATGCGGTGCTTAATTCAACGGAAAACGGGCCTTTTCCTGCCGCCTGCCAAAAGAATGAGGCGAACAATGAAACACACACACACATGCGCCACCCGGACGGGGTTTGGTGTCTTGTTGCAAACGCCAAACACGTACCCTTGTCAAACAACTCCATCCCGAGCAGCACTCTAAACGGCAATGACAACAATCCCGGCAGCCTCCCGGACTTGAAATTGATTTCCCGAAGAACACACGACATGGAACCGTTTGCGCTATGTTTTGAGGAGGAGAGAAAATCTCTACCCCAAAAAGCAAAACATCCCGAATGTCCCCGTACACAGTACCCTCCATTCAGAGATGGGACTGTATGCAGTAACAATGATACTGCCAATGTTCTACCAATGTGTGCGGTTTTGCGATGCACGATGCCCGGCCAGAGAAAAGAGAGACCTACGTAAACATAATTAAGAGGAGCCCTAGTCCGTAACCGAACAAATCACTTGCCGTCCTTTTGCGGCAAAATGACTGGACTCCGGTTTAAGGCTTGTGGTTTTTGAAAGCGCGTGAGCGACATCCTACCACAGCATCAAGTTCGCCCTATCGGTAGGAAAGTGCCACCAACGACGATAAAGGACGACTCGTGCCGTCGAACAAAATTGCCGTTGACTAGATAAATAGAAACAGGCCGATGCTCTCTTATGCTTACGCAAACTTTGTGCGCAATACGATGTCCGACAGAATCTTGCGATGTGAGGTGAAGTGTTTTTGCCGTTTGAAGAAGACGTAAGATTTGGTTGTTGGTGGGGAGGGGATGTGGACTACGGTTTTGGATCGTGGGAGGATATCCTTAGGGGTCCTTTACGGAAGAAGCTTTTAACACTCTTATTTCGCTCTCTCTCTCTGATTGAAACAATGCTTGAACTTCACCGAATCTTGATTGCTTCGGGGAGGGGAGGAGGGAGGAGGTGGGTTGGGTTGGTGAGATGCAAAAGGACTACTATTATGCCACCAAAACCATACGCAACGAGCCTGGCCCTTAACCGACCGCGTTTGCCGAACGTTCACTGCACGAGCTTTGGCAAACAATGGAAAACGAAACGGTGATTTATTATGCAGTCTGCAATTAACATGTTAAGAGAATTAGGATATATTATTCATCTGCCGGCTATTTTCTTTGTGTCCTTTCAGTGTTTTCGGCACAGCGTTACCGTACTGCTGCTGCTGCTGCTGGCTGCCGGTGACGCAAAACTCAGCGCAAGACGTCAGCGCATTCTCGTCTTCGATTCGGTAACCACTTAGTTGGCCGGAAGCTGGCGGACGCCCGAAAAAGGATGTACGGCAGTGAATCCGCAGCGTCTTTTCAGCTTGACGGGTTTAAGATGATAAATGAGTAATGGCTCTCGGCAGGAGTGGTTCCTTTAGCCCGGGGTTGGGGAGCCCTATCGCTCTGGTCGTTGCAAAGTCAATCGATATTGGATATTGGTTCGGTTCGGTTTGTGCAGCGGTGGAATGTCATTGTGCAGTTCGCGACTAGGTGGTAGGTAAGGTTTGCTACGCTAGAAAGCCACCAGCAAAAGTGCCTCCATGATTGATCATCTCGATCGTCTTGCTACGGGGTTTGGTATTGCGATGAGGATAAGGCTGTCCGTGTGGATATGACAGGAAATACATCATCACATACACCTGTCATTTGAAGGAGAATTTAGTGCCAGGTTAAGGTTTCGGCGGTGAGGTAAATAGGCGGTATTTGATAATTTTCGAATTACTGCGATGGAAATAGTCGTTCGCTGATAACAGTTCAATGTAGTATATAGTCAGAGTAACAATGGTTGGATGTAATACACATAAGACATTATGTATGTCTTTTGTTAGATGAATTTTCTTCAAGTTACTTATTTGACTAGGGAAGCGTTTGATTCCCTTTTCTTGTAGACTACAAAAATTCGTTCAAATATTGTTGAACCTTAAAATATTTTAACTTTGTAATTTTAATGATATAATTGTGAAGAGTTATTAAAGGATAATAAATTCCATGAAATCACAATATCCGACGGGCAGATATTCTAGAGTTATAACACTCTCTCTCTAAATCTCTCTCTTCTTGGCTTGAAGTCGGGCATTTTTTTCTTCTTTTTCTTGGTGTAACGACCTCTGAGGTCATGCCGGCCATTTCTGGCTTACGAAACTTATTTTAACACGTAGCTGGATAGTCATTCCTTGCTACGGTCTGTCGGTCATCCCCGGTCCTGTCGTGTGGAACCGGCTGTTCCATTAGACCATCAAAGCAGCATTAGACGGAAATTCAGATTTGAAAAACGTTAATCTTTAAATGTTTTTCAAGAAAATCTGGTTTATTACCCTCTGATGGATCGACACTCTAACTTTTGCCCGTCAAAAAAGCATTTATTTTCTTCAGAAGGTATGTAATTCTTTTTGTTCATGGATTTTTTATTACTTATTTTGAGCTATCATATTTAACAAGATATGATTCTTAAGAAAAATCTCTTTCAAAACTTGTTCATCCCTTTGCCTTTAACAATGTTTTTTAGATAAACATTTCATGGCAGAAAAAATTAAGTAAATTAACGCATTTTCTTTTCGATAAAATTTTCTATTAAACGAATAAAACAAAAATTGGCGGCAGTTGGATTTAAACTCATCTTCTGCGCTGTCTTCCTATGGTGGAAATAACCCAGACATTGTCTAGCAAAACCGTTCAATGCCGTCCAGAAAAGGACAGCGAGTTTAACCACCGGTCCACATTCCGTTCGGCAAACGTAAATCTCATCACCAGTCATAATTTTCCTTTCGCTTCACAACGCACACATCGAGCTGTGGGGGTGTAAAATCGCGGGCGCGTTTGTTTACAAACACAAACAATCCCGTATTTCACGTACCAAACGAACGCAAGCGGTTGAATGTGGAAAACTTTTCCATCCCGACAGTGAGATCGGGAAAATGGCGTGTACGATCGTTTGCTCGTGTAATAAAGTTTTCACTTCAACGCGAACCTGTTCCGCTCGCGCGCGCGTGTGTGTGCGTATGTATTCCGGTACGTGTGCGATGCACTGGGGTATGAAAATTAATCCCTAATTGTATACAAACACAGGCTTCGGGACGGTGACCCTGGAGCGTGACTCCACCGTACTATCACACCAGCCAGTAGTGTCAGCCATTTTCAAACTGCACCCAAGGAACGGTGCAGTTGCATCGGGAGCAGTGTAACCACACTGGTGGGGTGCTTCACCAAACCTGGTGTTGGAATTTAAATTACGAGTAACTGTACGCTTCCAAGTACTTGTGGAAAAAAGTGCAGTTTCGCCCAGCATGAGCCCCCGGGTGGGGGCTGAGCTGAGCACGGAAAACGCTGTGATGCGGTTACCAAATTATCTTCACATCGTCGAAAGCAAAAGCACAAGCGTAACCACCAGAAACATACAGCATGGGGCATCCACCATAAGTTGCACTGCTTTGAAGTCAAACTACTCTATTTGACAGCTCATTAGCGTACGCTCTGAGCAAGCAGGAACTGCAGCATGCATCAACAATAAAAAAAAGCCATGTGTGCCTTTTTGGTTTTTGGTTTTGTGTGGGAGAAAACGGACCAAGAAGGGGCCACCAAAAAAACACACGCAAATGAGTCCGGGGAGTATGTGTGTGTGTGTGTGTGTGTGGGTACCTTAAAAATAAAGCCAATAGTTGAAGTGCATCGAAAACTATGGCTTTGTTTGCTCATTCTGGTGCCCCTGTTAGCTTCCTGCTGCACTCTTCGTTAAACATACTCGCATAAAGATCAAACAAACGTGTTTTTTTGGAGGGTAGAAGGAAGACAACAAAACCAAAAAAAAAGGAAGGAAAAAACGACAATGTTCCCAAAACCTTCCCCATACAACAGTGAAAAGTCCAAATCAAACAAACGCCGTACCACGGCGAATGTATGTCAGGAGATCTCGTCCCGGTTGGTTTTTTGATGTCACAATGGAGATGGAAAGCAACATTTGCTGTAGGTAAAAGTTACTTTCAAAACTGTTACACTCTTCCTACTGGCGAGTCTGTGGACACTAACGCTTAAGGGCATAATGAAGGAAACATAGAGACGCTCGGTCGATTTCGTACGCTAACCGTCAGCTCAGACGGGAGTGTGCTAAATGTGCATTACAATGTTGATGACATTCGGTTTGTAAAACATTGTCCTCGCCCCAAAAAAGAACTAAGGAGGTTTTGTGATGTGTTTTAATATCCCCTCCCTTACTGAAATGGAAAAAGAAACATAAAGTAGTACTAATTAAAAATATGTATTTGTCCCCGAAAAACCTTACAGGAAACTAGGAAAAGGAAACTTATTTCCCAGCAAAAGGTTGTGTGGATGAGGGGTTGTGATGAAAAAAGTGCCAGCAAGTACTGTAACAAAAGCGCAGGAAATGAACTCTCAACCTGAGTCCATTGTTGCTATGGAGCAGTGGCACACACAATGTGTTTAATATGGCAGCAGAACCATATGTGCTTAGACGAACCTAAAGTAGTTGAATGGAATTCACATTTTATTCAACATTTTATTGACGTAAGTATTTTGCCGACTTTTTTTAGTACCTTTGCCAGACCTATATTTCACCACGTTGAATGCTTCACAACACTCATGAGAATGCGCGTTTTGATGAAATTTAAACAGATGTAAGAAGGTATAATACATAAAATATTTAAACAAAAAAACCCTTCGCCATCGAATGTCCTTTGGCACGGCTGTAGCAGCTATCGTCCAGAATGCTACCGTTCCAGTGATATATCTGCCCGGTGTAAGATCAAACATTTTCACCGTAAATAACTTTCCGCTTTCCGCGTTCGGTGTTGCGCAGACACCTTTTTCTTTGCTTACGCCGTTGGCCCATTGTTGTTCGCCTGCGTCTCGTGGCGTTTGCTGTTTGTTAGCGTCGTTATGCTTGACTTTTTCTCGCAACGATTTAGTCACCTTTCAGCGGGTTCCTTTTTTCACGGTCGTACAAAAACACAACCCCGACACACCTTTTGCCTAGCCAGCTTTCAAGTGGCTACAGCGCAACTTGGCTTTGTGCGGGCGCGTTATCGCGAATTCGGAACGGCTCGAGGTCGGCCCAAGACATGTGACAACGCAGAAACGGTAAAAACGTGAAAAGACATTGGTACTGCAATCCTTACGACCGGTGTGTTGAAGGTAAAACACGAAAAAGGATGGAAATCGGTAGACAGAATGGAGTGCAGAAACTTCACCTGTACCGAAAGGGGCTCAAACACACAAGAAGAAAAACAAAAACAAAACAAAGTGGAAAGCTTCCTGAAAACAAGCAGCTAAATGTCAGCCACCTGATGTAGCCAGGTGTGTGAGGGTGGCTTGATTTATGTACACGTGTGCGCCTTGCGTACGGTGCGCGGACGAACATGAGCTGCCTTTTATCGCATTGCCATACTTTGTGTGACTTTGTGCTGGGAGAAGTTTTTCAAAACCGGACGCAGTAATGGTACCACGGTGCCACGTATTACTTTGACTCCCGTCCCGGGCTTGGTTGCGGCCCGGTTTTTCGTTGATGTGCGGGAGTAAATCACGCGAACATTTCTGCATCAACTTCACTTAAGCTGGAAGTTGATGTGGAGAGGGAGATTTTTGTTGTACTCCCCATCCCTCAGATACTGTCGGCTGTCGTTCACCGCCGGGTGTCATAACGCATTAAAACAAAGCAGTCAAAATGTCCGTTTCGTTTTCATTCTTTCTTGCCTATGAAACATTCGAGCATGTTTCGAGAATTATGGTTTCATTTACAATGAGAAAAAAAAGCTTTACTTCCACACACACCCACTCCCATCGAGAGCAGTGATTGCAGCCTGAATTATTGATAAATGGCTCGTAATTATAATCGTTTGCTACTTCGCGGTAAAATCCCATTTAAAGCTACTCCTTCAACCGCCGACAAGCGCCTGGGTGAGCATGCATTTCCCGTCTCATAATAACTCCATTGCGAACCGCACTGGATTCGAACCCCGCGGGCCATGGCTTATCTTCAAACCTTCATGCCAATGTTTTGCCGGTGTACAATAATGCTACGTCGGTCTCGTAATGGCTTCATGAGGGTTGGATTCTCACGCCCACCTTAAACACTTCCAGCCAGGACGATGTGGCCGAGTGTTTTCCCCACGGATGCCTGGGTTAGATTCCTAATACCGATGCTCTGATTGACCATTGGTATGGCTCTAGCCGGTTGAGAACGGGAGGTGGATGGTGGCGTACCGATAACGGGCTATTAAAATCGTTATTAGTAACTGGTCACGGATGAAGCTGCACAACGCGCCACGGGATGCCATGCTTTAGCGGGAGCGGGAACTCAAGCATTAGCAACACAACGCCGGGTTTGTGTGTGATTTGCTGTTATTTGGAAGAGGTTTCGGCCCAGCATGAAGTTTATTGGTGCCTGAAGGATATTCGTCGTGCGGGTGCGATTGTGCAGAGATTCGTATTTCATAAAACTGGATAATTGAGTTATTATAAAGCGAAGGCTAGCCTAGGAAGAACGTGAAGATACTTTGAGCGTTTGCGGGCTTAGGATTTGTACTTCATGAGATTATTCTTTCTTCACAAATGTAGTTAAGAGACAAATCTGTTATCAATAAAACAATTTGCTTTTCTTATTTTTTTAATTTGGGATTCGAAGGGTAAAATGGCAAATTGAAAGAAGGGCGGGTTTTAAAATTAAAAAGCGTGGAGCCTTTATGATATGGTTTAGTTTGTCCTTTTATAAAATATTTTCAAAAGTTTCTTATTGTTTGAACATTTTCTTCTGATGATGATGAAAATGACTTTTGGTTTTATGCATGGTTCATACATTCTGTATGGGACATACATTCTGTATGGGACATTCTTCTTCTTGGCTTAACGACCTTACAGGTCACGCCGGCCATTTCTGGCTTACTAGACTTATTTTACCACGTAGCCGGATAGTCAGTCCTTGCTAGGGGGGGACGGTCCCGATGGGATTTGAACCCGGTCCGGCCGTGTGGACTGGCGCCGTTTATCACATGCACCACCGGGCCGCCCCAACATACATCTTACTATATTACAATAAAATCGTTATTTCCAAATAAAAAAAAGAATTTTTCGTAGCGTCCTTTTTATACACTTTACTCTGAAATTTGCGTAGTGTGTATTTCTATGGAATGTATTACTTGCGTAATTCAGCAAAAGCCTTTATTGGAAATAATGATTGAACGCGTACAGGTATGGGAAATGTTTTAAACATTTTTCTAGAGAACCGATTATCTATTACTTTTTTCAACTTAATCTCGCCCTCAAAAAATTTCAACGGAAGTATTGATAAATGGAAATGATACTGAAATTTTCCAAAACAATTTAAAAACTTGTACGGAAAATATTCCCATCGTAAACAATATAAACGTTCCGAATGAATCTGTGCTGTCCCTGATTTATCGACCATTAAACAGGAAAAAAAACATCTCTCCATCGCCAACATTGATGAGTGTCGTGCCCATTCCCGTACAGTGAACCACGCGGTCAAGTGACCCTCCGTAACCGGCCCACAGTCGTAATACAATTTCGCTCGCAATCATTGCGAGACAATTTGTCACCTCCATAACAAAAGGAATTGGCTTTTCGAGTGACACTGGCCCCGGGTAAGGTGCCGGCTACTTACTCGGTCGATCGAGCTCGTTGATTAGATCGTCCGTATCGGAGTAGGAAGCACCAACGACGCTGGCCATCGCGAGCAGCCCAAGCGCCATCAGCCGGTGCACGGTTGTCGTCACGGTTCGCCGTCTGCTACCACTCGACATCGTCCTTGAGGTGATGAGATGACCTTTCGAGTAGCGTGTCGTACCGCGGCCGGGTTCTCCGCCGCCAGCGTCTTCTGCGCTCGTACCACCGGTGACGTGCTCAACAAACTGTCGTGAAAATGTCATCGCACTGGTGTCAGATATACGCCATAC
>STHD01000004.1:21616929-21647488 GCA_016170015.1 Anopheles longipalpis
CGTCAGGTCGGTTGCAGTACGGACGACTGAAATAAGCTCATTCTTCTTGTAGCTCACGTCGACAAGTGAAACGACATTTTTGTCGACGTTTCGGTACGACGGTGATGAAGATAACGAACTTACATATCCAGAGCACCGTATCTTAGCCGCTGCTGGTTTGCTTTCGGAATGGAAAATTCACTTCACTTTCAGAGATGTTTTACTTCCTGCTCGCAACTTGTTTTATGATCGTGTTTTTATTTTTTGCTGGCAACTTCATAACAAAATTTTTACCACCAAGCGTTCATTAACGAACGCAGCTATGGGAATTAGTTTTTTCCCCCGCAAGAAACCTGAGAAACTCCTCTGAATATTATTAACTCGACGATTGTTCTGCACAAGAACGCGTTCTGAATATTTCTTTACTTTCCTGATCGTTACGCCACCGAGTAAGTGCCGGTTTTAAGAGGGATTACATTTGACCAAATGGAAAACAAAAAGGAAAAGAAAAAAATAATTCACTCATCAAAACACGGTCCCCAAAATGGTGGCTGGTGGCACATTTTCGTCACCGATAAATCGGACCGATTCGAACCGCCTCTGAGCGATTTCCATCAAACGCTCGTAATTAGGTTTGTCACCGCGCGTGTCGTACCATTTGCGTGCCACAATTGGTCGGGGGTGCGTGCGGATGTACTGTTTTTCCTACGCGGTCGACAATTTCCACGACGACGCACAGGGCCCGTGTGGTCTCTATGCTGCCAGGCCCTGCACTTTTGCTACATCGTGAAATAGATTATTCATGAGCATTCGCCGTCAAAAGCGCCCGGGGATGCTCGATCAAACCTTGGGCTCGGGTGGCCTCGGTGGCGCTAACCGTGAAGAAAGTGTGATCCGAAACCGAATTTTACTTTCTACAGCACAAAAACCATCGGCAAACAAGCCGTCACCAAATGCCGATGGGGGATGTTTCGGGTGAAATGGCTCCCTTTCGGGCCACGCTGTGTAAGCAAAAGGGGGATGCGATATTTTCAGGCCGATCTCGGCATGAGAAGAAACCATCCATCTTGGTTGGTTGGGCCAGCGGTGTGGAGAGTTTGCCCAGGCGTTCTCTGGGGGGGGGGGGGGGTGGTGTTTCGACTTGCAAAATACTTTCCTTTGCCAAGCTCCCAGAAGACAAAGGAACAAACCGGACCCGGGAGCGCATAATTTTTAAAAAGCATTTCATCCAACCAAAAAGAAACTCCACCCGCGGGTGCTTCACAAAAAAGCCGGTCGAGCGATCCGTTTTCGGGACGCGATATCACGCGAAACCGTTTGCGGACCGACAACCGATGACTTGACGGGTGTTTTGAAAAGGACTGGGTGTGCGAGTGGAAGGCAAATCGAGGTAGGCAAATTTAGATGCGGTTTTCTTTTTTTTCCTATCGCGCCACACTTTTCCAACTCTGGCGGGTGGAAACCACGATAATATTGTGTTTCGCGAGGTAAGTTACAATATTTGTCCTACCGCCGGCAACGGAACATCGGTATGACAAATTGTCGAGAATTTTATCATTTTTGGTGGTGGCGGCCTAGTGCAAAGACAGAGATGGCAATTGAAGTGCGCAACAAGGGGTGGAACACAATGGCGCTTAAAAATAGCGCACACATTACTGTGACATCCGGAAAGGTAAACTTTACCGACCGAAAGGAGAAGGGCAAGAAAAACAAAACAACCACACTAATCAAATTCACAAAGGTAATTGAAAAAAGTTAACAATAAAACCCATAAAGCCTAATTACGACGCTTTTTTTGCTGCTGGAGGAGGAGAACAAACCAAAAAACTAGATCATTTTCAAACCATGATGAACCGAACCGGCCCAAAAACATTCCCTCCCCGCTTTCCCCGAGGATATGGTTGTGGTGCGAAAAGTTGCGGTCGCTAATCGCTCGTGAAGAGGGCGTCATTTCAGCTTAGCATTGGCCCCACAGGAGACAGCAAGGCGCTTTTCTCGAATAAACCGCACCAAGGCGGATGAGGTAAAATTTTGCGAATTTTCACCACCGAAAACAGAGGACGACAGATGAAAAAGAAAAGGGACTAAAAGACAAGTCCCGCTGGGGGTGGAATATTTCCTTCCGTTTTGTTACCGAGACGTCATAATTCGTTCTTTAAGATGGTGGTTGAGCGAGCGAGCTCTGGTTCGCGAGTTGTATGTGTGCCCATTTTGTTCGGATGGGCCGTGGGCGAGCACTTAGCATTTAGTAGCGGTAGGCGATGAATAACGTCAACTGACACGTACCCCGAAAATGAAAATGGTTAACCGAATTAGTGTCTGAAGCGTTCAAGCGTTCAAGCGTTCAAGTGGCTGTTGTTCGTTGTACCATCGGTAGCAGAAAGTCGATTGTTTCCATTGTACGACGAACTTTTTATAGCAACTACAATGCTTTTTCTTTTCGTTACACGACAAAAAGAGATTATAATTAACCATTAAGGTATTGTTAAAAAGTGAAAATGAAGCAACAATCAATAGAATTCATGGTTTATGACTTATGCTTTCAAGATTAGATCACCGTTAATGTGGTTCGTTTTGTTTTACACTTAATATCATTATTATTTAAAAGTTTCCACAGTTTGTTAACGAAAAACAAAACTGAATTTTGTTTAGGATTTGTTTAGGAAATTCGTTTTCTTGCTAAATCTTTAATTTGAGAAGACGTCTATCGGAATGATCTACAGAAAGATAAGGGTTTAGTTCTAAGAATAAATAAAATAAAATATTTTTTTTAAATAAGAAGAAATTCGTAATCGAATAGTTCAAAGGAGTTTACTAAAATTCTTTACATAGAAAAACTACTTTAAATATTGAAAAGTTGATGTATTGAATCGAAATTTTTTGGATGAAACTAAAAATCCTAGTATGCAGTACCAACTGGTTTTTCGTTGGAAATGACTCTAAACCAATACAAACCAGAATTTTATGAATGAATGAATCTTAATCTTGTAATAAGCAAATCAAATTTAAAACATTTTCTTTTTTTTAAACTTGACTTATGTATATTGGTAAAATAATAATATTTATAGTCGAAACTTTTGCATATAAACCAAAACAAAATATCTATAAAAGTTTTAAAAGATTGTGTAAACTTGAAGTCAAATATTTCTAGAAACACTTAGTGAAACTTCCAAATTCATCAGTTAGCAGGTTTTCAAGAAAAAATTAATAACAAGTTACTAAAAAAAATAGTACCTTATATTCGTAAATAAAACAGTAAATTGAAAACCACAAACAAAACAAGGGTTTTTATTCGAATGAACATTTACATAAAAATAAAGATCAATTATTGCTCATTTTGCTACATGTAAGAGTTGTTTTTTTTACAAAACAATTGACATAATAGATGAAAGAAATATTTCATGAAAAGAAAAGAAACAATTTTTTATTGCTATTTATGAATGAAATCGTATGTTTGTTAATTATTCTCAAATGGTCTTTAATAATGTACTGTTTTATTTATTATAAACAAAACGTTGTACCCCATGAATAAAAGGGAGAAAATTAAGTTGAAATTGAATCGTTGTGGTTTGTTCAAAAATTGTCACAAATCACACTATTCATAAAAGCATTTTACGAACGGTTACTCTCACCATATCAAGTGCGATTATGTTCGCCACTTTGAATTGCAAATTTTTTGAGTGCTTTTGTGATCTGCGGTTTGATATTAATGTCAGTTTCAATTTTCCTACTAACGATGCAAAACCTGTATACGAGCATTCAAACAAATTATTGCACAATTATTTTCAACCAAATACCGCCCGTTTTGTTTTGTTCCGCTCAATACATTCCATACATATTTAATGCACATTGTTTCATGCAAAAAAAAAAAAGAAATGCTCCCCCATTCGGCGATTTTCTGTTCTAGAGAAAAATTTACCCACCGATGTGATTTGTATCAACACGTTTCGCACATTCACTTCGCAACTACAATCAAATACACATTACTGTTAATTTGCGAAACGGGGCTAATCATGTCGTATCCGAGGCATGCCTTCGTACTCCCTACTCCCAAATTCCAAAGCAACCTCCACACTCAACAAGCACACACCATCAGCGAGCCAAAAAAGTAGCAATAAAACTATCATTTGTCCCAGATTCTAGTTCGGAAAAGTGGCAGCTGACATTATCGATATATGCGCTATAGCGAACGGAAGCATAAAAATGGGGGTCCGTGGTCTAGGCGAGACTGAATCCCCCCCAAATAAAGGACAAAACAAAAAAAAAACTGTCCTCTTACAAGTTGGGAAAAGCTTTTAGCCATCCACTTCAGTGACTTTTCGAGCGGAGGCTGTAGGCGGCGGCTGTTAGATAGTAATGACCATCTCCACGAAACACGAGCAGGTTCGGGGGGGAATGGTCGGCAGTCCGCCACAGAGGCGGTACCGGGTGGTTAGTGCTACTTTTGGCATAGTTCATACATTGATGGCCATTGTTATGACTGCAATTAAACGATTATAGAACACGCTGACCGGCGAGTGGCGGGCTGGGCGAAAAGATGTTTCTATCCTTCCAATCTGTCAGTGACAGCTGAGCTAGTGCTTACCGAACTGTTCGCACAGCTTGCCACAGCAAAAGGCAGGGACCGGTCGAATGGAAGCAAGTGTACATGTGTGACGATGTCTGCTTCATCAAGGATAATGGTCGGTTTCGTTCGGTCGGTAAGCAAAGCGAGAAGCGTGAAAGAGTGGCCGATGGTTGGTACGCTCGAATGATCACCATCAGCGTCGATTTGATGTCCGTGTTTCTGAACTCCCACCGAAACACGGACATCGTTACAACCTCCTGGGAACCAGTGACACAACTCACCAACAGGGTGAATTGGGGAAAAACGATGGAGAGGTTAGGGGAGAGCAAAGTCCGAATAAACTCTGCTTAACAGAATTAAACTCATATTGTACGATATTACAGTTATGCTTCTTTATTACATTTTCATGGCCATGACAACGCATGGCACAAGAGTCTTGGGCCCGACCGAACCATCCTGGACCAAAGATGAGCCCTCGAATGGGTAGTCAATTGGAGATTATACTGGCTACGCCATCGTACCGGTCGTAGATTTAGATACCACCGTGTGAGGCGTCTGTTTAGGAATTTGCTCGTGCTTTCTTATCGTTCGATACAGTGATGGAGAAAATAATAACTCTTGGGTTTATGGTGGAAAATTTTATTGTTTTAACAAATCAATGGGAATAATTTCTTCAATACGAGAAACTTCCAATAAAATGATAACAAAACTATTAATTCTTATATTAAAATGGATAGCTTTCGAATGTGAAAAACTCTCACAAACTTTTTTTTTAGCACTGCACTGTACGAACTGACATGG
This sequence comes from Anopheles longipalpis, assembly GCA_016170015.1. NCBI lineage: Eukaryota > Metazoa > Arthropoda > Insecta > Diptera > Culicidae > Anopheles > Anopheles longipalpis. Next base: position 21,622,277 of record STHD01000004.1, read on the forward strand.
CAAATAAAATTACCACACGTTTGGAGATTTCCGTTCGCAGCTAGCTGACGGTGAAGTATTCAACGTCTTGCAAAAGATGCCCGATGCCCGATCGTTGGGCAAGTCGTTGTTGTTATTTCATGTACTTTTTTCCTCTCTCTTCATCCACCTTTTATGTATCGTCAGGGAAAAACCGCCCGAAGAAGGAAATCATTATCGAAGGATGTGAGCAGAATAGTAATGTCTGGTCTGGTTGTGTCTGTTTTTCTTGCCTTAGTAACAGCATCCCCCGTTTAGCAGGAAGTTGTTGTGGTCAAGCAGCAGAACTGCATCTAACCGACCGCAAGCTACGTTTAGATAATATTTTCTTCGCACGATTTTCGAACCATTTTGCTTCGTCTTTTTGCTGCTGTTGCGTGATATTTATCACTAGTGTGGCAAGTTCAGCCAGATAAGTGATCAGCTCGTGAACAGTTAGCGCGCGCGCGCGTATGAATTTAATTTTGTGCCATTTTCCAAACGTACCCGGTCGTTGTACGTGCTTTTGATTCGATTTTCTTTTACGATTTTACAATTATTTGCTAAAACTGCAGTAAGCAGTTGAAAGGGATGCATTCGGATGTGGATGATCGATTTACGGTACGTGCGAATAGCTTTTATGCCAGATAGTAGAAGATCCTTTTGCTGTTGCTAATCCCTTCCCTTAGGCGGCATGATTTATGTTCATTGTTGGCTATAATGATGCTTCCGGGAATGGTTCTGTGTTTAACAGTACATTTTTTATTTTGAACATAAAATTATAACCATTTTTTGGTTTCAGGAAAAAAATGCAATAATTCTGTTCGAAAAAGTTCCTCCTATAACAAGTGATGGAATGCAGCAACATAAGAAAGGCTACTCCTTCCTGTTCCGTTATGAAATGGTACGATATTGGTTCAAAACAAACCAAACGACCATCAAACGGGGGCTGTGGGTTAAGTACGAGTTCACTTTCCATTAACTTTTCTTCGAAGAAAGAAAAAAAATAATAATAAGGAAATCCCCCATCACAACGCGGGAGAAAAATAATGCACGCTCCAATTATTTTCCCACTCCAAAAAACACCCAACAGGGGATGATGATGATGATGATGTTGCCCGCCAGCGACAGTGTGTTGTAGGCCCAGGCCCAGCAGCAGCAAGCAGCCAAACCAAGCGAGAACAAAAGGTAACCCAGTCAGTTGCAAAACGAAAATCATCTAAGAAGTGTTGAAAAGGGTCAATTTTACTACAAGGATGAACATTGTTGTTGTTGTTTTCATTTTCCTCTAGCTTTTTTTTTACTTTTGCCTCATAATTTTCTTCCATACACTCGCACCATTTACTATTGTGCGAAAAAACACGTTTCGATAGCTTTATATTTTCGGAAAGGATTTTTGTGAAACGTGAAAAGCCCATTTGCCAATCAACCATGCAAGCGGTGTTGGTGCTATGGCGAACCATTTTCGATGGTTCGCCGTTTTTAAAGGTTTTACCTTCCAGCGAAAAAAGAATTTTAGTGCTTTTGAGAAATGCAGCAACAACAAAAAAAAACACTTGTACCAAAGTTGAAAATATCCCGAAGTTATTTTGCTATATTTTGTTTCCCATACAAGCCCTTTTTTTCTCTGCCGTTTCAGATCAAAGCCAGGCGAACTTCAACTGGCGAACAACAATGTAACGATGCGTCGAGCAAGCACCATTCGAAGGAAGCCAGCAGTGTGCTTTACGGCAAAAGTACTGCAAATAACAACCAAAAAAAAGCATCTCACAAAAGTTCATTTAAAAAAAGCAGCACTACATAATAAGCATATATTCCGGCTATTGCCAGTGAGCCTGCTATTCACTTTCATCTTTGCAGAGCTAATTGACAGGACCGCATAATTTCATTGAAAAGCATTTCATTCGAGTTTTTTGTTTTGCCTTTTTCTTCACGCATCGCCCCCTCACTTTGTATATGATGCAGTTTTGCAAAAAAGGAAATTGAAGTGAGAGAAGTTGAAAAGAAAGAAAGAGAGCAAAAAAAACCCATCATCAATTGCGGATGCCACGAACGCCATGCTTGTCATTCGAAGTGCCGTTCGTGTGACAAGCAAGATGAAAGCAAATTTTCCCCCGTTGTGTGTGTGTGTGTTCACGAGCTTTTTAAATGCAAAGGACACCCAACGAAGCGGTACTATTTCAATAGTTTGTATAGTTTGCTGTGAAAACCGCAAAACCCCAGTTTCGCTTGCAAGGACATCAAGGACAGTTTCGCTTCATTTATGGCACTTTCTCGCTAGTGTGCACTATACACACACACACACAAAGCGTATTGTGTGTGTCGTTAAACCCTACAACTGTACACCAGCACGGCACTGGGACTGTATGCCGTGAGTCGGAATAATTGATTAGTTAATTAAGTGCTCGGATAATGATGTGTCTCACAGTCACAATGCACGGCACTGCACTGCGCATTGCACAGCCGTAACAACTGCGGACGGTTGGAACTTTAAGCTATTCGGATGTACAATTGATCCCCACGGACGTGGCGGGTTCGATTTGGACGATGGTGGCGATGCGTTTGGTAATGGTTTATCTACTTTAAAAGGTAGCAAAACCCGGTGGAATATCTAACTCCAACAAAGTGTTTTTTGAAAGTGGTACTTTGAATGGAATTGAAATGTACAAAGCAAACAATCAAAGTCCAACAAAAAAAACCATCTTAGGTATAAGACCAAACAATTAAATGCACAATGCCCTAAAAGCCTCACAAAGCCCAGGACTTAATACACCCAAAAAGGTGCTCCATTTGTAGAATTCCATACAAATCAAACACTCGATTCACTACCGGAATGCATACAAAATGCCCAACGGTAATTCCGTACGTAATCTCGGTGCATTAGCATCGAAAACACCAACCAAGCCTGCCTGCCTGCAGCTACGTGGGGACAAACGTGCTCCACTAGTCAGACACGAACATTGCACATCTCTTTTACGAAAGGATGTTATACACCGAATTGCATTTACCGGAATTGCCCGAAGTCAAAACCCAAACTACTATTTGTCAAGAATTGCCGGACTCCACGGTACTACCGCTCCATGAGCTGCGCCTGCACGGAAGTTCGTCGTCTATTAGTCGCAGTGTACGCGACCTACGAATCACGTCCGTTGGGGACATGGTGAAAAGGTGGTGAACACGCGACTCACCATTTCTTGATGCTGACACACAATAATCCACTTATACACACAGACATGTGTGTGGGCTTACACGGTAGGTGACACAACCGGCAGGACCTCCCCATCCGGAGGCCAATTATAAATAGTTTAATCACTCCCGTGAGACCATCCACTTAATCGAACCGTGGCACGAAAATCTCCGTCCCAACCGTTTTTGGTGGGTGACTCAAATCAACTTCCCCGTACCGGGGTCGGTTTAAGGCGAAGTTTCTTGATTGTCCTCCGTGGCCAGAAACTACCGAAACGGGTTGATTGTTAATTCGCACCAGGAGGATTCACCGTTTTGCTATTCACTGCCCGAAAGACATTGTCGACCAACCAGCAAGTGACAATTAAATTTAATTTAACATTTTCAACCCNGAAAACACCAACCAAGCCTGCCTGCCTGCAGCTACGTGGGGACAAACGTGCTCCACTAGTCAGACACGAACATTGCACATCTCTTTTACGAAAGGATGTTATACACCGAATTGCATTTACCGGAATTGCCCGAAGTCAAAACCCAAACTACTATTTGTCAAGAATTGCCGGACTCCACGGTACTACCGCTCCATGAGCTGCGCCTGCACGGAAGTTCGTCGTCTATTAGTCGCAGTGTACGCGACCTACGAATCACGTCCGTTGGGGACATGGTGAAAAGGTGGTGAACACGCGACTCACCATTTCTTGATGCTGACACACAATAATCCACTTATACACACAGACATGTGTGTGGGCTTACACGGTAGGTGACACAACCGGCAGGACCTCCCCATCCGGAGGCCAATTATAAATAGTTTAATCACTCCCGTGAGACCATCCACTTAATCGAACCGTGGCACGAAAATCTCCGTCCCAACCGTTTTTGGTGGGTGACTCAAATCAACTTCCCCGTACAGGAGTCGGTTTAAGGCGAAGTTTCTTGATTGTCCTCCGTGTCCAGAAACCACCGAAACGGGTTGATTGTTAATTCGCACCAGGAGGATTCACCGTTTTGCTATTCACTGCCCGAAAGACATTGTCGACCAACCAGCAAGTGACAATTAAATTTAATTTAACATTTTCAACCCGTAATTACTAACGAGCTTACTTAGCACAAAAAGACAACTTGATGCTGTCGTCGATTCACAAACAGGAAACAGATGGGTTCTGTCACTAGGTCAGATCGATTTTTTTGTTAGCAATTAGTTTAGCTAAGAAAGAGCAAACGAAAGAATAAGCCACTCCACTGGAGAAGTTAACGGAAACCATGTGACACACTGGTTGCGAGGTTGTAGACCATTAGAAGTCATGCATTTTTGGTACGATTTTCCATAGGATGGAAAACATATTTCATACAAAAATTGATGTGTGTGTATGTGCAACCGGGTGCATGAAAAGCGTCACAAGACCCCGGAGGGCCGTCTCGTGTGGGCCGTCTCATGGGAAAAGTTTGGACCCATAAATCTTTTCCACGTCTTTCTCTCTCTGTGTGTTTCCCTTTTTGCTTTTGCCTATTTTGGATCGATTCTTTCATTTCGGAAGAAGTCTCCGGTTGAAGATCCCTGGGAAAATGGGGCGGGGGAGAAGTTTTCCCTTTTGGGTGGAAAACATATGACCCAACACAGGACTAAAACAGCCAGCGGTTGTTGGGGAAAAAGAAAGAAAAAAACTCGTACACACACATACGAGGAAAAGCGAAAAATGGGTGGAAAAGATGGATTGTTTCGGGTTGGGGAAAAATTATGTACGTGTGCTAAAAACAACAGTTATGAACGGTGCTGTTTCACCCCGAGCAGTGGAAGGATTTGGCAAATCGATACTTTGCCTATGTAAAAGAGTTATTTAGATTCCAGGCCGTGTATGCTGATGTGTTCCGTTCCTTTTTTGTTCGTGTTGCTTGTTTTCACTGCTTGGTAAAATAAATAACGATCGAATGTTTGGAAAACAAGCCCCCCGGATACAAACACACACATATTCACAAATGGCTAATAACCCACACAAACACACATATTCGCATACGTGCACGGTTGAGTTAGTTAGTTAAATTCTCTCTTCACTTAATCAAAAACGATCAAACGACCGCACACGGAACACAACAAACCTCGGGGAGGGCGAGTGAGTATATTGCGTTCAAACTCAAATTAAAATTTTCACAAATCCATTCCCCAAAAAAACAGGGTTGCACGCAGTCAAAATTATGCCCCCAAAGCATAACCCAACCCATGATAGGCAGGAAGAATGAAAAAAAAAAACACCACCAAAAGAGAACTTAACATATTAGACAACGTGTGTGTTCGTTTGCTTCTGTTCTTCGGTCGATAAGTTTAGCCGAAAAACTTAAACCAAGGTTTTGATCGCTGCCGGGGCTTGCGGAAAAATTGGCTCATCAAGGCTAAACTTTTTGGGCCCTATCCCGCACGTTGTGGAAAACTTTACGTTTTTTCCCCGGTAAGGGAAGGATAAAGAAGGTTTACCCTTACGCTCGGTTGATAATGAAACGGATTTGGATCCCGGTTTGGGCCCATTCCTCGAGACTCTCTACCTCTCAACTCCGGTCATTTGCGAGTTCATCCAAGATATGGGAAACTTTACCTCGGCCTCGGTAGACTAGGTTTTTGCGGTGCGATCTTAATAATTCATCGAATCTTCAAACGAAGCTTTTTCGGAGTTTCATGGCAGGGTTATGTTTCTGTGCTGTGCGGTTAGACCGTTTGCCGAATGAAGCTGTGAAACGTTTGAAACGCTCGTTAACGATGCTAATTTATGCTAGCGGGTTTTTGGATTACCCGGGGGAAGGGGAAACCGGGTGTCCTTCCTTTGCGGTCACTCGCAGGCTACAGCCAAACATTTGAAAGACAGTGGCAATGGTTTACCGCTCCAGACTGGGTGAAGGAACGGAATCGGACGGGTTGTCACCAAAAAACCGCCATCACACGGATCACCGAAACCGGTTCCATTTCGTCCGTACAGTTTTTGGTAAATGTTCGTTTGAAAAGTGGCCGGTGACAGCTGGTGGTCACTCGATCCCCTTTGCTTAGAGCCAAGTACCAGTTCCCACCCTGTACCGGTTCGTTTGCATTCGGTCAATAATGTTTCGTGTGATTTGACATTGTTTAACTTCAATTACAGGACATTTTCCGGATGTACCACGGAATGGAACAAATTTCGATCGATACGCGCTAAGCCATTTCACTGGAATTTGAACCAGATTTCCACCTTCCCTTGTCATCGTTCTCTCTCATTAGACACACAAACACACACACAAGCATGGTTGTGTTATTACGAGGTAGAAGTTTTTTTCCCTGGTCATTATACCACATTAACTAGAACATCACGCCAACCTGGGGTAGGCTTTGCATTAATTAATCGCTTAAAGCTTTTCCCCAACCTCACAACCACACACAAACGCACACACACACCGGTAAAGTAGAACAGTCAATATCAGTTATCAGTGACGCTCATTATCTCGGACCATCAGGAACCTCACCCCATGGTCATTAACAAAACACCATCCGTCTCCATCCTCTTCGTTACTCATTTTGCACGAGGGCTGTTTGCCGACCTACCCCAAAAAGTATCTCGTTTCCGGTTTCCGGTTAGAGGCGACGCTTTTCCGGCATTTTCTCATCAGCAGCGGGACGCGAACGAACAATTTCGATTTGTTGCGATTCTTACGGCAACACTGTTGATTTGAAGCGCTGTTGGCGACGCTTAGTAAAATACCTCACACACACACACATACACACACACCAACACCCGCACAATAGGAATTGGCAGACAATGTGAGCACGATAATCACCGTTCACTTTCGCGCTGGCACAACGGAAAGCTTTTATCCTTATTATGCATCCTGTTTCACCCGCGTGTCACACATCCTCCTTTTCTCTTTCTCGCCTTCTCCTTCCCTTCTCGCGCCCGCACGCCACAAATGGCCACTTCCGGTTGTTTCCGGTTGTTAGATATTCTCGCCGAGAAATTCTAACCATTTACACACACACACACAGCGACTCACGACACACACCCTGCAACAAATCCCCATATGCACAATCAGCAACAAATACGGCCGGTATGGATAGGCATGTGACTACTACAAAGATACTTTTCTCACCTCACCTTTCACAACCTCACGGCAGGGACACTCTCAGGACATGATTTCGCAAATGCTGCTTTTCTGGCCTTCTTGGCGCTCTATCATTCTTCACGTGGTCTAAGCACTGCAATGTTGCAAGCTTGGGTGGATTTATTCGTCCCAGCTTTTGCCGAGCTTATGGCCGGGCACTACACACTAACAAAAGCACACAAACACATACACACACACGCCGGGCACAATTCGAGTGCTCCGTTGCTCTGATTACATAAACACTTCCGGTTCGCTGGCACGGCGCTTTTGGATGTGATGGTCGAATGGCGGTTGCATCAACTCCGCACTCGGGAGGGAAAGGATTTTGCCCTTGGTTTGGCTTATGAAGTGGTTCGTTATTTCTTTTCCCTTTCTCCCTGTACTGTACTTCAAAGGTGACTGGAGTTTAACACACATACACACACAAAAACAATGGCACAAGGATTAAATTTTCACCGAAAAGATTTTTCCGGTTCCGGGCTTTTCCCCATACAGCAGTCTCCAGTGGGTTCACTTACAGTTACGTGGAAACTTTACTTACGCGCTTCGTATAAGCTTGTTGCTCAGGGAAAGCAAAAACACACTAATCGAAACTCGTTCCTTTCGTTTTGCTAGAAATGTATCCTTTTTTGTGTGTTTTGTTTTTTGCTCACTCGTTTGCACTTGTTTTGCACCAAACCGCTAGTGGGTGCAACGGTGCACCAGTGGGGAATGAAGTATTCACGGCTTTACGAAATTACGCACACGCACGTCCCGACACGGCACGAGCATCACGATGATGTGATGATGTGATCACGAGCGTTACTGATGGAGCTAGGCGGCCAGCAGCAACACCAAAGACGCTGGGATTCGTGCGTCTCGCGCGAGCATCCGAGGGCGCGAGATGAGACGTTCGTTTTTCTCCTTTGGTTGGCAAAAGGGCCGAATATAGCATAGGCATTCGCGTTCGGGTTTAGAGCACTTCGGGAGCACGGTGTTTGCGGTCCGTTCGGGTTTCTCACGCAGCTTTTGGTAACTAAGCGGTAACTCTGAGTGCCTGGCCAAATGTTTGGTGGGGAGTGAGCTGCAGATGCGTGATTTCGATGTTTGTTTTGTTTCCCTCCCGCCCGGAACTATGGAGCGGTGTGGACAAAATACTTTGGAGTCTTTGAAGGAAGTATTCAAATTTTAACTTAAAAGAAGTATTAATTTGCTTCCAACTGGGTTTCTTTTAAAAATAAATTATGTTAATTTATCGTTTAAAAGTTATAATATTAGCAATTTTATATTTGAGTAGAGTTCTTCTTTCATAAAAATGCATTGATGTAAGAATATCAGTACGCAGCCTATTTAATGGAAATTTTATTTTCAATGATTATAAAGGATAATTTCAATGATTATAGATGATTTATTAATGATATCAGATCTAAATGGAAACAATATCAAATCAATATACGTATAGAATAAGGTTACAGCTTAAGGATCTAACTGATTTTCTTGCAACAACGTTTGTAAATGAAAAAGATGTAAAAATTGATTTATTTTTGAATTTATTTGCATTGTAATTGTATTATATATTACTACTACTTGATGTTAGCTGGATGCTTGAATTTGATTTGCTATTACATCTACTCTACTTATCAGTTTTATGATTATATTAATTGAAGACAAATCTACGCCTTTAGTAGCTGAGTACAAACATTAAATTACTTTGCATTCCTAACTTAACCAGATAAATCACTTCAAGAAGCACTTCAAGAAGACATTACGCGAATACTGGGATAAGAGGAATATGGGATAAGACTTATCTGGTTATCTGAACGATTTTAATCGAATAAGAGAGTATCCATTCTTAGACTTTTGAGGAAGTTCCATGTTTCTGAACGTCAATTTTAACAATAAGAAATAGATTTCTTACATAGAATGACAATAGATTGATGCACATTAAGAGATCACTTGAAAAGATCACCGTATACACGTTTTTTTATCTCTACGTCAACAGCTATCAAACTTACCGATTTCCCTGCCCTTTTTCCAAGTGTTATTGTGTGCGCACGAACTGCAATAGTGAATCGATCCATCACCGATCGAGCTTCAACGCATCCAAAACGCAACAAGCCTTACCTAACCTTTCGTCCAGCTCGATCACACGGCGCTTATGCATCGTCCTGGTTCGCATTCTTCGCAAACCGCAAAACCGATGGGAAAACAGGGTGTGAAAATGATGACTGGCACCTTGTTGAGCGACGTACCCACGGCATCCAGCAGGATGTAACCTAACCGGAGGGCACCGTTTAGCAGCCAGAAACGCAGCAAGATCGATCGATCAATGATCGAACGTCGGCGATAACAAGACTGACACAGAAAGCAGCACACGGAAGAAGAGGGAAAAAACAACGACGATGATGAACAACGATCATGCTGATCAACGGAATCGGTTGATTGATTGCAGAAAGTGGTCCACACGAAGGAATCAGACCCTGCGCTCGTTGACGCATCTATAAAAGTCAGTTCTCGTTCACTCATCAATATACTTCTGCGATGGAAAAAAGCTCACAAGACATCGGGGGCAACACTGCAAAGACTTTTGCGGGCTTCTTCGATGGGCCACGTGTGGTCGAGTGAAAAAAAACTGGTGTTCGAGGCACCCGCAAGAGTCTTGTTGGCAAGCGTGCATGCTAATTTTCTCGCCACTTTAGCGTAACCACTCGACATCGACGATGAATCGGGCGGGCTAAGGGAAACCGTAAAGGGAAGCATCCTTAAAGATGGTGGCACCTTTTTCCCTGCAATCGAAAAAGAAACGGTACAAAAGGATCGGTGCGCCCGGAGGAACTGGCAGTGGGAGCAGAGAGGGAAAAAATCGTTTGCACTGCACGAAGCGTAAGCGATATGCAATTTGTGTAAATTACACACCTTCTTCAGCTGAGGATGCTCCATACTCCGGTTTGCGAGAAGCGACATTTTTCATTTCCCACTTATCCGCAACGCTTGGCCGGGCACAGATCGATCACACTAGCCCGGGTTTCATGGCGAACAATGGACGCTTGGTGTCCGATACACTAGCACGAACCATTTGTTCCACCGGGACTGCTGAACGGGATCGTCCACGACCGACCGATGGGTGGTGAAACATTTTTGCGCTGGTGCTGATTTTATGCGATGCAGCCAACCAGGGTTGTGGGTGAATTTTGTGCTGCACCTAAACAAAGCCCCCGCCAAGCGGAGAGTCCACAGGAATCTGAAGCAATATTTCTTGCCATCATTGTCGAACAACTGCTGGGTGAAGAATGGCAACAACAAAAAAACGAGGAGATGTAGGACAGAGAAGCAGTCATCTAGTGAAGATGATGCCGAATGATAATCCGTGCTTTCGTTGGTTGCGCTTTTCTATGGTTTGTGCAAAAGAAAAGGATGATCATTGCATTAAAAACAGCTACAGATACAGCACAAAAAAATCCCACTAATTTTATGTTATTGTCTTGTTAATGTTTCATTATAACCGACGAAACGTACCAGCACATAGCGCTTGGCAATGCTTCTTAATCTACGTCTTTACTGCAAAACAAAACAAAATTGGATCTCCACGTCTTGGATAACGACGTATGCCGTGGAAAGGCTCAGGACGGTACATTCACATACAGTTTTAATGTGCTCAGATTAAACGAAATCGATAGCGGCGGTCTTCAAAAACAGCTTCGAACCAAGCCGAACCAGCTTGGATGGCTTTCGTTCAGCATTGGCGCCAATAGTGTGGTGAGTTGAAAAGCTATTACGCGGTTAAAACTATGCTGGCATAATAATTGCCAGTCCGCATGATCATATAAGGAGTGGTTCCATTTATCCGCACCGCTGGATGTCCGCTACTGGTGGCGCCGAAAGGGTACTGATGGCGTAGAAAAAAGAGAAAAAAAACCCAAAACCCGCTAACCATGTCCATCCGACGGTGGCGAAAGAATCCTTGCCTCGCAGTCGAAGGTGATAAATGTGGGCCGGTACTAATTATTTGCGCCCCATCGAAACTATCGCCACTGTACGGGTCGCCGGTTGAAGTGCGAACAAATTGTAATTATCGTGTGGTCACTCGGTAACGAATGGCGCGAAAGGAAAAATGGTTGGCCCGAGCTGGCTTAAGAAACAGCAACAGTGAAGCCAAGAATCTCGATGCTGGTCGAGCAAACAGGTGTTTTTGCACAATATTTTCCCCTTCGTCTCTTTCCATCCATTCCTTTTCCTTCCTTTGCCGTGATACAGCCCGGTTCGTCTTGTCTTATCAAGTTATCGCATTGCACGTTTGATTTTTATTCACCCTGATTTGCATACGGGGCCCGTTCGCTCCTTTATCGGATCTCAATTTCGATGAATATGCAAAATAGCGGCAAACGCTAACAGGTTCTGATAATAAATATTTTGCCACAAAAGAGGCACATAAAAACGAGAACGAGTCGGTATTGTTTGTTGGGGGATGGTTTGATGGGAGAAAACGTTGATAAAATTGGTTTTTAAATTTTTTGCACTAAAATCACAAACCCAGTTGGAATGATCATTATTTAATCACTTATGAAAATGCGTGATGGTTTTGTGTGTCACTAATTTTGTGTTCCGAGAACGCATACGTCCCCGGTTTTTAATTTCTTCAATACTATTAAGTGGTATTAAACACTTGGAATCGTAGCAATAACAGCATTCCGTCGAAGTACGATATGTTTCAATTTGCAAAATAACATTCGAGGACCACTTGCAATTTAAGACACTTTCATTTGGCTTTATGACGAAAACGCGGCTGGGGGGGGGGTGAAAGGAGATCAAATGTTAAGTCCACACAATAATACGGTGCTGTTTTCGCGAAAGATGCGTCAGCTCGTAACAACCGTTCGGATCGAATAGGGGCGGTGGATGGCCCGCTCTGATGGTGGTGTGTGAACGATAAACTTGTTTTCCACTCACAGCGCAGGGCGCTTGTTATTTTGTGAAGCACTCAGGACAACACACTCAGGGCAAACGTACAAGTTGTACGCACTGCATGTCATCTTTTAAGTTGAAATATCATCTACGAAGCTTATGGATTACGCATCGAGCGTAGCAGCAGATGGCATTTCGGGTGGAGTAATTTATCGTTAACTGGCTCGAGTGTGTTTTTGTGCTAATATTGATTTTTGATTGATGGGTTGTAAACATTTTTATATTATTTACAATGCTAGCAAAACGTTTCGTGTGCGTCCGAAGTGTTTTATAACTTTATTTTCGAATGTAAAAGGATCGTTTCGGATGTGATCCGATTCTTGATTTTGTTGTATTTTTGATCTCTTCGCAATTTGAATCTCCGTGAGTTGTTACAGAACTGAACCATTAAAAATCAGCTAAAGATGTTTTAGGTCTTCTATAGGAAAAAAGCCATAAGTTGGTCTTTATTACCGTTTAATATAGACAGGACGAAAGCTCGCATTTTGCCTTTATTTATACAGACTTTCTCTTACACGATCATTTTGACGATTTGTGTAACATTGTTCCGTGTCGGGGACTCATGACGAGCGCTTAATCCTAACTTACTATAAAAAATATGACCTATAGAAAATAAAAAAATATAATAATTAATTTGTTAATGAGAAATCATAAAAAAATAAAAAATATTAAGAACTATTAAGTTGCTTTAAACAATTAAAAAATAAATTATAACGCAAACAGTATTTAAATGTCATTTAAAGCAACAAACCCTTTCCAAAGATAGTTTAAATCAATAATATTATCTGTTGTTTCAACATTTTCGTGACTATTGTTATCAATTGTCACTCCTTTCAATCGATTATAATTTGTCCTATTCCTTGCATATTTACCTTTTTCTTGGTAAGTAATTTTTTTAATCTTATTTGTTATTATAATAAAATTAGTGAAAGTAATCTTATTTTCTCTTTCGCTTCATTATTTGTGTAGTTTTTGAATATTCCTCGTTTTCACTCACAATTAAACTCACGCCATCGCAGTTCCGTCTCTCACTATTAGTACGCAAGTACTTTCACAGGCGACGCACACACTGCGGCCATCGCCAGCTGTTGCCCGGTCCAGGCAGCGAAACGTGCCTCTTCGCCCAGTGTGGTACCATAATTGTTTTTCTTTTTCCCCCTATATGTAGTACAGGAAACATCCTGTGACACCATGATGGCTGATGGTGATGATACCCATACCGTGCCGCATTAAAAGTTTCGCACACATTCCACTTTACACACCCACTATACGGCGACGACCGGACATTGCCCGGTGCATGTAAGTGATGCTTCGAATGGGGATTTAATTAAAATTTAATTTTTAAATAATTGTTTCATTTCATGTTTTCTCGGGCCGATCCCGCATCGTAGGCAAAATCGTATGCACTGGGTTGACCAATGGCACGGCAATGCACCTGTGCCTCGATTAACGGCGTTAATGGGTTTTGTGCCATGGCCAATTCTTTTCGCACGCTTGCCCACCGGGTAAAGTGTGAAGGGATTTGTTCACTAAAAGAGTTTTAATGTTTTGTGGTTCGTAATGGGTTTTTTTTCTGTGTCGCCGTTGTTGCTCGTTTACGGCTCAAACGTTGGTGATTCGATTTTAATTGATAATTGATCCATTGTCAATTGACAATGATTTAAACACACACACACAGACTCACATCCATACAGACGCGCGACAGAGTAACGATTCACGATTTATGACTATTTGGGGGTTGATTTTCATAGTTGATGCTGTCAGAAGTGATCGCTCAACCGGCATTGGTAAAGTGTTTTGATGCACGATTAATGAACGTCGAATTGCTTGGAGCTTGTTGTTGAAGATGTCATGGTTTTGTTCAACCCTAAAGTGGATTGTAAATTAATCTCTTACATTCTAAAAATGCGTTCCAGCACGATTCAGCAAATGTTGCTGATCATTCATTTTCATCATTCAATCGTTGACNTGGCACGGCAATGCACCTGTGCCTCGATTAACGGCGTTAATGGGTTTTGTGCCATGGCCAATTCTTTTCGCACGCTTGCCCACCGGGTAAAGTGTGAAGGGATTTGTTCACTAAAAGAGTTTTAATGTTTTGTGGTTCGTAATGGGTTTTTTTTCTGTGTCGCCGTTGTTGCTCGTTTACGGCTCAAACGTTGGTGATTCGATTTTAATTGATAATTGATCCATTGTCAATTGACAATGATTTAAACACACACTCACACCACTCCATACAGACGCGCGACAGAGTAACGATTCACGATTTATGACTATTTGGGGGTTGATTTTCATAGTTGATGCTGTCAGAAGTGATCGCTCAACCGGCATTGGTAAAGTGTTTTGATGCACGATTAATGAACGTCGAATTGCCTGGAGCTTGTTGTTGAAGATGTCATGGTTTTGTCCAACCCTAAAGTGGATTGTAAATTAATCTCTTACATTCTAAAAATGCGTTCCAGCACGATTCAGCAAATGTTGCTGATCATTCATTTTCATCATTCAATCGTTGACCCCACCCCCCGCACCGATGACCCATTTCCATGGCAAAGTCCATGCTGCTGGCGGAAGGTTCGAAGGTGAACAAAACTTTCCCAGTCATTATCGTCGCCCGCTAAGGCAAAAGTTGTACGAAACGCAAGTGTCAGCAGTGCTGCTGGATGTTAGCTCTCCATCTCACCCCAATAAACCTCTCCGTCTCACCCCGACTGACCCCCCGCTGTCGAAAGGGACGAAAAGTTTCCCGGGTGCGTCCCATGGGTCGGTGAAAGTTTAAAAGTATTTCTTTCCGAATGCTGTGTTATTTGTGCTCTCCCAACTGCTGTGTAAAGGACTAACACCCGGACGGAAACGGTCGCACCGGAAACGGAATGCTGCCCATCGGGTGGTACTTACTGGTTGGGGTTTACCTTTACCGTTTTTTGCTACTCCTGCCACTTCTGAACCGTTACCCAAACCGCCCCGGTTCGGACCACGTGCGGCTTAGTCGATAATAGAAATTATTTGATTATAATCAGCTTAATTTGATTGGGTAATAATCGTACGTTTGTCCATCACCTGGACTCACCCCGTATCCGGCCAGTTTCGTCCGTTCATCGGGGGGCGGGCAGTGGTTTTGTGTCGATGGTTCTGGGTGGGGGACGAAACGCAACAAAGTTTTCTTTCCCAAAAGTTGACCCCAAACCAAAGCAATCGTAATAGTCCTGGGAGGTTAACATCTCGGTGCCAAGAAACCGGAATTTAACCGGATTGCTTTTCTTTTCCACACTCCAGAAAACACTCCAAGCACCAGCTGATTCAACCCGTTTGCCGCAACCCAACCCACCACCAAGGCGGCCGGTGTTAAGAAAACCGATTTGAATTTAAAAGTATCGGAAACTTCACCAATTGGTGGTAAAATTCAATTAGTGTAATGAGCGCGGATGGTTGGTTTCCAAAACCGGGGGATGTTCGATTCTCAACCGAGGGAAAAACGTATATGAGTCCTCGTAAACAGGGAGGGAGAAAGATATCGAAAAGGAGGATAGGAGAAGAGGGAGAGAAGACGAGAAAAAAAAACAGTGATGGGGATGGAAAAGTTTTATACGGTATTATGCTATTGGATTGGTGCGACTGGGAAAGTTAGAATCGGTTTGAAGCTTCCGATGAAGCGTCAGCTGCTACGAGTGCTAGTTTACAACAGTTGCAAATGACAGCGACGGCATCAGGATTTGGATAATTTTTTGAGGGGGGTGAGAAAAGTTTCCCGAAAGCTTCTTCTCCCCGGCATTAGAAAGCTTTCCNTCCGGACGGTTCCGGACGGTTCCGGACGGTTCCGGACGGCTCCGGACGGCTCCGACGATTCCGACGGCTCCGGCTGCCGACTAGGCGGTTCCGGACGGTTCCGGGCGGCTCCGGACGGCTCCAGGCGGAATCGTGGTTTTAACCTAGCCGGAATCGGAGCCGGAGTTGCTATGCTCGGAAGCGGTTCGGAGCCGTGGGTGCGATTCCGAGAACCCATCACTAGTCTGTACCCAGCTTTCCCACAAGCAGTGATGGACGAGTTGGAGCCATCCATAAGCGACTCGAACCGGTTCGCGTCGACGCGTGGATACAAGTAGGTTCAGTAGATGCAAGGTTTCCGGTAGGTGCAACCTACCATAAGTGACACCGACCCGTGGATGCAACGAGTGCGGAACGGACTCGGGTTGATGTAGGTTCAGTAGGTCTAGTAGGTGCAAGGATTCCGGTATGTGCAAGCTACCATAAGAGACACCGATCCGTGAGTGCAGAACTCGAGTTGAAGTAGGTTCAGTAGGTCCAGTAGGTGCAACGATTCCTTTAGGTGCAAGATACCATATGCGACACCGACGCGTGGAACGAGTCTGAAACGGACTCGGGTCGAAGTAGGTTCAGTAGATTCAGTAGGTCCAATAGATGCAAGGATTCCGGTAGGGGCAACCTACCATAAGCGACTCCGACACGTGGGTGCAACGAGTCCGGGTTGGAACTACTGAACCTACCTATATTTACGAGTCTGCTGCATCCACGGGTCGGAGTCGATTCCGATTCTGCTGTACCCGACTCCGGGTCGAGGCATGAAATGAATCGTATGACCCATCACTACCCACAAGTAGCGGTTTTAAAGGATACTTCTTCTATTTGTTCTTTCTTTGCCTTTGACGCAGAAAGAACGAGTCCATTAAAACGAGGGTGAAAGTTTCCGCAATATTTATATGTCACAAAGAAACGCAAATCGTATTCGTGTGCTTATGTGTTGCAATACGTGTTTTGAAATATTTTACTTAAAGGATTGGCTTGAAGGTACTGTACTGGTCCTCATACATAATAAGTCTCCGGTTAGACCGTACTAGAAATATACTTTTCCTCGCTATCGCTTTTTTGCACTGTCCTCGCTGCAGCAAATGTTGGTCGCTCTAGTGTTAATACATTCGTGTTTGAATTTTTACCCGTCTTTGACGTACAGCGTGCATACAAGCAAAAGCCTTTTTAGCGTTCGCTTTTGTTTCGTAAAGAATATTGTAAGCCTTCACTGTTCCGTTAATAGTGTTGGGGTTGAACTTGTTATTAGGTGTATCCATTTAACTGGTAAAAATTAAAGCATTTAAAATAATTGAAGCTGTGTACGATGCTTTTGCGTACAACACTTTATTCACTTCTGTGCAATAGCTGCTTGCAAGCCCTAATAAAGATGACATTCTGTTGGACGCTTTAGGTTCTCCGTGTTAGAATTTCGCCATACAAATGAGATTAAATCTCAGCACGGGCGCATAATTTACATTCCCGGAAACCAGATGCTGCGTATTTCATCTGGCATGAAGCACGGGGTTGCGTGTCAGAGTCGACGTATGTTGTGTACCAGTGAGAACCATCATCATTATATATGCTTGAGTTGTCTTCCGAGCGTTAAAGCGAAAGAGGGAAAGAAACGTTTATCACTTCACTTCTTTCATCTCACAGTACGGAACTGAAAGACACAACAGAGTGGTGTGTTTATGGATGTTTGAGCTCTAGAGCAAGCTAAAGAAGATCGTGGAGAAAATACACATACGCTCAACCCCACATATGTATACAACCGAGAGTGTGGACCTCCAGCTAGAGCGTGGAACGGAAAGGGGAATGAACGTGCAGAGATGAGATGTGATGGACCCGTGTACACGAAAATATACCCCTCTTCACTATGACCCCTGCTACAACTACACATCCCCGGACAGTAGTCTTGGTTTGTACCAAGACAGCACAGCTGCCATCTTCCGAATCTTCGAATTTGCTCGCACACCGTTGCCAAGGATTGCAATATTTCACGCACCGATCGTTCGATTCTTGGCTAGGTTGGGATGATGAGTTGGCCGCTTGCCAAACCTTTGGGCCGGTACTACTAGTTACGAGCAAATGAGGACCTTTAGGCGTTTTGTTTTTCTCCTGACATTCGTTCACCAACACAACAACGACCCTGACCCTTTGAACGCCTGGGGTTCACCAGTCACACCAGGGAGGCACACAAGCTGTCCGAAATTGAACCAAAAGTATGGAGAGTAAAAATGAAAACAAAAACCCTATTCCGGGGAGTCTTGCTGTCTGGTAAAGACTGTGTATTAGTAGGTGTTGGATGGCTATATGATGGTACGCTATGTCTTTGCTCTGGCAATATAAGTCTGGCAATATAAATAATATAAGATCTCACGCTTTTTTTAGAGGTTGTGTTTGTATGTCTAATCTATTCTCCAGTAACATCAAAAGAACCAAACACATTTCAAGGGAGTGGTGGGGGTGGGGGTGCGTGATGAAGTGTGGTAGGTATGCGAGCGTGTTTGATGCTGGGTGTTGGGTGATTTTCAAATTGGTGCTAGAGGTGTATGTTGACGTCATGTTAGTGCTGGGAAGGGGTATGTTGTCGTCTAATTGGTGCTAGAGAGTGTATTGTGGCGTCCAATTGGTCCTAGAGGGGGTATGGTGGCGTCAGTTTGGTGCTAGAGTGAGTCACTCTCTTCTTGGCTTTAACGACCTTACCGTGGAAATAGACGTAGAGAGACATTTCTCGCGCGACATTTCTCAAAAGTAGCTCAATTCTGCAAACAAAGCAAATCGCTCGGCGAGACATTTCTGTGGCTACTTCGATGGAATATTTCTATGTGTTTCTATGGAAATGACGTTTCGATGCTGTTTTTTATATATGGACTTTTCATCGCATTTCATCGAATATTGACGAGAAATGTCGCGCGAGAAATGTCGCTCTAGGTCTATTTGCACGGTTACATTCTAAAAATGCGTTCCAGCACGATTCAGCAAATGTTGCTGATCATTCATTTTCATCATTCAATCGTTGACCCCACCCGCCGCACCGATGACCCATTTCCATGGCAAAGTCCATGCTGCTGACGGAAGGTTCGAAGGTGAGCAAAACTTTCCCAGTCATTATCGTCGCCCGCTAAGGCAAAAGTTGTACGAAACGCAAGTGTCAGCAGTGCTGCTGGATGTTAGCTCTCCATCTCACCCCAATAAACCTCTCCGTTTCACCCCCACTGACACCCCGCTGTCGAAAGGGACGAAAGTTTCCCGGGTGCGTCCCATGGGTCGGTGAAAGTTTAAAAGTATTTCTTTCCGAATGCTGTGTTATTTGTGCTCTCCCAACTGCTGTGTAAAGGACTAACACCCGGACGGAAACGGTCGCACCGGAAACGGAATGCTGCCCATCGGGTGGTACTTACTGGTTGGAGTTTACCTTTACCGTTTTTTGCTACTCCTGCCACTTCTGAACCGTTACCCAAACCACCCCAGCTCGGACCACGTGCGGCTTAGTCGATAATAGAAATTATTTGATTATAATCAGCTTAATTTGATTGGGTAATAATCGTACGTTTGTCCATCACCTGGACTCACCCCGTATCCGGCCAGTTTCGTCCGTTCATCGGGGGGCGGGCAGTGGTTTTGTGTCGATGGTTCTGGGTGGGGGACGAAACGCAACAAAGTTTTCCTTCCCAAAAGTTGACCCCAAACCAAAGCAATCGTAATAGTCCTGGGAGGTTAACATCTCGGTGCCAAGAAACCGGAATTTAACCGGATTGCTTTTCTTTTCCACACTCCAGAAAACACTCCAAGCACCAGCTGACTCAACCCGTTTGCCGCAACCCAACCCACCACCAAGGCGGCCGGTGTTAAGAAAACCGATTTGAATTTAAAAGTATCGGAAACTTCACCAATTGGTGGTAAAATTCAATTAGTGTAATGAGCGCGGATGGTTGGTTTCCAAAACCGGGGGGTGTTCGATTCTCAACCGAGGGAAAAACGTATATGAGTCCTCGTAAACAGGGAGGGAGAAAGATATCGAAAAGGAGGATAGGAGAAGAGGGAGAGAAGAAGAGAAAAAAAACAGTGATGGGGATGGAAAAGTTTTATACGGTATTATGCTATTGGATTGGTGCGACTGGGAAAGTTAGAATCGGTTTGAAGCTTCCGATGAAGCGTCAGCTGCTACGAGTGCTAGTTTACAACAGTTGCAAATGACAGCGACGGCATCAGGATTTGGATAATTTTTTGAGGGGGGTGAGAAAAGTTTCCCGAAAGCTTCTTCTCCCCGGCATTAGAAAGCTTTCCAGGAAATTGCTGAGTTATTTAAAATTATCGGGGTTTGAAATTGAATATTTTAGAAAAGTTTTACGATGGAATTTTCCACAAATATTGATCATTTTGCTTTACTGTTGCATAGCGTAATGTTAATACAATCTAAACTAATTAAAAGTGATAATTAATCATGTTTTATTATAAAATACTTAATGTGCTGATGATACTAATAAAAGAATAATAAAGTTTTGAAAGATATTTACTTTATTTAAAAAAAATAGTCGCCGTTTAAAGGAAATGCTTCCAATCCTTCAAATGGATTGCGTTTGATTGGGTGAAAGTCCACGAGGTTGAAAACTAACGTATCAATAGCCGTTTTTAAAACTGATAACAATTATCATCATTAATTGAAAGGTCTGTACTTCATTCCGTTTAGTTATTTTACAATTTAGAGCAAATGTTTATCTAAAGAGGTTTTTCTATTTCCTTTAGGATGTGCGAGCCGTATTAATACAAACTATACTTAAAGTCCCTTAAAGTACTCAAAGACTTTTGATTGAGAGGCATTTCCTTCTTTCAACAACGGAATGCACCTTATTCCGGGCGATAAGGACCTCGGTGATATATCCTTGTTGCTCGATCTAGAGTCTTTATGTCGCCAAGTGCACTAGACCTCAGTCCTTGTTAGCTATTTCTGTTGGATTGCCCAAGAGAATATTGTTGTTATGTTCAAATTAAATTGTATGTTTCTGTTGTATTGGTATTCCCAAAATGAAGTTGAATGTTGTATTTCGTCCTGAAAGCATAACTGCGTTACGGAATTACAACTAACTTGTACCATAATTATCGTTCATCCAGCTACACGAATACGTTTCCATTCACCGTTCACAACCGATCAATAATTGTTCTCACTTTGCGACAATTTCCGATGAATTTATCAACAGCGAAAAATTATGTTGAAACAGGTCTCCACGCAAAACGCTGGTACGTGAAAGGAGCCCTTTTTTTCTAATTCAATTGCACGTTCGTTTTACCAATTCTGATGTACTACGTGTTTTACACAATTACATTGCCTTTCGGCTACACATTGAGTGATTTCCTTGTACCTCTTGTGTTGTGCAACGAAAAAAAAGTCAATTTAAAAAAAAATGATCCATCTTCAACGGCCCTCCCCGGCGTTTAATGTTTTGTTTGGATCAGAAAGTAAAACCTTCGATGCGGTACGCGTACACACCAGCTTAAATCTGGTGGAATTCAATTTCTTTCACCCGATCCCAAAACCCAGCGGCGGCTCTCATCCGCTCCGTAATCCGATCAGAAGAGGTTGAACGTGCGGCACTCGCTTCCTCCTGTTTTTTTTGGTTCTGGCTCCGTCCGATCCTTATCCCGTGTCCCGGCTATCAGGAGGTACACGTACTTTTGCATGCGTTCTTGAGCTTCGGTGTGTACACCGGGAAGACGTTTTACGCGTCTTGAGTACGCGGCCCGAAGGTAAGATTTGGGGTTCCGCTTTTCGCGCGCCTTACATAAGCGGCTTGTTTTGCCCGTGGGCTCTCATCGCGCTGGCCAGGAAGTCTAGTCATCCATCGCTTCAGCAGGTCGCACCGACACAAACGAAGAGTATGGGTTGACGCGTTCTGTTTATGTTATGCCGCTTTCAACGATGAACCGGTCCCGTTCCTCGTACCTTCCGCGGAGGGTGCCCTGAAAGCCGTCCCTTTGCAAGCGGTTTTGATCTGGATCAGGCACGCGCGCTCCTGCTGTCCTGCTGTGTTTATGTTTCATTTTCGTAGCACGGTGACGAACATTCTTCTCGCCATGTCCCAAAAAAAACGACAACACCGTGATAATCTTCAAATCTCGTTTTGTGACCTTCGGCTTCGCGCCCTACGTTGCCGGTGCCAAACCTTTTTTCTAAGGTCACCGTGTGGCATAAGCCGGATCGAGCATGAAGCAGGGTAGCCGGCGAATGCCGGGAATAAGATTTAGAATGGAACGGCAGAGTGTTGTGGCCTGTTGATGGAAGTTTATCTTTTCTTTTTGGTTGAAGACGATCTTCATGTGCTGCGGATGGGAAACGCGATGTAATCGTTGCAGGTCTGATGTAGTGCGGAGAGAGAGAGAGAGAGAGTGATATAGTTGAATTTCTGGGTGCCTTTTCGAGCATAAGATGCTGGTAAACAATTATATGTTTCTGTGCCTTAAAGTAAGTTGTTTAAATACCGAATTTATCACTTGGTGTAAATCAATTGAAGGTACATTATAAAATTGAACTAAAAAAATCATTTTAATATATTAAAAAACTTCGCATTTTCTATGAGACTTTTAAGGAAATTAAAAATTTTAAAACCGTCAAAGACAAACCATGTTCTGAAGAGCTAGGACACAGCCCTCTAGCAAGCGTTGCACAGAGAATAAAAATTTATCAGACCGTTACCACCTTCACCGAATCGTCAAGTTGTTATTCTAGCGTCTCATGCGTGATGCGCGTGTTAACATCTTCATTCAGCTTAGACCTGTTCACTTTCTCCTGTTCCCATGTACACCGATGACTTACTACGTTCCAGCCGAAACTTATGCTGCGGGAAGCACACAGAAGAAGAAATAAAAAAATGAAACCCCTAAACTCACAAGACCCTTTTTGGAGAAAGAGACAACGGCCGGAAAACCGATTATACCACGTGCTACACGCCTATCAGGTTTGTGAGGATGTCTTCCTCTCCACACGCACACGTAGCATCGATGTCAACGGCACATTCAATCAAGGTTCCCTTACGCTTCCAACTCTCCGCTACTCAAACCCTATCACCGTGGAGGCAATGTTGTACTCCGATTAGCGTGAAATGTTATTAAAATTGTTTACAAGACAAAAACACCGCATCGCAGTGTTTTTTGGGAAGACGAGGATGGAGTTACGGTCGTGACGGTTTCGCCCAAGCCTCCCCCCAAGGTATCCCATTTGCGGTGCGGCAACGGTCATGAAGATATTGGAACGGATTACTGTCCAAACGTGTTTCGGCACCGTACCGTACGAAGATACCGCCACATCGGCATGGTATGCATGGACACGTTCGAAAACTCCCGTGAACAGTGTGGAGGGAAACTCTTGAAAACTCCGTAAACCGAAAATGCGGCAAATGCGGTACCGGCACCACACGCGGTACACCGTCCGTGCATGTACCGAGGGCGCACCGGATCGTTTTCCAAGGGCGATGAGGTTAACGCTACGGCAAACCCGACCAACCGATGGCTTTAGAGGATTTTCACTTTAAAGGGTGAAGATTTTCTTAATTGGTCACCGCATGCATCGGGTTTTTGATTTCTCAATCGGGCGCTCGATTGGGTGGACGTCCGTCGAAGGATGATGGTTTGTGGAGAACGGAGTTCCCAGTGCCGGAACATGTGTATTTGAGGGTTTTGGGGAGGAAATTAAGAAACGATATTATTTTTATCTGTGAAACACTTTCCGGCACACGCTTAGTAAGGGAGTTGGTGGTGAATCACCGGGAATTGATTTCGATCCGTTGCGGTATCGTTTAGCTTAACGATGGGTGATAAATTTATAAGCCCATTGGTTGGTGACGATTGGCACATTTGGTTCGGAGTCGATTTATTGCTCATTTGAATGTATTTATGGTTTGGGGCCCGGATTAAATACTATCTATGCGCCATCAAAGTGCATTAAACAATAACGGATGAGATCAATTGAATCATTTTGGGGTATTTTAGAGAACGTGGGTTGTTTGTAATGTTTAAATAAAATTAATTCGCTTTCTCTTAATTTTAAATAATTAGGTTTATTTCTTTAAATACTCTACTGGTTTCTACTTTGAAATCATATTGCGTTAGGTATCTGCTCTACGAAGCTCACTTTAAAAAGACATCAAAATATTATGCAAATCTTCAAATTTTACGATCAGATTTCCACCAATAAAACACTTTGAAAATCCTGAAAATATATCAGGAATATTTAGACTGATTGTTATACTTATTAAACTTATTTGCTTTACCAAACCAAAACTGTGGCTGAAAAAATGACAACAAATAGTCAAATATATAAAATGGAGATTTTTATTGTAAAAAAATTGAACCAATCAACGAATATGATATTTGAGGTATAAAAGTTATCAACACATATTAACAATCAATCTAGCTAAGTAGTAAAGCTACAAAGCGTAATTATTTAAAAAAAAACACATTATAACACTTCAAACACTCTAACAAAACCTAAAATAGGATCTCATTCTGGAATGCAACACAAAACCCAAAAACCATTCACTCTGCTTAACGTCATAATCTTCGAAGGTTCTGTACATTTCGGAACAGCGCTCTCACATTAGTGGGTCCAATTCCAAATCTAATTATTCTTCCATTTTTGGCAACCTTCTGTTGCCTCCGCTTCCGTTTTTTGTTCCATTTCTCGGAATGTCAAAACGTAAACTTCTTCATCCGCAATGACAAAAACCATACCGATCCTAATCCTCCCTGCTTAAGACGCCTACTCGAACGCCCGGACACTTCAAATGTTATTTTGTTGTTGTTGCTTGTATTTTATTTTGTCACACCACACCAAAAAGTATGTACATTATTGTCCCTAGAAAAACGTACTAAATTCCTTCTAAACGAATGGACTGAGCAACGTGACGGTGGCTGAAGTACGCTGCAAGAAACGCGCTAGCGCACAAAGGCATGGCCAATCTCACGGTTTTTGTATCCGAGAGGAAGGTTGGTGGAAGGAAGGAGGATGAAGGTTTTCTGTGCGTTTCGCATTCCCATCCAAAAAGGTGGTAAAACCGCCGCATCAATTATTTATTTCATAACAACACCGATCGCATTGCATAAATTACGCCAATGAATAATAAACAGGGCAAAACAGGGACGACTATTGTGAGCAGGTTGGAGCGGAAATGCCTC
>STHD01000004.1:21657621-21703696 GCA_016170015.1 Anopheles longipalpis
CCCCAGGCGTACCCAGTGCTTTACGAAATGAACATTTTCCGATTGTCGGAATGATCTTGCGTTTACACATCACGAAGATTTTAAGTGATCGTTTTCTTTGTGCTATCGACCTTATTCTGAGAAAAGGTGAGTTGAAAACCGTTTCGTTTTTGTTGCGTGATGTGTGCCAATGTGAACCGTGGTGACCATTAGAGGTTACCCCAACCAAAAATAGGTTAACAAATTTTAAAACCATGGCTTTATCGTGCAAAACGAAGTTTGTTATTTTAATCGTTGTAAGGCATTTTCCAACAGTCCCTCATCTCGTGCAATTATTCCACCGCATCCGGCAAATGTGCCATTAGCTACTACTTCGGAAGTGAAGACAACGACAGTTACTGAGCTGACAGGGTTGAGATTGTCCATCATCCACCAAAACACGCGACGACCACCCACGTGCAGTGATTCCCGTCGTTGGATCGCGTGTGCGGTCATCCGTCGTCTATTTTGGCCTCTTTAGCTCTCGTCATCCATTCCATTCCTAGCTTCGTTTAGTGTGGACCGCGCGAGTCGCTGCACCGTATTCGTCCACGAATGTTTGGTCAGAAAACAAAACCCCAGCAACTACCCGCGAGCACGGGCAGATAAATGGTTTTTCGAACTCCAGCCGCGTTCCGATCGCGATGAATCGCTTGCCCGATTGTGTTTTGACTGGTGGAAATGGATTTTCGAGGCAATTGTTGATGTTTTGCGTTCGAATGGCACGCGCATATACGGCACTCGTACTGAAAAGGCAGCCACAAATGCCACTCGTATTACGCGGCTGTGTTTTCCCTAGCAGTGAGAAAACATTCGACGTGGGATTAGAACCGCGGGTGGGGGAGGGGGGATGGTAAGTTGGGTAGCAAAAATAAGCAAACATGCCTGCGTACGGTGGAAATTAATGGGAGACCGGTACACATTGGGTGTGGTGAAAGCTTTGCTGGAATAACAGTCCATAATTTACACCACTTCCCATCGGTTACCATCGTTAGCGTAGTGTTGTAGATCGCGGATGGTGCGTTACTGAGAACTTTCGGTAAAGGTTATATTTTCCCAACAGATCATCGTTCGTTCTTTTTCGTTGTCGTAAATATTGACTGGTGTGGTCATTGTGTTTATGTTTCAACATTCCAGCACCGATGCTGCTAAANTAGCGTAGTGTTGTAGATCGCGGATGGTGCGTTACTGAGAACTTTCGGTAAAGGTTATATTTTCCCAACAGATCATCGTTCGTTCTTTTTCGTTGTCGTAAATATTGACTGGTGTGGTCATTGTGTTTATGTTTCAACATTCCAGCACCGATGATGCTAAATCGACCAAAAACGGTATGAAACGAGTTCTTTGAAGTATCATATTTTTATTTCCTTTCGGAATTGAGCATTGACTTGAGTTGTTACTGAATTCTGAGCATATAGCAGAATGATACACATGAATTTTTTTTTCTGTGTTTTAGAGAAAATAGAAAATTTTCAAATTGCTCAAGCTTTCATGTTATTATAATTTATTTATTTTCCAACGGACACAACATTAACAAGGCATTGTAAGTACTACAGTCGCAGGTTTATCAATTACTGAAAGGGATGCCCAATAAATTTTCTAACGAATAAAAAAAATTAAATTTTGAAATGAGACACAGAAAAAACCACTAAAGTGGATTCTCATTGAAAGTTGAGAGCAGTTGATGTCAAAGAATTGTTTAAAAAGAATTAAAAACGCAGACGAGTATTGCTTTATTTTGATCGGTAGTTATTACTTAAAATTTAAGGTTTCTTTCTACAAGAATAATGTTTATTTAAATCCAATTTCACCTTCACATAGTTAAAAGTTGCTGGAAATCCTATAAAATTACTAAACAATTACTAAATACACATATTTTTTACAAAAACAAGAAATAGAGAAAAACATTAAAATCATTTTGTTTGAGTGCATAACTAATTGCTGAAATTAACATTTCTGAGAGCGATTTATCATTCGTTCCATACCAACCTTTGCGTTCGATTCGCCTTTCAAACTAAAACACTAAACGTTTTGTGAGTCACCAACCACAAAAAAACCTCTACTCTTACCGTCATGCTTGGGATCGATCACTGGCTGCACGATCAAATCTATTGTCTGGCGGTGGATAATTAAATTACCGATCACATTTTTGCGCATCACAAAACGAATCGTTTCTTTCGAACACGCATTTCACACTTGAATTCGTGACGGGTTGCGATGATTTTATTTAAAAAAAAAACTCAAAAGCAAAAACGTCAAGGTCAATTCATCGACCTGAATACGAATTTTTGTTTTTCAGTATGTGTGTGTGCTACCAATTTGAACATACTGATTTACGATCACCATGTATCTGGGCCTAAACCTTCCGAAGGGTCTAGGGTCGCTCAGCAGGGACGTTGGCTCTTTCACTTATGGTTTCGATATGATTAATGAATACACCCCAGTGGACAAGTACATCGCCCTGTTAGCGTACCCAAACGCACCGGTAGCATCTCCCGGTCGGATGTTGTATTAATCTGTCGGGCTTCCCGTGTCTCTAGCTTCGGCGCACGAAACGGTATGACAATAAGTGAATAATAATCGTATTTGATTGATTAATTATGAAGCCGCGAACCAACCCTGCAGGGGGTACACCATTGACCAGCGTGCTGGAAGATCGAATTAGCTTGCTTTGAGCGGCGATTAAATTATCTCATCATCTCTTCCGAAAGGGATGCCCACGGCCATCATCCGATGGGGAGGTTGGAATGATGCATGACGTTCGCTAGCTAGGAATAACAGTGTCTTGGTGTAAACAGCTGCCACTCAGTTTTCGGAAGTTGCCACTTCCCACGACGGATGGTCTACTGACCGCGACCCGCTCGGTTTGACGATAATCCGTGCGATTACCTGCTCGGTGCCGGGTAATCGTAGCTGACAAGCACGGGCAACATTCTCCGGTGGAAGATTTACACAACTTCGGTTAGGACGGGAAACATTGGATGCACCCGGACTAGGCAATAATCTTCACCCTCTCTTCAACCTCTCACATTTATGCGTTTCCCGATGGACGAATTTTTAGAAATAAATTAATCAAAAAATACTTCCGTGGGCCGGTAATGATGGTGGAGGTAATATACTTAGCCCCATTTTTTCCCCTTCACATGGAAGATGCCTTCCCGCTTGAAAGCTGCCCTTCGGTTCATTAATCTCCTTCTGATGAGTAAGAACCGTTCCGCCATAACTCATCGTTATTTATTTATCAAGATCTTGTAAACACGATGTCCCATATTGCTGGCGAACAGCAAGCGGCGAACGATCGCTGACCGGAGAGAGCTTGGTCAAATTTGGAGTATCAGCCGGATGAAGAGCGACAGCAGCTGCTTCCATGCAAGGCAACACAACAGTGGTGGAGAAATCGTAAAACAACTAATGATAAAAACCGACGGATCGGATAGCACACGTTCGCGCGGGTCGCGCCTGGGATGTATGCAAACATCTTCCATCCCTTGCCTTTTGCGGGCACGAAAACCCTTTTAAGCTGATGAACATTGTTTACACTGTTTTTTTTGTGTTCTTCTCCGTTCGCTTCGCCCATGTTGAATCCGCCTTTTTACACCATCTTTTATCGTTCAACTACACCACAGAGCCATCAGAACGCGCGAGTCAACACGAGATGCAAAACATGCTGAATCAATAAATCATGAGCAACTCCACCGCATAGCGATGATCTTCATCTATCGATTACAACCCGGTTTTTGTCATTCTGTTTTTATTTATTTACTTTCAGTGTGGTGCGCGTTCGGAGCGGTAAATGGATTGCATCGCGTGGTTTGCAGTTGGAGAGTAAAAAAAAACGTGAGCTATAGAATGAGGGAAATCTTCATCCCAAGACAAAGTGTTGGTATCGAGATGGAACATGATGCATGCAAACGATCACTGACACACTTGTTTACCGTTCGGAAATTGGAACGGTTCTTTGGGCGATGTTTGGGATGATTTCCTTCTGCCAGGTATGTATGGGTGATGGGAGCCTGTTAACATTTTACATATTTTTTTCCGATAACTTATCTTATAAGGATATAATCAAATTACGACCGTTCGTCTCTCACACAATTGCATCACAATATTTATCTTGTCCGAGTAATTAGTCATCACATGGTCAATTGCTGTGTATTCCTGAGGGAAAAATAAGGTCACTTTGTTCAAAGTCTGCATCTTTGCTAACTGAGCTTCTGTTTGATGCTCCGGCTATTGTCCACAAGGGATAGGATATAATAACTAACACTACCAGGAACTTCCACTAAATACAAACTATCTATCGTGGATTCTTCAATGTTTTCATTGTGGTTATTACAACTTGATTACGGACACTAGCACCACAAGAAGAAACTTTGCTGAATTTCTCACTCAGTTACAAGGCAATCGTATGCAAAAGACGTTGTAATTTAATTTTATATAATTTTCTATTGTTGAAATGGTTTCAATGGCAGCCGCTGCTGATGTAAATTTGATGCAAAATGATAATTTGATTACACTCAACCAAAGAGAATTCTTGCGTTGTAGAGAAGCTTCTTGATTTCTTCATCGTGATTGTGGTGAAAAAAATAATAAGAAATTAAATCTTCCAAAGACCCTTCTCAGGGTGCCAATTATCAATTCCCTTCATCACCTATCACCACCAAAGGAAACGAATGATAAATATCACAATCAATTCATTTAAATTGTCTTCGTCCATAACGATGACACGAAGTGTTTCGACATTGACGCAGCTAAAGTCCCTGAAGAAGTGCTAATTAGCTTCCACATTCATAAAAACACGTCCACTGTAGCGCTCCAAGTTCATGCAGAAGACATCGATTTTCACACGTTCACGGTTCCCAAAAGATCCATCAGAAGTATGGCTACCAGGCTACCAAAATGGCGTAATAATCATCGCTCAATTATCCAAACAGACACCAGCACATACACAAACGGAGGGAGAGCTACGGGGACAATAATTGGGCAACATTGTCCAAACATGCTTTTTTTGTTCGACACATAATGCGCCACCTTTCCGTACAGCAGCTAACGCTAACGCATTGTTGTTACGATGATGGGTCGGGTCGGTGTGAAGATCTTCTTCAGCCGATCGGAATAGGGGGGGTCGCTGTTGCTTAGGCAGGGTGTACCGGGTCCCTAATATCGTCTTTTGCTAGCCATTTATCACTTCTGCCGGTAGGCTTATCCCTCTTCGATGCTATTTATTCAACAGATTAAGCGCCACACAACAGTACTGCCTTACGGATACGGTTACGTTTCGATGCTAATGAGCGGTATCGACACCGCAAAAGAGAAGAAGCACCGGGACGCGAGGTGTTTTGTGGGGATGAAAATGAAAAATACTCCCATTCGTTTGCGCAGTACTTTTGGACAACCGTAAGGAGGACAGAGTGAAGAAAAAAAGTACCAAAAAGGCATAGAACCGTGAGGAAAAATGAGAGACCGATTCTCCGCCAGTTTTTCCCTTCCGGTTTTCCACTACCGTGCGGCTTGGGGTTTCAACCATTTTCGGAACACTCTTCACAACATGAAACCAAACACACACAAAAAAACTGAGCAAATATGGAATGATTTAAGGTCTTCTTGCTTAACCTCCGAACCGTGATGGATCATTCGTTTCCGTTCCCTGGGTCGGCCACCGGTTCTCACCAGCTGCCCGGCTTCCAACCGGCAAGGATGTAATACGCTAATGGCTTGTTTGTTTGGGAACGAGAATTTAATGATTTCCAAACAATTGAATTGGGATAAGCACTGTTTGCAGTGGGCTTCAAACAGGTGCTAGGGGGTGTTGGGTCGGTAGTTTCGTTCGAAATATTTTCTCTCCCTCGGCAGAAGAATGAACCGGACGTGTCGGTTAAGTGTGCTTCATACTGTTGCAAAACAAATACGCAAGCTAATTTGATGCCTGACCATTAGGCTTATCCTCTACGGGTGACGCCATCGTGACAAATGGGTGGCTTCAAAGGCAAACACTTTGTCGTGGCATTAAGAAAACGAAAACGGCTTAAATGAGGTGCCTAACAAAAAAAAACAGTACGGTTCAGATTTTTAAAAAGACAGCTCGAGGGAAAAAAAGTCGCTCAAAGAAGGTGCAATAAATCGTTTTAAAATTAGGAAAAATAATACATAAGTTGCTTGTGGGTATACCCTCGCCGTAGAACCCATATCTTAATCAAACAAACATGTGTGTGATTAATTTCGTGCAATGTGCCACATACATCTTACGTACGGGCGATGTATCATGTCATGCCTGCTGCCAAACCAGTTCTTCCATTCAATAAGTTCGATAACATTACGATAAGACACGTACTTCAAGAATCTCCATGAAGCTCGTGCACGCAACCGTATCGGCATGGATCTACACGATATTCCGCTTTCTGCAACAGGAGTTTGACAACAACAGAAAGCACACACAGGAAAAAATGAAGCTCAGTAAAACCCAAAACCAAGCTTAACCAGGCCTGAAAGCATGATGAACCCATAAGTCATCCCATTTTGGGTGCCACGTGCGGGTACTTTATTCGGCCGCACGAACGTTCAACAGCGGAAGCTGTACGTAAAATGTCACGATAAATCGTACCAGCCGCTACGGGCGAGTACCAAACCCCCCAACAGGAACGGGGAGTACTCCACACAGCAAACCGTACCATGCTTCGCCGATAAAACGAAAAAAAACCCTTACGGTTGCTATGGTAGGCCAAAAATCTACCCGCCGTTGACTGGGTTTGGCCATTTTCAACTTCAACACGTCCGGCAGGTCGTGTACGTTCGCCTACACGGACTATCGTTACGCTGAATTATCGCGCACCGGGTTCGCGGTTGTTAATATTCCGTCCTGGGTTTTTTCCCCAATTTCCATCGAACGCATCAGGATATCGGGTGAATCGGTTGTTACTAACGTTTCGAACCGTTTCCTTTTTTTGATTACATCGTGTGTGTGTGTGTGTTGTTATGGGATGAAAAAGCCTCCAAAAATTCACTATACACCGTGGAAGTTGTACCAAGAATTCGTTACCAACAACCGAGCGATGTTACGCTAACGCATGGGTATGAGCTTCACAACTGTAGCATTAAATTGCATCTGCTGTTAGCTGTGCGTACGTTTAGTAGCGTTTGAAAAGGGATTTTTTTTTATTTTGTTCGTCGAAGGGAAAGAAAAAGCATTTGCACAATTTATTTTATTCTATGACGTGAACTTTTTATTTCAATACGAACAAATTGCAGGAAATCCAATTCTGATAGAGAGGTACTACATTGATAATGTTGCGAGTATTTTATCTCGGTGACTAGAATTTATTCTTATTCACCAAAAGCGAAACTCTAAGCGTCCCTTTGTTTAGTTGAAGTAGATGAAATCGATTTAGTTTCTATAGAATAAATGTTTAAAATAAGTTTTGCTAAATAGAAACGAAAGAGATTTAGAAGAAAATGATTAAATAGAAACCAAAAAAGATTTTAAAGTCAATGACACTATTTACAAATTTAAACTTCATTTCCGAATTTTAAGATTTTAATTGATTTGTTGAAATACTTAATTTATTTTTGTCTTTTTATCTTTATTATTGATTTCAAAATTAAACTCTTCACATCAGGAGCATATCCTACTTGGCGTAGCATTAAAATTTAATTTTAAATTGTAAAATTTTAGAATTAGATTCGCTTAAGTCCATTTTACAGGCCAGCCCATCGGCCATAAAATTAACGATCGAATATCTAGATTTTCAAGTACTATATTAGTTGGAAACATAATGAGTTGATAAACAATTTTTCAGAATATTACTGCTTTTTCTAACTAGCATTTTTGCAGCATTTGTTTTGTATATTTTTGATTACTTGCCGTATGAAATACAGCATTGCTTATAGAAGTAACCTTGACGTAAAAGCTTTTCCCGGCTGCAAAGAATGGGCACATTCATCAAACTCGCCCCCCACCCCCAATCCAAGCGTAATCCAACAGTCGTCACAATTCACGAACCATCTATTTCGATCGTTCAATTTGTGCGAAAGAATACACACACACAAAAAAGAGTCCATGTTTAACATACCACCCTTCACCACAAAGCTTTTTTTTCAGCAGTCCCGGGGAAAGCCGGAACCAGCTGGTAGGTACCACCCCAAAACGATCCCGCGTTTTCCCCCACGGCAGAGTTGTACCAACGGCGGCAACACTCGATCAAACGCTTCCTTGATTCGATGGAACGTTGGAGCGGCTCGGTTTTGATCGGTAACCCGGCACGTTCGAAATGGCTGCCACAGGCCGTTCGGTGTAATAGCACGACGAAAAACTGACCGTTCATCAAAAATAGGAACCACACCGTGCCGTTTTTCATCGGCCGATTTGAGGGGTTTTTTTTCGCAATTTTTTTCTCTTTTTCCGCCCGGTTTTTGGTGCTCGCCAACACCCCACAAGCTCCATCCGAAAACTGCTTTCCGGTTCCAGCCATCCTTTTCATGTAATTCCGTCCAATTTGAAGCGGAGGGATTCGATTTTTTTCTCACCCCATCTCCCCCTTTTCTATTCACATCGTGAATCGTATCAACCACGTGCGCACACACACACACACTGCGAGAAAAATGCTCATGCTGGCGCTTCTGTATTTCGCGCTCGCGGTTGTTCTGGGCGGAAGAAGATGGAAGGTCACCATGATTGGACGCAACGTGGGATGAAAATGGCAGAAAATTATCGTTTTCCAACCACCCGGGTACCGGGCCCGGGGACCCACCGAATTGTTGATCATCGTCGGCGCACGGTTGTAACCGTTTCGACCACCCGAAATGAAACGAGCGTCCGCTCTATCGGTTGTGTTAGAAAGGAAAGCACAAAAAAATACGAAAAAGTGAATAAAAAAAACCAGCGGAAAGGAAACCATGTCAGACGACATGAAGCGAAAATTCGTTGACCGATGATGTCATTAAGGGTGGTGTGTTTGGTTCGTCCGGTCGTCGGGCGATGTAATCTGTCGCAAATTTTTCGGTTAAATATTTGATAGATTAAATCTAACAACCTTACTGCGGAAGGCGAGAGGTTGCTCCCCCTCCCACCTCCCCGTCATGTCCGCAAACCCATTGGCCAAACCTCGGAGTATCTCGGGGCGTGCCAAACCAATCAGGAATCATTTATGCTGCCCGGGACGGTTGCGTGGGAATTGGGAATACGAATTATGATAAATATGCGCCGGACACGCGGGCAGTCTGTGTGTGTGTGTGTGTCTGTGTGTGTGTGTCTGTGTGTGTGTAACGCTGTAATTGTGCCATTGGGGATGGACAGATTCGGTTGGAAGCATTAAGCTTTGCGCTCGAAATGGTTTACTGGCATTGCTGCTTTGCGTAACGAATGATGAAACAAAAATTAAGCTAACGTTTAAGGTAAATCATGACGTTGGAGATACATCTTATGGAAAAGAAGGAAAAATAATTTAATTAAACACTAATGATAAAAATTATCGAAACGCATTTAAACAAAGTGCAGTTCGTCAGACGAGGAGCATTAATTGGTTTTTGTTTATTTTATATTTATTACTTTATGGCCGAGGATGATTTTATGATGATTAAAAATAAATAAAGATTCATAGAATCGATGAAAATAAATTAGCATGCAACACAAATGATTGGAAACACAGCAAACGAGATGAGAAACAGACAAAACAATTAACACTGTGCCAGTCCGATTTCATGCGAATTCTAAAGGTTAAATAGCAATTAAACTGTTCACAATATTGAGGCTGCTTGAAAGGATAAATGAGTTTCGATAAAAGCGTAACATTTCTGGAAAATATTATCCATTCTATCAATCGGAATAAAACATTAACTTCAAAGTACATTGTAATAAAGCTTTTTTTTTGTCAAGCATTCCCATGCCAGCTGTACAGCATTTGGAGTTGAACCGTTTGTTCAACGGAACATGGTAGAAACAATCTGCGCGCTATCTCCCGCTGGGAAGCTGGGAATGGGGACGAATTTATGGGCACGCGGTCTCACATTTTGGAAAAAGTTGATTTAGATTTAAATTGAAACCGAACACAACCGTTTGTGTTGCCTTGCTCCCTTTGGGCTGTTTCAGTCCAGGAATGGTTCGAATAAAAAAAAAAAGGACATTGAAGGTGGGTTGCAGATTTTGTCTATTCTGGCCACTGTGTGTGTGTGTACCAAATTTGGTAAAAAAGAAAATGTCCCATCGGGAATCTGTGAGGACATTTGACCAGTGTAGTACCCGAACCTGCCACAAGTTTATCGCATTAGTTTGTGAGGGTTTTTTTATTCTTCTTCTTTGTTTTGGAATCCGCGAAATACCCAGCCATCGGATTGCCAATGTCGAAGGTTCGGTTCGGGAACGAGAATCGAAGGTAATAGATTTCAAACAAGATGCTACTCCCTGTACAGGGAATACCTCCGGTAGAAGATTTATTTGACACTGATTAAATCTGGAAGATGGGTTTTGTTATTTCTTACCCGGGATCTCTAGGCGAGCTTTTCCCAAACAACAGTGACGCTAGCAATTGTTGGCAAAGGTAGAATGGGTTCCTACGGTAAACATGGTTGCCAAATCATTGAGGAATTGGAAACTACTTTCAGTACTTGTAGCAACATTTTCTGCTACTTCAACAGCAGTTCTGTGTTTCTCTGGTGAGTTGCTAAGAATAGGATATGATAATAAACACAAGTCATATTGATTGGGGAACCAATTTTGTCTGCCAACAGGCTGGATAGAAGTTATCGAATCCGTTGCAAAGGTATCGCATCGCACCTGTAGATAATATTGGATAGGGAATTGCATATCTTCAACAGATGGTGATTTCAAAGTTGATTCATTACAATTCAGCACTATTTCTAGAGCGTTTAAATATATTTTTAGAAGTTCTAGACATACATTCCAATAATTTAACAAGCGCATTAAACAAACAATATAGTTTTTTAAAACTAAAAAAAAAGAAACACTGCACCAAGGACTTTCATTTGAATTTTCCATAGTTGCAATATGTCAAGCACAATTTATAAAACAAAGTATAAAACATCAAAATGACATCAATCGCACTAAAGGTTTTTATTGGGAGGTTTTGTAGTAACAAAAAACATCTTTACCATGAATATTCCATATTGAGGTTTGCTGACTTCCCATCATACAACAGATGAATTAATAATGTCAGATAAAAAGGGATATGAAAAATAGCATCTTTTTTTGTTGTTGTTCCACCGTACTGATATTGTGCTGATTTCCCTCTTGGTTCTCCAACGAGCTCCCAAAAAGTCTGCAAGCGGTGCGTAGCAATGTGTAACAAAACGAAAACCTCATACCGTGTTGTGTACGAGTGGCGTCATCTGTGCCCGGTTACGTGTGACCGCAGGCATATTAATCCGTGATGTGTAATAAATATTGCAATCATGCATTTTATTGTTTCTTTAACCCTCAGACCGAGAGTTACCCCCAAAAAGAAAAAAAAATCCAGAGAGTGATCGTCACATATTTTGTGTTCGTGGTTTCATTTTTAGGAGCTGATGCTTGTTAGTCATCGCCGGGCGGCACTGTTCCGGTTACATTCGTCAAAAATGAAGAGCTGCTGGGGGGGGGAGGGAAGTAATGGACGGACAAGGGCAAACAAATGTAGCTAATTATTTTTACGTGACACTTTTGTTGACCGTAAATGAGTCTGGGTCGAAGCAGAATGGAGATTTTTTGGGGGTCGACGAAAGCAACTACAGCCCCCTGTTTAACGAGCTTGAGTTCGACAAATTGGGGAACACGCTAGTGGTACCACCGGTCACCATCTGGTCGGTCAACCAGTCAAAATGGCCATACAACGGTGTGCCCTTTGGCTGTAACTGTGGCTGGTACCTGTGTACAGGATGGCCGGGTGGATTCGATGCTGTTGATTATTAGTTCAGCTTCCCATCCATTCGTCAAGCGCCAAGGTGCTGTGTTGCGCTGATCGAAGGCAGCTTTGGGTGCAGGACGTGGAGACTATCGATTTACATGATTACCTAGTCTCATTGGCAGTGCTTACATTTCGTATAGCCTCGGGGACGAAATGAGAATGGTACTTTACAATTCCACCATCTTTGCCGTAGCTGCAGCAAAGGCAAAGGTCTTGCAATAGCTCACTAGCGAGGTTAGACCACAAGTGCGATAGTAAGCACCGTACAAATGATGGCTGAATTCCGAGCTGAAGCGCGCTTTATTCGATTGATTAATGACACGTATTTAGGTACAGATAAATCATCGCTTAATTATGAGTCGGACTGCTACGGGAATACCCATCCACCCAAAAGATGATAGCTGTCATTAGTTTTGGGGGCTCATTGAAGTTAAGCAACTTCAATCGGCCTGTGTGGGGTTTCATTTTCAAACCCACAATTCATTATTAATCGTGCATCTCATCTTAGGGCCCTTTATCCGTTGGGTTTGATTCCCTCCATCTACGTGGCTACGTCCGGCATAAGCTTCCAAGGAAATGGGAACCACACGTCGGCCAAACGTACTGTCGGCGATACTACGATTCTTCCTTACAAAGTGATGCAGAGCGATAGAGAGAAAGAGAGAGAGAGGACACTAAAGAGTGAGAAGGAAAGAGTAAAAACCCGGATAAGCATCGGGTAACGGAGTTGCGTCTAGACAGGAGGGTTTTCGTTTGGAGGGGGCTTTTTGGCGCCGTACGAAACAGTTCCCGATGCTACGAAAACCTTCTGTTCTGCCCACTGACATTCAGCATCATCCGTTAACAAGATGATCGGCGTGTTTGGCAGTTTTGATCTAAACATCCAAACCGGATGAACGTGTGTGTTTGTGTGTGAATTCGGCTATGTGTATTGAAATACGGACGAACAGGACATGTTTGCAGCTGCTACGGTGCTTGCTTGCCACACACTGGCAAACGATGCCTTATGATTATGGCCTAACGCATGCTGCCGGCGTATGGAAGAAGCGCACGGTGGTAGAATGTGCGATAACAGTTTTGTTTATTTACGTCCGTTACGATATGCTGCGAGCTTATGTTTATCTACTGCCGGCGTGTTTGAATGGCTGATGAAGATGTTAGGCGCACGAATATCATTAGGATGATGAAGGGTTTGGTACGAACTTTGCCTCAAGATGGACACATCCCGTCATTGATTGTTCGGCGCGTAGCGTGTTTGCAGTGGTTTTACCCGCGAGCACAGGAAAGCGTTAAAGTAATGGATTTAACACTGATACTTTATGCAATTAATTTAAGTTATGTTTATAGATAATGTAGGAAATATTTGTGTTTAAAGCTACGAAGTGTAAGAATTATTATTTATTATTTCTTTTCTGAATTATCCCTTCTTTTATCGAACGTTCTAGCGATGATCGCTGCTAATGGGACAGCTCGTTAGCTATTATCCATAGATATAGAGAAAAATTTCCAAATCATCATTGTACATACTCAAAATTACGCTTTTTGCATTCACACAGATTTAAACGATCGACAATGCGCTACCCACTACGTCGAAAGAACGCATGGCAAACGAGTTCCGCGTAACACCCAAATGTGATGCACATGCAATTAGGTACTATCGGTCGCTATCACTTATCACCTTCCGAGAAGGTTTTTCTCCAATCTAAATTCGCTAAAACAGTATCATCGACTTATGGGGGCGAATATCCAAAGGACGCTTTTGGTCGCTTTTAGAAGGGGAGCGAGATAAAAAAAAAACATACTTTGTAGATAAAGTTTTCCGACGAAGGGAAAAAGTTTATTTTATTCCTTCTTTTTCTTGCTGTGTTTGTGTGTATTCCACAAGATAATAGGATTAATTTTTAATGCGCAGGAATTATTTTAGGATACGCAACCGAAGCAAAATTTATAACGCAAAAGACCGAACCACACGGCCTCCATTCGCTATGCCGGCTGCTTAAAAGCACGTCGCTAAAGACACCCACATCAAGGAGCAAGAACACCGTACCGGAGAATCGTCCTTTGTTTTTTTGTTGATCGGCATTTCTCGTTTACCACAAGCACGGCAGTAGAGCAGCAAACGGGAAAAAAGCAAGCAAACAAACAAGGGAACATTTCGTTTTCTTTTTCCCATAGTGACAGTTCCTCCATTCTGTTCATTACCCCCGCCACAACAGGAATTTGCCGGACTCAAAATACGAAGCCGCAAAAATGCTATCATAATAAAATAATTGAATATTCCTTACCGGCTCACCTTTCAGCATTTTCAAACGGATGCTAAAGAAATGGAACGTTTCGTAGTGCATCGGCTTGTTGGTGGGTGGCAGCCAGCAGCCTTTGCCTTTTGAGCTGAACAGGTTGGTTTGACCCCTTTTTACCTGGCGATGGGTGGAGATTATCGAGAAAATTGACCTGTTAACGAGTTTGAAATGTTTTGCGAGCGGTGGTTCACCCATTCTAATGAAGGATTATCGTTCCGAGATTGCGGTACGGTCAACTTTTGCCAATCTCAACCGACCTACCTGACTGTCTAGAGTGCCAAAGCATCTTTCCAGCTTCCCTGCTTATTTGCTCACGTTCCAAACGTTTCTTTCCGGAGATGTGTGTGTGTGCTTTTGACAGACCAATCGTGGGTCACTTGTAGTGGATTCTTGTGGAACGGAAAATTCAACCAACAACCAGATTTCCCTATTTGCTTAGGATCTCGGAACTAGTTTCCTTTCCATTTTCCATACTCGGGTTGCGTGGTACTGGGAAGTAGGATCTGCTTTTCGTTATACTATCATGGAACGACATGCGTTGGGGTGGGACGTGTTTCTGCATGTGTTCATAGTGGATGAAGAGAGAAAAAAAACACACCAACAAAATATAACCTTCCACTGGACAGCTCTAATCCAATAAGAACTGTCCTGCTTAAGATATTTGCTGAGGAGTTACAGTATCGTCCTGGATTTCTTATTTTCCGTCTTACGCCCCAGCCGCTTTCTATCCATTGGAATCGACCCATTTTGTACTTCTTTTTTTTGCATATCTTGCTCGTTACGCTCCAACTATTTCTGATGGTTTTAATTTGAATTTCGATGCCTGGATTATGTTT
This sequence comes from Anopheles longipalpis, assembly GCA_016170015.1. NCBI lineage: Eukaryota > Metazoa > Arthropoda > Insecta > Diptera > Culicidae > Anopheles > Anopheles longipalpis. The sequence goes on from STHD01000004.1 coordinate 21,672,667, forward strand.
CAACAAATTATTAAACATAAAGTTTACCTCCTAATGGGTATGAAAAGGTTTTTGTGTGTGTGTTTGTCCGGAAAAAGAAAGCCAATTATCGGAGGCGAGTTTTGAAAGCAAAACTGTGTGGCGGATTATTGCTATTCCATTTCCCAAAATAGACTTCAGAATTAGAATCATCAGAAATTTGTGGATTATTGCGTTAACTTTCTTCGAAATAGAGTACAGAAATGGAATCATCAGAAATTTGTTTTTATTATTGAGTTTAAAATTCTCCAAAAAAAAATCAGAATCAGAATACAGTGGTGGGTATTCAAAATCGAACACTTCGAATTCGGCCGCTTTTTCTACTTTGCGATGCATTTATCAGAATTCTAGAATTGTAAAACGTTATGAAAACTGTTCAGTGTGCTTCTTCTACTTCCTTGCGTGTTAAGAAGCCTTTTTTATTTGTTCCCCATTATTTTCGTAAAAAAGAGCATTTTTGGTTCTATTTTTAGCGTGTATAAGGGAAGTAGAAGAAGCACACTGAACAGTTTTCATGACGTTTTACAATTCAAGAATTCTGATAAATGCATCGCAAAGTAGAAAAAGCGGCCGAATTCGAAGTGTTCGATTTTGAATACCCACCACTGTAGACAGTTTCCTGCATGGAAGCTTTTCTTATTACAAGCCAAAATTAGCGATTCTAGTCGTAATGCTACCTTAGGCTCGTTTTCATACGAAAAAAAGGTGTTTTAATTGGTTCTATTTGAAGCTTATGCGGATAGTGGGAAATACCAGACGAGAAACAAAATCTTTTTGCCATTACTTACCGAGACAGATGAAATAAGACTTTCTTGCCCTGATGCGGAAATCCTTCAAACAGCCGTAGGCTACCAATCTATTATCCCGGTCATTCTGGCGGACGCATCAACGCCATCACTTCATGTCAGTTTGGGCCTACCCCGGTCACTGTGTCCGTGTGGGTGACCCAAAAAGACTTTATCGACTGGGTCGTGTGGTATCATTCTAATAGCATGAACAGCTTAAGTTTCAAAACTGAACGATCGGAAAGGACTGCTTACTGCTGGTTTCTGATTTCGTGAGCTGCTTGTTGTTTGAGAATATTTAACTTGATGCTTATGGGTGGCTATTAAGTCTTACCTATATTAATTTTTAATTTAAGCCTAACCAGTGTTCAGGAAAAACAAGTAAAGTCACACTTTTTTAATAACTAAACAACGTTCATCTACTTTGTATGCAAGAAACGTAGTTGTAAATGTCCCATGACTAAAGAAAACTATCACTAAAACATTGCCCAACCATCACTACACGCCATGCGTCCATGTGAAACGTTACCAAACAACAACTTTCTTTGATTGTGAAGTGAACAAATCGTCTCAACAGACTGATCATGTTTTATGAAACACAATCACCAACCAGATTGGTACCACTTTCGAAACGACTTTTGATAACTATCGAAATAAATAATCTGCTCATCTTTCGTTTACTTCCCTGCACCCTTCCCTGGCTGACATTCGCTGCACAGCTGTGCCGTTTGTTCAACATTCAAGCACGCTTTCGCCACATGGGAGAAGCTAGCCGCAGTACGGTACCAAGACGGTCACGGTTTGGCAAATCGAAGGAAACCAAGAAGAAGNCGTTGACTGGGTTTGGCCATTTTCAACTTCAACACGTCCGGCAGGTCGTGTACGTTCGCCTACACGGACTATCGTTACGCTGAATTATCGCGCACCGGGTTCGCGGTTGTTAATATTCCGTCCTGGGTTTTTTTCCCCAATTTCCATCGAACGCATCAGGATATCGGGTGAATCGGTTGTTACTAAGGTTTCGAACCGTTTCTTTTTTTTGATTACATCGTGTGTGTGTGTGTGTTGTTATGGGATGAAAAAGCCTCCAAAAATTCACTATACACCGTGGAAGTTGTACCAAGAATTCGTTACCAACAACCGAGCGATGTTACGCTAACGCATGGGTATGAGCTTCACAACTGCAGCATTAAATTGCATCTGCTGTTAGCTGTGCGTACATTTAGTAGCGTTTGAAAAGGGATTTTTTTTTTGTTTTGTTCGCCGAAGGGAAAGAAAAAGCATTTGCACAATTTATTTTATTCTATGAAGTGAACTTTTTGTTTCAATACGAACAAACTGCAGGAAATCCAATTCTGATAGAGAGGTACTACATTGATAACGTTGCGAGTATTTGATCTCGGCGACTAGAATTTATTCTTATTCACCAAAAGCGAAACTCTAAGCGTCCCTTTGTTTAGTTGAAGTAGATGAAATCGATTTAGTTTATATAGAATAAATGTTTAAAATAAGTTTTGATAATTAGAAACGAAAGAGATTTTAAAGAAAATGATTAAATAGAAACCAAAAAAGATTTTAAAGTCAATGACTCTATTTGTAAATTGAGACTTCATTTCTGAATTTTAAGATTTTGCTTGATTTGTTGAAATACTTAATTTATTTTTGTCTTTTTATCTTTATTTTAGATTTCAAAATTAAACTCTTCAGATCAGGAGCATATCCTTTTCGGCGTAGCATCTAAACTTTATTTGAAATTATAAATTTATAGAATTAGATTCGCTTAAGTCCATTTTTCAGGCCAGCCCATCGGCCATAAAATTAACGATCGAATACCTAGATTTTCAAGTACTATATTAGTTGGAAACATAATGAGTCGATAAACAATTTTCAGAATATTACTGCTGTTTCTAACTAGCATTTTTGCAGCATTTGTTTTGTATATTTTTGATTACATGCCGTATGAAATACAGCATTGCTTATAGAAGTAACCTTGACGTAAAAGCTTTGCCCGGCTGCAAAGAATGGGCACATTCATCAAACTCGCCCCCCCCCCCAATCCAAGCGTAATCCAACAGTCGTCACAATTCACGAACCATCTATTTCGATCGTTCAATTTGTGCGAAAGAATACACACACACAAAAAAGAGTCCATGTTTAACATACCACCCTTCACCACAAAGCTTTTTTTTCAGTAGTCCCGGGGAAAGCCGGAACCAGCTGGTAGGTACCACCCCAACACGATCCCGCGTTTTCCCCCACGGCAGAGTTGTACCAACGGCGGCAACACTCGATCAAACGCTTCCTTGATTCGATGGAACGTTGGAGCGGCTCGGTTTTGATCGGTAACCCGGCACGTTCGAAATGGCTGCCACAGGCCGTTCGGTGTTATAGCACGACGAAAAACTGACCGTTCATCAAAAAATAGGAACCACACCGTGCCGTTTTTCATCGGCCGATTTGAGGGTTTTTTTTTCGCAATTTTTTTCTCTTTTTCCGCCCGGTTTTTGGTGCTCGCCAACACACCACAAGCTCCATCCGAAAACTGCTTTCCGGTTCCAGCCATCCTTTTCATGTAATTCCGTCCAATTTGAAGCGGAGGGATTCGATTTTTTCTCACCCCATCTCCCCCTTTTCTATTCACATCGTGAATCGTATCAACCACGTGCGCTCACACACACACTGCGAGAAAAATGCTCCTGCTGGCGTTGCTGTATTTCGCGCTCGCGGTTGTTCTGGGCGGAAGAAGATGGAAGGTCACCATGATTGGACGCAACGTGGGATGAAAATGGCAGAAAATTATCGTTTTCCAACCACTCGGGTACCGGGCCCGGGGACCCACCGAATTGTTGACCATCGTCGGCGCACGGTTGTAACCGTTTCGACCGCTCGAAATGAAACGAGGGTCCGCTCTATCGGTTGTGTTAGAAAGGAAAGCACAAAAAAATACGAAAAAGTGAATAAAAAAAAACCAGCGGAAAGGAAACCATGTCAGACGACATGAAGCGAAAATTCGTTGACCGATGATGTCATTAAGGGTGGTGTGTTTGGTTCGTCCGGTCGTCGGGCGATGTAATCTGTCGCAAATTTTTCGGTTAAATATTTGATAGATTAAATCTAACAACCTTACTGCGGAAGGCGAGAGGTTGCTCCCCCTCCCACCACCCCGTCATGTCCGCAAACTCATTGGCCAAACCTCGGAGTATCTCGGGGCGTGCCAAACCAATCAGGAATCATTTATGCTGCCCGGGACGGTTGCGTGGGAATTGGGAATACGAATTATGATAAATATGCGCCGGACACGCGGGCGGTCTGTGTGTGTGTGTGTAACGCTGTAATTGTGCCATTGGGGATGGACAGATTCGGTTGGAAGCATTAAGCTTTGCGCTCGAAATGGTTTACTGGCATTGCTGCTTTGCGTAACGAATGATGAAACAAAAATTAAGCTAACGTTTAAGGTAAATCATGACGTTAGAGATACATCTTATGGAAAAGGAGGAACAATAATTTAATTAAACACTAATGATAAAAATTATCGAAACGCATTTAAACAAAGTGCAGATCGTCATTGGTTTTTGTTTATTTTAAATTTATTACTTTATGGCCGAGGATGATTTTATGATGATTAAAAATAAATAAAGATTCATAGAATCGATGAAAATAAATTTGCATGCAGCACAAATTATTGGAAACACAGCAAACGAGATGAAAAACAAACAAAACAATTAACACTGTGCCAGTCCGATTTCATGCGAATTCTAAAGGTTAAATAGCAATTAAACTGTTCACAATATTGAGGCTGCTTGAAAGGATAAATGAGTTTCGATAAAAGCGTAACATTTCTGGAAAATATTATCCATTCTATCAATCGGAATAAAACATTAACTTCAAAGTACATTGTAATAAAGCTTTTTTTTGTCAAGCATTCCCATGCCAGCTGCACAGCATTTGGAGTTGAACCGTTTGTTCAACGGAACATGGCAGAAACAATCTGCGCGCTATCTCCCGCTGGGAAGCTGGGAATGGGGACGAATTTATGGGCACGCGGTCTCACATTTTGGAAAAAGTTGATTTAGATTTAAATTGAAACCGAACACAACCGTTTGTGTTGCCTTGCTCCCTCTGGGCTGTTTCAGTCCAGGAATGGTTCGAATAATAAAAAAAGGACATTGAAGGTGGGTTGCAGATTTTGTCTATTCTGGCCACTGTGTGTGTGTGTACCAAATTTGGTAAAAAAAGAAAATGTCCCATCGGGAATCTGTGAGGACATTCGACCAGTGTAGTACCCGAACCTGCCACAAGTTTATCGCATTAGTTTGTGAGGGTTTTTTTTTATATTCTTCTTCTTTGTTTCGGAATCCGCGAAATACCCAGCCATAGGATTGCCAATGTCGAAGGTTCGGTTCGGGAACGAGAATCGAAGGTAATAGATTTCAAACAAGATGCTACTCCCTGTACAGGGAATACCTCCGGTAGAAGATTTATTTGACACTGATTAAATCTGGAAGATGGGTTTTGTTATTTCTTACCCGAGATCTCTAGGCGAGCTTTTCCCAAACAACAGTGACGCTAGCAATTGTTAGCAAAGGTAGAATGGGTTCTTACGGTAAACATGGTTGCAGAATCATTGAGGAATTGGAAACTACTTTCAGTACTTGTAGCAACATTTTCTGCTACTTCAACAGCAGTTTTGTGTTTCTCTGGTGAGTTGCTAAGAATAGGATATGATAATAAACACAAGTCATATTGATTGGGGAACCAATTTTGTCTGCCAACAGGCTGGATGGAAGTTATCGAATCCGTTGCAAAGGTATCGCATCGTACCTGTAGATAATATTGGATAGGGAATTGCATACCTTCAACAGATGGTGATTTCAAAGTTATTTCATTACAATTCAGCACTATTTCTAGAGCGTTTAAATATATTTTTAGAAGTTCTAGACATACATTCCAATAATTTAACAAGCGTATTAAACAAACAATATAGTTTTTTAAAATTAAAAAAAAGAAACACAGCACCAAGGACTTTCATTTGAATTTTCCATAGTTGCAATATGTCAAGCTCAATTTATAAAACAAAGTATAAAACATCAAAATGACATCAATCGCACTAAAGGTTTTTATTGGGAGGTTTTGTAGTTACAAAAAACATCTTTACCATGAATATTCCATATTGAGGTTTGCTGACTTCCCATCATACAACAGATGAATTAATAATGTCAGATAAAAAGGGATATGAAAAATAGCATCTTTTTTTGTTGTTGTTCCACCGTACTGATATTATGCTGATTTCCCTCTTGGTTCTCCAACGAGCCTCCAAAAAGTCTGCAAGCGGTGCGTAGCAATGTGTAACAAAACGAAAACCTCATACCGTGTTGTGTATGAGTGGCGTCATCTGTGCCCGGTTACGTGTGACCGCAGGGATATTAATCCGTGATGTGTAATAAATATTGCAATCATGCATTTTATTGTTTCTTTAACCCTCAGACCGAGAGTTACCCCCCAAAAAAAAAAATCCAGAGAGTGATCGTCATATATTTTGTGTTCGTGGTTTCATTTTTAGGAGCTGATGCTTGTTAGTCATCGCCGGGCGGCACTGTTCCGGTTACATTCGTCAAAAATGAAGAGCTGCTGGTGGGGGTGGGGGGGAAGTAATGGACGGACAAGGGCAAACAAATGTAGCTAATTATTTTTACGTGACACTTTTGTTGACCGTAAATGAGTCTGGGTCGAAGCAGAATGGAGATTTTTGGGGGTCGACGAAAACAACTAGAGCCCCCTGTTTAACGAGCTTGAGTTCGACAAATTGGGGAACACGCTAGTGGTACCACCGGTCACCATCTGGTCGGTCAACCAGTCAAAATGGCCATACAACGGTGTGCCCTTTGGCTGTAACTGTGGCTGGTACCTGTGTACAGGATGGCCGGGTGGATTCGATGCTGTTGATTATTAGTTCAGCTTCCCATCCATTCGTCAAGCGCCAAGGTGCTGCGTTGCGCTGATCGAAGGCAGCTTTGGGTGCAGGACGTAGAGAATATCGATTTACATGATTACCTAGTCTCATTGGCAGTGCTTACGTTTCGTATAGCCTCGGGGACGAAGTGAGAATGGTACTTTACAATTCCACCATCTTTGCCGTAGCTGCAGCAAAGGCAAAGGTCTTGCAATAGCTCGCTAGCGAGGTTAGACCACAAGTGCGATAGTAAGCACCGTACAAATGATGGCTGAATTCCGAGTTGAAGCGCGCTTTATTCGATTGATTAATGACACGTATTTAGGTACAGATAAATCATCGCTTAATTATGAGTCGAACTGGTACGGGAATACCCAGCCACCCAAAAGATGATAGCTGTCATTAGTTTGGGGGCTCATTGAAGTTAAGCAACTTCAATCGGCCTGTGTGGGGTTTCATTTTCAAACCCACAATTCATTATTAATCGTGCATCTCATCTTGGGGCCCTTTATCCGTTGGGTTTGATTCCCTCCATCTACGCGGCTACGTCCGGCATAAGTTTCCAAGGAAATGGGAACCACACGGCGGCCAAACTTACTGTCGGCGATACTACGATTCTTCCTTACAAAGTGACGCAGAGCGATGGAGAGAAAGAGAGAGGACACTAAAGAGTGAGAAGGAAAGAGTAAAAATCCGGATAAGCATCGGGTAACGGAGTTGCGTCTAGACAGGAGCGTTTTCGTTTGGAGGGGGGCTTTTTGGCGCCGTACGAAACAGTTCCCGATGCTACGAAAACCTTCTGTTCTGCCCACTGACATTCAGCATCATCCGTTAACAAGATGATCGGCGTGTTTGGCAGTTTTGATCTAAACATCCAAACCGGATGAACGTGTGTGTTTGTGTGTGAATTGGGCTATGTGTATTGAAATACGGACGAACAGGACATGTTTGCAGCTGCTACGGTGCTTGCTTGCCACACACTGGCAAACGATGCCTTATGATTATGGCCTAACGCATGCTGCCGGCGTATGGAAGAAGCGCACGGTGGTAGAATGTGCGATAACAGTTTTGTTTATTTACGTCCGTTACGATATGCTGCGAGCTTATGTTTATCTACTGCCGGCGTGTTTGAATGGCTGATGAAGATGTTAGGCGCACGAATATCATTAGGATGATGAAGGGTTTGGTACGAACTTTGCCTCAAGATGGACACATCCCGTCATTGATTGTTCGGCGCGTAGCGTGTTTGCAGTGGTTTTACCCGCGAGCAGAGGAAAGCGTTAAAGTAATGGATTTAACACTGATACTTTATGCAATTAATTTAAGTTATGTTTATAGATAATGTAGGAAATATTTGTGTTTAAAGCTGCGACGTGTAAGAATTGTTGTTTATTATTCCTTTTCTGTATAATAACTTCTTTTATCGAACATTCTAGCGATGATCGCTGCTAATGGGATAGCTCGTTAGCTATTATCCATGGATATAGAGAAAAATTTCCAAATCATCATTGTACATACTCAAACGCTTTTTGCATTCACACAGATTTAAACGATCGACAATGCGCTACCCACTACGTCGAAAGAACGCATGGCAAAGGTGTGGAACGAGTTCCGCGTAACACCCAAATGTGATGCACATGCAATTAGGTACTATCGGCCACTATCACTACTCACCTTCCGAGAAGGTTTTTCTCCAATCCTAAACTCGCTAAAACAGTATCATCGACTTATGGGGGCGAATATCCAAAGGACGCTTTTGGTCGCTTTTAGAAGGGGAGCCAGATAAAAAAAACATACTTTGTAGATAAAGTTTTCCGACGAAGGGAAAAAAGTTTATTTTATTCCTTCTTTTTCTTGCTGTGTTTGTGTGTATTCCACAAGATAATAGGATTAATTTTTAATGCGCAGGAATTATTTTAGGATACGCAACCGAAGCAAAATTTATAACGCAAAAGACCGAACCACACGGCCTCCATACGCTATGCCGGCTGCTTAAAAGCACGTCGCTAAAGACACCCACATCAAGGAGCAAGAACACCGTACCGTAGAATCGTCCTTTGTTTTTTTGTTGGTCGGCATTTCTCGTTTACCACAAGCACGGCAGTAGAGCAACAAACGGGAAAAAAGCAAGCAAACAAACTAGGGAACATTTCGTTTTCTTTTTCCCATAGTGACAGTTCCTCCATTCTGTTCATTACCCCCGCCACAACAGGAATTTGCCGGACTCAAACAACGAAGCCGCAAAAATGCTATCATAATAAAATAATTGAATATTCCTTACCGGCTCACCTTTCAGCATTTTCAAACGGATGCTAAAGAAATGGAACGTTTCGTAGTGCATCGGCGTGTTGGTGGGTGGCAGCCAGCAGCCTTTGCCTTTTGAGCTGAACAGGTTGGTCTGACCCCTTTTTACCTGGCGATGGGTGAAGATTATCGAGAAAATTGACCTGTTAACGAGTTTGAAATGTTTTGCGAGCGGTGGTTCACCCATTCTAATGAAGGATTATCGTTCCGAGATTGCGGTACGGTCAACTTTTGCCAATCTCAACCGACCTACCTGACTGTCTATAGTGCCAAAGCATCTTTCCATCTTCCCTGCTTATTTGCTCACGTTCCAAACGTTCCTTTCCGGTGTGTGTGTGTGTGGGTATGCTTTTGACAGACCCATCGTGGGTCACTTGTAGTGGAATCTTGTGGAACGGAAAATTCAACCAACAACCAGATTTCCCTATTTGCTTAGGATCTCGGAACTAGTTTCCTTTCCATTTTCCATACTCGGGTTGCGTGGTACTGGGAAGTAGGATCTGCTTTTCGTTATACTATCATGGAACGACATGCGTTGGGGTGGGACGTGTTTCTGCATGTGTTCATAGTGGATGAAGAGAGAAAAAAAACACACCAACAAAATATAACCTTCCACTGGACAGCTCTAATCCAATAAGAACTGTCCTGCTTAAGATATTTGCTGAGGAGTTACAGTATCGTCCTGGATTTCTTATTTTCCGTCTTACGCCCCAGCCGCTTTCTAACCATTGGAATCGACCCATTTTGTTCTTCTTTTTTGCATATCTTCCTCGTTACGGTCCAACTATTTCTGATGGTTTTAATTTGAATTTCGATGCCTGGATTATGTTTCAACAAATTATTAAACATAAAGTTTACCTCCTAATGGGTATGAAAAGGTTTTTGTGTGTGTGTATGTGTTTTTGTTTGTCCGGAAAAAGAAAGCCGATTATCGGAGGCGAGTTTTGAAAGCAAAACTGTGTGGCGGATTATTGCTATTCCATTTTCCAAAATAGACTTCAGAATTAGAATCATCAAAAATTTGTGGATTATTGCGTAAACTTTCTTCGAAATAGACTACAGAAATGGAATCATCAGAAATTTGTTTTTATTATTGAGTTTAAAATTCTCAAAAAAAAATCAGAATCAGAATACAGTGGTGGGTATTCAAAATCGAACACTTCGAATTCGGTCTATTTTTCTACTTTGCGATGGATTTATCAGAATTCTAGAATTGTAAAACGTGTTCGATTTTGAATACCCACCACTGTAGACAGTTTCCTGCATGGAAGCTTTTCTTATTACAAGCCAAAATTAGCGATTCTAGTCGTAATGCTACCTTAGGCTGGTTTTCATACGAAAAAAAAAAGTGGTTTTAATTGGTTCTATCTGGAGCTTATGCGGATAGTGGGAAATACCAGACGAGAAACAAAATCTTTTTGCCATTACTTACCGAGACAGATGAAATAAGACTTTCTTGGCCTGATGCGGAAGACCTCCAAACAGCCGTAGGCTACCAATCTATTATCCCGGTTATTCTGGCGGACGCATCAACGCCATCACTTCATGTCAGTTTGGGAACTACCGCACGGTCTTACAGGTCTACTGCTGATAGCTCACAGTTTCTAAATAACGCCAAAATTGGCTACATCTGCTCATTTTGTGAAACCAATTGGTTGGTCTTAATGTAATTATATATGGATGTATGGATTGTTCTCCAAATCTTAACTATGAATAAAATTTATATATAATTTATATATATTGAAAAAAAAAAATGTCAGTTTGGGCCTACCCCGGTCCCTGTGTCCATGTGGGTGACCCAAAAAGACTTTACCGACTGGGTCGTCTGGTGTCATTCTAATGGCATGAACAGCCTAAGTTTCAAAACCGAACGATCGGAAAGGACTGCTTACTGCTGGTTTCTGATTTCGTGAACTGCTTGTTGCTTGAGAATATTTAACTTGATGCTTATGAGTGGCTATTAAGTCTTGCCTATATTAATTTTAGCTTTAAACCTAACCAATGTTCAGGAAAATCAAGTAAAGTCACACTTTTTTAATAACTAAACAAAGTTCATCTACTTTGTATGCAAGAAACGTAGTTGTAAATGTCCCATGACTAAAGAAAACTATCACTAAAACATTGCCCAACCATCACTACACGCCATGTGTCCATGTGAAACGTTACCGAACAACAACTTTGTGTGATTGTGAAGTGAACAAATCGTCTAAACAGACTGATCATGTTTTATGAAACACAATCACCAACCAGATTGGTACCACTTTCGAAACGACTTTTGATAACTATCGAAATAAATAATCTGCTCATCTTTCGTTTACTTCCCTGCACCCTTTGCTGGCTGACATTCGCTGCACAGCTGTGCCGTTTGTTCAACATTCAAGCACGCTTTCGCCACATGGGAGAAGCTAGCCGCAGTACGGTACCAAGACGGTCACGGTTTGGCAAATCGAAGGAAACCAAGAAGAAGACGACAGGAACTCCTGCGGAACACAATCCCTGACAAGTTAATTTCTAACAAATCTACGTTCGCAACGCTTCGGCGAAAATGAAAAGTGGCAAACTTTTTCCTTCGCTTCCTTCCTTTTGCCGTGTGTTCCACACTGTCCCTGCGAGTGAACATTTCTGCCCATTTCACCGCTGGCTACTCGGTTTTCTTGCTTGCCCCAGATAGAAGGAGAGGTGAACGTGTAGTGTACGGGGACTATTTGAGGATGGTGCTTCTTGAGAAAAGCATTGAATGAAAGTAAGAAACTCAACGCTTTACCAACCTTCCGGGTGAAAAAGGTAATGCTAGGCCAAAGGAAAAGTGTGGGACGTAGGAAAGAAAAACGTTTAATATTACTTTTCCAACGCTTCAGTCAGTTCACCCCGTTCATCAAGTGGCAGTGTTGAGCATGTTCCTCCTCCACCTTTTCCCTCCTCTACCCTCTCCATATCCACCCAATTCAGGATAAGCCCTTTCCCATTTTCCGGTCCCCATCGTAACGTAACACCATCGTTCTGCCCAACACGTAGAAACTAGTTAGGCTGAATTGGCCACCGGGTGAGCACTTCCTCTGACCGAAGGGATACGGTCACACTCGGTGCGATCGTAGCGATTCTCCACAACACAGGTTGGTTTTGCTAGGATGTTTTCTAAAAGTTTTCTAAAGAATAAACAAACGCTTACCGGGTACGTTTGCCCGGATTGGCCACAGGCAAACCAACGCTGTCTTCTACTACTCCTCCTGATAAGCGAGTACGAAAGAATAGCGCTTCGGTACTGGGGTTTTTTTTTGCACAACGGACACACGTCGGAAGCAGTTTTGCAGAACACGGCAAAAACTTTCGAAACAAGCGCAACTGTGAACAAGCGGAAACTCAAAGTTATGGCGTACCGTGCGCCTCCATTCTCGATGGAAGAAGGCAGACACCACACCAACCGGGATGCTGTCCAGGTCGTGAATATCCGAATGAGGATTCCAAATGTAGAGTTGCAAAATGAAAAAAATAAGACAGAGAGAGAGAGAGAGAGAGAGAGAGAAAAAAAGAAAGAGATACTCTATCGCACATACCGTACCATCCGTGTCGTTGGGCCATGTCACGAAAATCAGTTCCTTCCGGTGTCCGTTCTGCCCGGTGAAAATTCCCCATTTTTCGCGGAAAACACACAAAAGCGCATCACATTCCGAGACCGATGGGAATGGTCAAGACAAAACTTATGATTGCGTTTGTTGTTATTCAAAGTTTCATTTCACGTGTGTCTGTGAGTGTCCTTTTGCTTCCCAGCCCAGAATGATTGGTTGGGGATAATTCACCCACCGGGAAAGGATTTTCATCGGGGAATAAGTCACCCGACAGTTGAGCATTTTGTGTCTGTGTGACCGGGCTTATATGTAGAGGAAGCAACGGTATCGGTGATATCGAGTTCGCCCGTGTCGTGTCTGACTGTGTCTGGCGCTGGAGTGTTCAACGGCGTATCGTGCCTCTTTCACCTTGTTACCTGGCCTGGCCCAACACAATCCGTGCACCATCCGAGGAAGTGTTAATGCAGCTAATGTCGACGATAAAGGAACATTCATAACGCTGGATGCATCTATAAATCATGAAAAATATACAAGGCATTATCTTAGCCCCAATGGCTAACCGAGTGCCCGAGGTCAGTCCAATCCGAGATCGTGGATCAAACTGTACGTGTGGGCGGATGTGTGGTACGGTTCAGCTCATTCTCTTTCTTTCTGGCCACCGTACACCATTCGTGCCCCGGGTTGCGATATAGCGCCACTGTTTTGCTATGAAGCTGCAGGCCGTAAATTACTGCCGGCAGTGCTGCTTGCCTTTGGCTTCGGCCATTTTGTACGGGCCGGTCTAAATCTTTATCCTTTAATGCTTGTATCTCCTGGTACGGGTTGCTACCGGTCCATTGATCCTCTTGTTTGTGGGAGAAGTCTTTGGTGTTGAGTTAGTGTACCACTTGATGGTATCATTTTGCAGTGCACTTGAGGTGGATTTGCTTATGATTTTTAAATGAATCGTTACAGGTTGGAGTAGGATGTAGTGTTGAGTGGGAAGAATTTACCACATCGGGCGTTGGAAAGTAAAATTTATGCATTTTTTTTAAGACAAGTAAGCTTGAATAAGTATTATTTTTTAGGCTTACTTTAACCTTTAACTAAAATTGTTTTTTGTGAATATATTTTCTCATTTTCTTTAATATAAAATTTTATACTTATTTTTTTTTGATAATATATGTTTTCATTTTTTTTTAAATATAAAATTTAATACTTATTCTTCGCAAAGTTTTCAATTCACTCTCAACATGCAACATGCTGAACCGGTTTGCCATTCAGTGCATACCAAAAATAGCCCTTTTGCACGTCCATAACCTTTATTGCATCGACGTCATTAGTGTCTGCTGTTGACACAGAAAAAGCATAACCAAAGTGATATTTGTCCGACCAGTCTCATCCTGGTCCAACCAGGCCAACCAAGCAGGGAAATGGAGCTGTCTATTAGCGATGCCATTATTCCTTCCACGCATGGTCGCACGCATCCCTGGCCAATGCCAGTCCCGTTTGCGAAAGCGCCTTTTGCTCGACCGCACTGTCATCATTCATGCCGAAGCCCCCTTTTTACTTGCATCCGATTTCAAAATTTTCACTGATGCGGCAAATCAACCTTCGGCATCCGTTTCGGTCGCCATAACGAAACGACCCGGTTGGATCCGTCGAGGATGTCGACGTCAAGTGTCTCTCCCGCCGCCAAACGCTCGAACAACAACCTAGCCTCCCCACTCACCATCGGTTCCGGAACACGGTGCAGTGTCTTGCACTGTTCGTCTCATTTGCCACTGCCACGGCAAAAAGAAGCTTTTGCAATAAACACCAGCCAAACACGACACCGTTAGTGTACCTTTATCGTTCCACAGGCCAACGGGGTACCGACGGTTGCAGCAGTATTTTTCTTCTGTTCCTTCCTTCGTTTTGCACTGCTTCGCTTCGTGAGAACCGAGGACATAAATCACAATCAAGCCGCTTTGGCGTACAGAAATGGTGCCCGTGTAAGGTGTGATTGGATTTCACTCGAGAGCGATGGCCGCATGCAACGAGCAAGTTTATCAACGGCTACCGAACCGAACCGGGCGGGCGACATGAGAGAAGCGGAACACGGAAAACTCCGGCGGTGAACACTTGTACCGAAAGCCACCTAGAAAACGGAACCATTTTTCTCGCGCTACAAAGCGCAGTTTGTGGCTGATTGTCGAGCACCGTCCGGTACTGGGTAAGATTGCATTTGAAGTTATTTGGTACGGTGCTTCCAGGAAACCTTTGAGCAAATTGCAATCCAACCAACGGTGAACGGTGTGCAAAACGGGATGATTATTACCGTACAATGTATTTTGTGCAGTGTTTTTCACCGTTGGGAAGAACATTCATGTGTAGGTGTTATGCTGTTCTGTGATGCAATGTGAAAATATGTTTTTGTGTTTTACATACTTACTTAGTTTGTATTAAGTGTGATGAAATAAATATGAATGATGAACAGTCTCTTTAAAATTTTCTCTCAGTAAAATTTAATTCTTTTTCGTAATTAATGTGAAAATATGTTTTTGTGTTTTACATACTTACTTAGTTTGTATTAAGTGTGATGAAATAAATATGAATGATGAACAGTCTCTTTAAAATTTTCTCTCAGTAAAATTTAATTCTTTTTCGTAATTAAAACTAATAAAAATGCATAAAAGAAAAAAATAATTATTAAATAATTTTTTTGCTTGATATTATTCTCACTCCAGTTTCAAATTAAATTTCAAAATTTTCTTATTTCTGTATTATTAATAAAGTACTTATATTATTATAAAGGACTTGCTGGCGGGCCTGTGTGTATGCTATAAACGGTGCTTGTCCACACGGCAGGACCGGGGATTGAATCCCATCCGGGCCATTCTCCCGTAGCAAGGGCTAACTATCCGGCTACGCGCTAAAAATAAGCCTTAATACGGCCGTTCCAACCAATCAAAAAAAATTACATTGTTCAAAAGTACTAGGCGTCTCCATCGCTAATTATTTAGTATTTCAGTATTTGTAATTGTTTGCTCTATTTACTTTGCCTTTAAAAAAAGTCTAGTAAGCCAGAAATGGCCGGCGTGACCCTAAAGGTCGTTAAAGCCAACAAGAGAGAAGATACTTAAGTCTCATTTTGAGAAAAAAATTGAAACAACATTCAATAAAATGTGCTTCCCCATGGGAATGCGAATGACTCTGTAGGCTTTGACTACGTTATTAGTTAATTGGTTTGAACTTAAAAAAATGCTTCTAAGTTCATGAGCTGAATAACTTCCCTCTAATCGACTGGCCATTATGAGCTCGATAAAGATGTGTTTTTATTACTGTCACGTGCTAAAAGACACCAAAAAAATGAGTCTTTTCTAGGAAGAGCATATTTTTAATTGACTGATCAACTTCGACTGTCTTTTTGGAAACAAAAACAAAAACATGTTCTTCTTAAAACGCCCACCAACAATGTCACATATATACACTTCTGTACGGCCCTGCCTTACCTATCAGTACTAAGCGTACTGAAAATAAATTATGTTTCAATCAAAAACACATCGTCCTTGTGCATGCCCTGACATTTTCACCGAGAAGGACTCTCCCTCCTCCGTCATCGGAAGCGTCTCATCAGTACCGGTCCTGATAGGCCGAGCTTAAATTTCCGGGCGGGCGCGCGCTCGCACCATAATGGATGCGCCGGCATCTTTCGCCTTCTGCCGGCACTAATAGCTCGAACGGATCCAGCACTGTCGAGCGTCTTTAGGGCGCCCCTAATTTGATTAACGTCACGTCTTAAGCAGCTTTATAATCAATATCGTGTCTATCATCAATGCCCGGTGTCACGTTTCATGTGCCGTGTTTTGCTTGCCACCTCCTGCATATCTCATTGCTAGTCCTGGGCCCCGGCCCTACTTCGGATGTGCACCCACTTTAGGTTCCCAAGTTCTCCACTTACAAGCAAACGAGGATCCAATTTATCCGTCGCTTTAGACTTTCGCATCATACCATCGTCCGGTCCCGTATTGCCCGTTGTTAGTGTGCCTTCGTATTTGCTGCTTCTGCCACCGCCAACCGTCGT
Source organism: Anopheles longipalpis (assembly GCA_016170015.1). Taxonomy (NCBI): domain Eukaryota; kingdom Metazoa; phylum Arthropoda; class Insecta; order Diptera; family Culicidae; genus Anopheles; species Anopheles longipalpis. Next base: position 21,689,335 of record STHD01000004.1, read on the forward strand.
TTTCCCATTGCTTCGTATTCTTCCTGCGAATGACATCAATCTTTCGACCAACGGCTCCAAGGAAGGACATAATCTTCCGTTTAACCTGCCGCTTCCGCACTTGTCATGAGGGGTTTTTGCTTTTACATTTTCCAACCGCCAACCAAGACACAAGGGGGATGCTTTTCCATACACTACCCCAGCGACGGTAATTTTGGTGTGACTCACCGGCTCCCCAACATTCCAATGGATAAGCACCGAGACAAAAACAAATGCTTCGAGCAGTAAGCGACCAGTAAGAATAGAACAGAACCCCCCGAAAAAAAAAGAGAAAAAATGCTAAAAAACTGCTACAAAAATAAAATACCAACTCGCAAGCAGCGCGGTACAAATGGCAGTCAATTTTTCAGATCACTGATTTTGATTGGGGTTTCTCGGTGTCCATGCTATCTCTCTCTTTCTTTTTCTCTCCTTGTGTCGTTAAGGATTCATTGTCCTCCATCATTGCCCCAAATGCTGACAAGGATGCACGAACTTGCCTTCGTTTGCAATTGATCGTGGCTTATCTGTGGAACGTCGGTGATCTTCAGTTGGTTTGCGCCAAATCTCCGTTCCCTTTCCGCCGAGTGCAGTGTCGTGTGCCAACCACACTAATCCTGATAAATGCTAATAAATGTTTTAAGGCTTTACTGCTGAAGAGGGAATCGCTCGGATTCTCGGTTCCGGTGAGCTATGCATTCAACCGTGCCTATGAATTATTTGCACCGTGGTAAATAGCACTCTTCACTTTGTGCTCTTGGGGCGAGGGGAGCTTTTCTACGTGTTTGTGCTGGGGCTTCGCGAACGTGTTCAAGATTAAGCAACAGAGAGGTGGTTTAATACTAAGTTATAAGGGTTTAGAAAAAAAAACATTTTTCGTAACTATAGCTACTTATCGTATTGCGTAAAGTAACACGTTCAATTGTTCATGAATTAAGCTTTTGATTTAAAAGAGCTTTAAGCTTCCCTTACAATCACCGTTTTCTATTACACAGTGACAAATGATGAAATTATCTGTTTATTTTTTATCCTCTTTTAGAATTGTAAAATGTTATTTTCTTCGCATTAAGATATCAAATTGTATTGCAGTTAACCCTTGGGTATAAACTGATAAATCTTTGTAACTACACAGTGGGCCTTTTTCAAATAGTTTTCGACAGAAATTTTTTTTACATCTTGAGGAAATTTATATAATTACATTGATTCTTTGAAATGTTGATTAAGTTAGGTTATTGAAACAATTCGATTGACTATTGTAAACTTTTTAATATAGATTTTTTTTTTGGTAAGTGGTTGGTGTCTTCTACTTAGTAGTATTTTTACCTTCTTTGCCGTTCACACGGCAGGACCGGGGATCAAACCCCATCCGAATCGTTCTCCTGTAGCAAGGACTGACTATCCAGGCTACGCGTTAAAAATAAGTCTCAAAAGGCCGTTCCAACCAAACATTTTTTATTCAAAAGTACTAGGCGTCTCCATCGGTAATAATTTGGTATTTCAGTGTAAGTAATTGTTTACGTTATTTACATTATGTTTAAAAAAAAAGTCTAGTAAGCCAGAAATGGCTTTAGTGACCTTAGAGGTCGTTAAAGCCAACAATAGAGAACCTATTTTCTCACGAAGAATGATTTATTTCAAATATATTAATATGGCTACAAAATTGACATTTTGAAAGACGGTTTCTTTGGAAAGGAAAATAATTATACTTTGTTTACATATCGACATCAGCTTGTAATTTTATTCAAAACCTCAATAAATCCTTAATATGAATTTAATTTTTACTAACGTCCAATGTGCATTATAGATTTGCTTGCAAGAAAAAATGATGCAAACCATTTACAATCACACTCAAGGTGGCAGACGGCATCGGCAACACAGGTTAGTGGTTGGTTTCGAGATTTCAAAACCCGAACTGCATCATTGAAATGGTAACCGTTATGACCATGGTAAGACACGGTAATAAGAGATGATTTCGTCCGACTATACCCCTTTCCTCCCCCTCCTTCCCCCATTGCCTCTCGTAACGACCAGTCGTTCCATCAGACGGTGGCAGTTAAAATAGCATTTCAACTCCAAGATAGCAGCTGTCAAAACATTCCCCCACCCCGAATCTCGATCCCCGAACTCGGCCAAACGATGGTCTGGTCTGGCGGGAAGGACATCACCATTTACCTCGCGGAACATCAAGTGGACCGCACTGTGCACGATGGCACACTATTCGAATAGTTTGGTTCCGGCTTCCGGGGGAAAAATGTGCCCGGGAATGACGATGATAGCGCTCCGGTATGGAATAGTTGATAAAGTTGAATATGCAAAGTATTTTATTATTCCTTGTTATTATGCAGTCAAAACTTCGTGTTTTTTTTGCTGTGTGCAACTCTCCGATTGCGCACAGTAAAGCACAATTCATTCATTCGAGAGGGGAACGCATTCGATGGAGTGAGCGAGAGAGAGAGGGAGATGGAGAGAAAAAAAAGCTCCAACGCGAACAGTGGACCTCGGCGGGCCAACAGGGAGACAAGTTTTGGTTCTTTTTTTTTCCAACCCCCCACCTTTATTCCCAAAAAAAGGACAAATGCAAAAGCTCAACTGAACCGAAGTACAGTCGCAGCTAGTTAAAGCCCAAGCAGCAGCAGCAGCTACAAACACTGTCGATGCGCACGCGGCTGACGAAACGGGAAAAAGTTCGTCCTTGGTGCGCTTTAATATTTTGCGCCTGTAGAATGATTGCACATTTCCTACGTTCCATTTGGCAGTCGGAAAATGGGGTTGCGTTTTTTTTGTGTTTTTGTACTCTCCATTTTGTTTTATTTGGTTCTCACACAGCTTTCTATCATTTTTCCCCCATTCGTCCCAAAAAACCAATGCAAATGGTGACGCGCCATGCAGTTGATGCAGTTTTTGCTGGTCCTATGTAGAGGTGTATATTTTTTGTGTTTGTTTTCAGTATAAAATTTTCAAACATATGCGAAAACCAAACTTTTGCAATCATCGCAGCCCCAAAACGGTGTGGAATGTGCGCTGAGCAGTGCAATGGGTGAAAATAAAATAGAAAAACGAAAAAAGAGAAAACAAAAAAATAACTACGATGGTAAAGAAAACGCAAAACGCTTCGGTAGCACCAGAGCCGTGGCCGAGAAGACAGCTTCAAACATAAAGAACAACGAACCAGACATGTAAGCGTAACAAAATTTGTGCCCAATGCACACAACGGTACGCGACAAGCCGTGTAGACGATATGTAGTTTTTCGACGACATGTGGGGGGAAATCATTCCAAAAAACAAAAACTCACACACATGAAATCATTTTCATTTCTCACTCTTTTGTGGTGTTTGATAAACGGCAGCAAAAGTATGCACATTCGGTTCTTTTGTGCTTTGTATGTTGGGACGAGTTCTCNATGTGTGGTACGGTTCAGCTCATTCTCTTTCTTTCTGGCTATCGTACACCATTCGTGCCCCGGGTTGCGATGTAGCGCCACTGTTTTGCTATGAAGCTGCAGGCCGTAAATTACTGCCGGCAGTGCTGCTTGCCTTTGGCTTCGGCCATTTTGTACGGGCCGGTCTAAATCTTTATCCTTTAATGCTTGTATCTCCTGGTGCGGGTTGCTACCGGTCCATTGATCCTCTTGTTTGTGGGAGAAGTCTTTGGTGTTGAGTTAGTGTACCACTTGATGGTATCATTTTGCAGTGCACTTGAGGTGGATTTGCGTATGATTTTTAAATGAATCGTTACAGGTTGGAGTAGGATGTAGTGTTGAGTGGGAAGAATTTACCACATCGGGCGTTGGAAAGTAAAATTTATGCATTTTTATTAAGACAAGTAAGCTTGAATAAATATTAATTTTTAAGCTTACTTTAACCTTTAACTTAAATTGTTTTTTGTGAATATATTTTCTCATTTTCTTTAATATAAAATTTTATACTTATTTTTTTTTTGAGAATATTTTTTTTCATTTTCTTTGATTTAAAATTTAATACTTATTCTTCACAAAGTTTTCAATTCACTCTCAACATGCAACATGCTGAACCGGTTTGCCATTCAGTGCATACCAAAAATAGCCCTTTTGCACGTCCATAACCTTTATTGCATCGACGTCATTAGTGTCTGCTGTTGACACAGAAAAAGCATAACCAAAGTGATATTTGTCCGACCAGTCTCATCCTAGTCCAACCAGGCCAACCAAGCAGGGAAATGGAGCTGTCTATTAGCGATGCCATTATTCCTTCCACGCATGGTCGCACGCATCCCTGGCCAATGCCAGTCCCGTTTGCGAAAGCGCCTTTTGCTCGACCGCACTGTCATCATTCATGCCGAAGCCCCCTTTTTACTTGCATCCGATTTCAAAATTTTCACTGATGCGGCAAATCAACCTTCGGCATCCGTTTCGGTCGCCATAACGAAACGACCCGGTTGGATCCGTCGAGGATGTCGACGTCAAGTGTCTCTCCCGCCGCCAAACGCTCGAACAACAACCTAACCTCCCCACTCACCATCGGTTCCGGAACACGGTGCAGTGTCTTGCACTGTTTGTCTCATTTGCCACTGCCACGGCAAAAAGAAGCTTTTGCAATAAACACCAGCCAAACACGACACCGTTAGTGTACCTTTATCGTTCCACAGACCAACGGGGTACCGACGGTTCCAGCAGTATTTTTCTTCTGTTCCTTCCTTCGTTTTGCACTGCTTCGCTTCTTGAGAACCGAGGACATAAATCACAATCAAGCCGCTTTGGCGTACAGAAATGGTGCCCGTGTAAGGTGTGATTGGATTTCACTCGAGAGCGATGGCCGCATGCAACGAGCAAGTTTATCAACGGCTACCGAACCGAACCGGGCGGGCGACATGGGAAGAGCGGAACACGGAAAACTCCGGCGGTGAACACTTGTACCGAAAGCCACCTAGAAAACGGAACCATTTTTCTCGCGCTACAAAGCGCAGTTTGTGGCTGATTGTCGAGCACCGTCCGGTACTGGGTAAGATTGCATTTGAAGTTATTTGGTACGGTGCTTCCAGGAAACCTTTGAGCAAATTGCAATCCAACCAACGGTGAACGGTGTGCAAAACGGGATGATTATTACCGTACAATGTATTTTGTGCAGTGTTTTTCACCGTTGGGAAGAACATTCATGTGTAGGTGTTATGCTGTTCTGTGATGCAATGTGAAAATATGTTTTTGTGTTTTACATACTTACTTAGTTTGTATTAAGTGTGATGAAATAAATATGAATGATGAACAGTCTCTTTAAAATTTTCTCTCAGTAAAATTTAATTCTTTTTCGTAATTAAAACTAATAAAAATGCATAAAAGAAAAAAATAATTATTAAATAATTTGTTTGCTTGATATTATTTTCACTCCAGTTTATTAAACTTCAATATTTTCTTATTTCTGTATTATTAATAAAGGACTTATATTATTATAAAGGACTTGCTGGCGGGCCTGTGGTGTATGCTATAGACGGTGCTGTTCCACACGGCAAGACCGGGATCGAATCCCATCCGGGCCATTCTCCCGTAGCAAGGGCTAACTATCCGGCTACGCGCTAAAAATAAGCCTTAATATGGCCGTTCCAACCAAGCAAAAAAATAACATTTTTCAAAAGTACTAGGCGTCTCCATCGCTAATTATTTAGTATTTCAGTATAAGTAATTGTTTGCTCTATTTACTTTGCCTTTAAAAAAAAAGTCTAGTAAGCCAGAAATGGCCGGCATGACCCTAAAGGTCGTTAAAGCCAACAAGAGAGAAGATACTTAAGTCTCATTTTGAGAAAAAAATTGAAACAACATTCAATAAAATGTGCTTCCCCATGGGAATGCGAATGACTCTGTAGGCTTTGACTACGTTATTAGTTAATTGGTTTGAACTTAAAAAAATGCTTCTAAGTTCATGAGCTGAATAACTTCCCTCTAATCGACTGGCCATTATGAGCTCGATAAAGATGTGTTTTTATTACTGTCACGTGCTAAAAGACACCAAAAAAATGAGTCTTTTCTAGGAAGAGCATATTTTTAATTGACTGATCAACTTCGACTGTCTTTTTGGAAACAAAAACAAAAACATGTTCTTCTTAAAACGCCCACCAACAATGTCACATATATACACTTCTGTACGGCCCTGCCTTACCTATCAGTACTAAGCGTACTGAAAATAAATTATGTTTCAATCAAAAACACATCGTCCTTGTGCGTGCCCTGACATTTTCACCGAGAAGGACTCTCCCTCCTCCGTCATCGGAAGCGTCTCATCAGTACCGGTCCTGATAGGCCGAGCTTAAATTTCCGGGCGGGCGCGCGCTCGCACCATAATGGATGCGCCGGCATCTTTCGCCTTCTGCCGGCACTAATAGCTCGAACGGATCCAGCACTGTCGAGCGTCTTTAGGGCGCCCCTAATTTGATTAACGTCACGTCTTAAGCAGCTTTATAATCAATATCGTGTCTATCATCAATGCCCGGTGTCACGTTTCATGTGCCGTGTTTTGCTTGCCACCTCCTGCATATCTCATTGCTAGTCCTGGGCCCCGGCCCTACTTCGGATGTGCACCCACTTTAGGTTCCCAAGTTCTCCACTTACAAGCAAACGAGGATCCAATTTATCCGTCGCTTTAGACTTTCGCATCATACCATCGTCCGGTCCCGTATTGCCCGTTGTTAGTGTGCCTTCGTATTTGCTGCTTCTGCCACCGCCAACCGTCGTTTTCCCATTGCTTCGTATTCTTCCTGCGAATGACATCAATCTTTCGACCAGCGGCTCCCAGGAAGGACATAATCTTCCGTTTAACCTGCCGCTTCCGCACTTGTCATGAGGGGTTTTTGCTTTTACATTTTCCAACCGCCAACCAAGACACAAGGGGGATGCTTTTCCATACACTACCCCAGCGACGGTAATTTTGGTGTGACTCACCGGCTCCCCAACATTCCAATGGATAAGCACCGAGACAAAAACAAATGCTTCGAGCAGTAAGCGACCAGTAAGAATAGAACAGAACCCCCCGAAAAAAAAAGAGAAAAAATGCTAAAAAACTGCTACAAAAATAAAATACCAACTCGCAAGCAGCGCGGTACAAATGGCAGTCAATTTTTCAGATCACTGATTTTGATTGGGGTTTCTCGGTGTCCATGCTATCTCTCTCTCTCTTTCTTTTTGTCTCCATGTGTCGTTCAGGATTCATTGTCCTCCATCATTGCCCCAAACGCTGACAAGGATGCACGAACTTGCCTTCGTTTGCAATTGATCGTGGCTTATCTGTGGAACGTCGGTGATCTTCAGTTGGTTTACGCCAAATCTCCGTTCCCTTTCCGCCGAGTGCAGTGTCGTGTGCCAACCACACTAATCCTGATAAATGCTAATAAATGTTTTAAGGCTTTACTGCTGAAGAGGGAATCGCTCGGATTCTCGGTTCCGGTGAGCTATTCAACCGTGCCTATGAATTATTTGCACCGTGGTAAATAGCACTCTTCACTTTGTGCTCTTTGGGCGAGGGGAGCTTTTCTACGTGTTTGTGCTGGGGCTTCGCGAACGTGTTCAAGATTAAGCAACAGAGAGGTGGTTTCATACTAAGTTATAAGGGTTTGGAAAAAAAACATTTTCCGTAACTATAGCTACATATCGTATTGCGTAAAGTAACACGTTCAATTGTTCATGAATTAAGCTTTTGATTTAAAAGAGCTTTAAGCTTCCCTTACAATCACCGTTTTCTATTACACAGTGACAAATGATGAAATTATCTGTTTATTTTTTATCCTCTTTTTGAATTGTAAAATGTTAGTTTCTTCGCATTAAGATATCAAATTGTATTGCATTTAATCATTGGGTATAAACTGATAAATCTTTGCAACTACACAGTGGGCCTTTTTCAAATAGTTTTCGGCAGAATTTTTTTTTACATCTTGAGGAAATTTATATAATTACATTGATTCTTTGAAATGTTGATTAAGCTAAGTTATTGAAACAATTCGATTAACTATTGTAAACATTTTAATATAAATTTTTTTTTTTGGTAAGTGGTTGGTGTCTTCTACTTAGTAGTATTTTTAACTTCTTTACCGTCCACACGGCAGGACCGGGGATCAAATCCCATCCGAATCGTTCTCCTGTAGCAAGGACTGGCTATCCAGGCTACGCGTTAAAAATTAGTCTCAAAAGGCCGTTCCAACCAAACATTTTTTATTCAAAAGTACTAGGCGTCTCCATCGGTAATAATTTGGTATTTCAGTGTAAGTAATTGTTTACGCTAATTACATTCTGTTTTAAAAAAAAATTTTAAGCCAGAAATGGCTTTAGTGACCTTAGAGGTCGTTAAAGCCAACAATAGAGTGACTATTTTCTCATGAAGAATGATTTATTTCAAATATATTAATATGGCTACAAAATGGACATTTTGAAAGATGGTTTCTTTGGAAAGGAAAATAATTATACTCGGTGTACATATCGACATCAACTTCAAATTTTTACTAACGTCCAATGTGCATTATAGATTTGCTTGCAAGAAAAAATGATGCAAACCATTTACAATCACACTCAAGGTGGCAGACGGCATCGGCAACACAGGTTAGTGGTTGGTTTCGAGATTTCAAAACCCGAACTGCATCATTGAAATGGTAACCGTTATGACCATGGTAAGACACGGTAATAAGAGATGATTTCGTCCGACTATACCCCTTTCCTCCCCCTCCTTCCCCCATTGCCTCTCGTAACGACCAGTCGTTCCATCAGACGGTGGCAGTTAAAATAGCATTTCAACTCCAAGATAGCAGCTGTCAAAACATTCCCCCACCCCGAATCTCGATCCCCGATCCCCGACTCGGCCAAACGATGGTCTGGTCTGGCGGGAAGGACATCACCATTTACCTCGCGGAACATCAAGTGGGCCGCACTGTGCACGATGGCACACTATTCGAATAGTTTGGTTCCGGCTTCCGGGGGAAAAATGTGCCCGGGAATGACGATGATAGCGCTCTGGTATGGAATAGTTGATAAAGTTGAATATGCAAAGTATTTTATTATTCCTTGTTATTATGCAGTCAAAACTTCGTGTTTTTTTTTTTGCTGTGTGCAACTCTCCGATTGCGCACAGTAAAGCACAATTCATTCATTCGAGAAGGGAACGCATTCGATGGAGTGAGCGAGATAGAGAGAGGGAGAGGAAAAAAAGCTCCAACGCGAACAGTGGACCTCGGTGGGCCAACAGAGAGACAAGTTTTGGTTCCTTTTTTTCAACCCCCCACCTTTATTCCCAAAAAAAGGACAAAGGCAAAAGCGCAACTGAACCGAGCTACAGTCGCAGCTAGTTAAAGCCCAAGCAGCAGCAGCAGCTACAAACACTGTCGATGCGCACGCGGCTGATGAAACGGGAAAAAGTTCGTCCTTGGTGCGCTTTAATATTTTGCGCCTGTAGAATGATTGCACATTTCCTACGTTCCATTTGGCAGTCGGAAAATGGGGTTGCGTTTTTTTTTTGTTTTTGTACTCTCCATTTTGTTTTATTTGGTTCTCACACAGCTTTCTATCATTTTTCCCCCATTCGTCCCAAAAAACCAATGCAAATGGTGACGCGCCATGCAGTTGATGCAATTTTTGCTGGTCCCATGTAGAGGTGTATTTTTTTTGTGTTTGTTTTAAGTATAAAATTTTCAAACATATGCGAAAACCAAACTTTTGCAATCATCGCAGCCCCAAAACGGTGTGGAATGTGCGCTGAGCAGTGCAATGGGTGAAAATAAAATAGAAAAACGAAAAAAGAGAAAACAAAAAAATAACTACGATGGTAAAGAAAACGCAAAACGCTTCGGTAGCACCAGAGCGGTGGCCGAGAAGACAGCTTCAAACATAAAGAACAACGAACCAGACATGTAAGCGTAACAAAATTTGTGCCCAATGCACACAACGGTACGCGACAAGCCGTGTAGACGATGTGTAGTTTTTCGACGACGTGTGGGGGGAAATCATTCCAAAAAACAAAAACTCACACACATGAAATCATTTTCATTTCTCACTCTTTTGTGGTGTTTGATAAACGGCAGCAAAAGTATGCACATTCAGTTCTTTTGTGCTTTGTATGTTGGGACGAGTTCTCCAAGGTATTTGCGTGCACATTTTATGCCACATGCTTACAACGCTTTGGGGGTAATTTTTTTTTACATATGGCTAATGATTCAGGAGGATAAAAGTATAGTGCTGGGATCCGATCCGCGAATGTTGCGGCAGTAACATTTCACACACAGTTATTAGTGGTTTTGAAACAATGTTGCTGAAAGTTGCAACTGGCTTACAAAATGAAAAATTATTGAAAAATTTATTCGTTTATAAAATAGCGAGATGTGTTTCCATTTGTTTGTTACTAAATGTGAATTAGAAAAAAAGACTAATTAAGCACCATAATAAAAGCGAAAATGCTAAAAGAAAAAGATTGAATCAATTGTTTCTTGAAAGCTTTATTGAAGCTTTCATTTTTTTTAGCTGCCGCGGAAGATTGCCGTGCAGTGTTAATCAAAAGGTTAATGGCAATAATTTTGTGAGGCCTTTTTTGTAGCCTTCTTGATCGACTAACCCTTTTAGACTAGGCCTTTTAGAAAATAAATTGTTTACTCCTTATCGACTGTCCAGAATCCCACCCAAAACATGCATTTGTGGTCGATTGTCACTCCTTTTTAGCTTCTAAATTATTGCTTTTCTGAGTTTTTTTTTGCGAAATAGTTCTGTCGGTCGCATTTGAGTGTCCTTGAGAGGGTTGACGATCTTGAGTAAAACGTAATCCTTAAATAATTGAATATTTTTATTTTAAGTTGAGTGGCGAACAATGAAACGCAAATTAATATTTTTTATGCTTTTTTTTTAATTCAAAATCAAGTAAAAATCCTTAATTCAACTAGTGTATTTGTTTTATATCTCGTTGCACTCATGCACAACAATCACTGGATTTCACTGGAATTTTGCAACATTAAAACGCGATTAACACGCAATAAATATAACCCTACAAGTAGCTACTCAACACTAGCATTTATACAGTTTTATCACCGATAGCTAGTACACCACTAGCTAATGAAATATCACCACTAGACAAAGTTTTTACACATTTATTTACTCAACAGTTACCCACTTCACTGTCAACAAGGTGCAGCAACAAATGAACAATAATTTCCCCTCTCGCCCCACCCAGTAAGAGCGTTTAGACAATTTTGTCTCCGTTTGTAAAAGGGTGCAAATACTTTAACACCTCTCAACTGCAATGTTTTACAACATTTTACCACCGTTCTCGGCAGTGAGCACATCGATTGAAGCCACCAACGGGGAATGCAGCAAAACGGCTGCTGTTTATGAAGTGTTTGACGCAACTGTTCCCGCAAGCGGAATCCGTCCCCCAGTCCGTTTTGCGCTGTCTTTTGCATCATCATCCGGCTGCACCGGATACGGGGACAGACTGGCTGCAAAACTGCAGCATTGTGAGCGTCAGCTGTCACCAGCATCAGCCACCGCACACACAAACACACACCGCTTAGACGTGTGCCAAGGCTAAGGGCGACAACGCCGGCATAACAGAACCCTCAACAACGACCCTAAGGCGTAAGTTAATGAACGTTCATAGGGCCGGACCGATAGACACAAAGCCAGCAACAAGCATTATCCCATCGTCTTCGGCATCTTCCGTATGGCCGGTCGGTGTTTCGGAGACCGCCCTGTACGCAACAGCAAATAATAAAAAGCAAAACGGAAGCACAAGGATGGGGGAGGGTGGTTTCCATTTTCTTTCGCCATTCCTGTCCTGTCTTTGCACACTGCCGATAAGCCTTGAAGGTCTGTTGCACACGACAAACGGCTGGGCGCCCATAGAAACGTTCGAGCGCTTGCCAGCAACGGAATTATCCCCTTTTCCGTCTTTCTCCTCGCTTCCCCCTTATCCTCGCAACACTTTACCCTCTTTAGAACTCGGTTACTCGCAGATATCGTTTGCCTGAAATTGCACCATTAAACAAAATGTCACTACACAATGGTAAACAATATAAGATAAATATAATTTTAAGAACATCATAAACCAAATTACTTCTCCTGTCTGCTTTGGCGTTCGGGTGCGTCATTTTCCTCTGGTTTGTCTTGTGGCGGTTTTGTGGGTGATTGCTGTATCTTCGTCCCTGTTTGTGATGCTTTCACACCGTACCGCAGCAGAACGTTTTGCTCGGTGATGGTACGACAGTAGCAAATATTGAGACGCTTTCCAACATGGGCAACAAGGCGTACGATGGCCCTAGACCAACTGCACTGTCGCTGCATGGTTATGTAGATCGTAGTATCGTAGAAGCATGTTTAGATGTTGCATGTGTTTAACATAAATTGCGAATAAGTATGAGACGCATGGTTAAAGTTTCACTTCATGAAGGTTCGGTTTTTTTTTTGCTGTTTGTTCCTGTTTCATTTTTCTTTCCAACAAAATCACTTTCTATCGATGTTTCAGCACATGCAGCTCAACATGCTCGTAACAAACCGGCTACCGGTGTACGAATCGATCGCTGCAACTCGGTTTAATCGACCGGCACAGTCTGAAAGTCATCGTCCCCTCCATCAACATCCCATCCACGTCTAATGGAGGCGCCCAATACTTTACGCCAAACGCCCTGGTTGCTCACTGGAACGTGCACGCATTTCCATTCCCCTTGCAAACTGTATCGAACCGAGCTTTACCTACCCATGCATGGTTGCGCACACACATTCGTAGGCTTGCCCTTAACTCAATCAGCCGACACTGCTTATAGCGTCAGCTGGGTAGAAGAAAAATTTGTTTGAAGCGCCCAGAACACTAGGCGCTAGAACACCATCGGCTGTTACGCGGTTTCGCAAAGCGCAAACCGAAACCTTCCCATAACCTTGAACCAGTATCTTTCACCAGCCAGCCACCTTGCTGCGCACAGCAATAGACGCAGCAAAAAGCAGCCGGACAGCGCCGTGTCGATTTGGGTGGGGAAACGCTCATAAATCATATTTATATACCGTAAATGATTGAGGAAATAGCTTTTCGTGTTTTTCGTCATCACTTCCAACGGGGGGTTTTTTTGCCTTTTCTTTGCGGAAGTAAGGTAGACTGCCATAAGGCGGGAAAACATTTTTCACACGTCAGATGATGATGATTTGTCGAACGGCGAAACACGGTTCCCTTTCCGTCGTTGGGAGGCGCGTGTTGTGGCACGCTTTGTGAGAAGAAAACATTCGCTTCCGCTTCGGAATGAAGCATTGTTGTAATTTTTGTTTATTTTCATGTACCCCGAGACTCACCCCGAGCGGCCAGCACTGGAAGTGTGAAAGAAGTGGAAAATGCACTGTCTGTATCGTTCCTTGTTTTTTTTCCTTCTGCTCAATGGGTTATAAAAATTTATGCTAATAAAATGTAATAAAAATTTATACAAGCGAAAAACTCTTGCTAGAAGCGTAACGTTCTTCGCAACCGGAACCGGCACTCCGGGCAACAAGGAACAAAACAGAAAAACAAACCCCTTTAGTGAATGAAGTGATCGAAATGAAAAATTCATACCATCCTACACATCCGTTCATGGGCACACACGCACACAAACACAGAAAAGGATTCCTCTTCCCGAAGTCGATCTTCGTAGCTGGGCAGACTAAGGAAAAGTCAAACCCCCCGGTGCCGGTCGATTTGAGATTGCTTAAACCGTGCACCCGTGTATGCGGCACCGCATGAATGAACTCTGGACCCGATCGGACGACCTCGACTCCGGCGGCCATTAGGGTGGGTTGAAAGGGGTTGGTAGTTTACGGTAGTAAAAGTTTACGACCGCTCCCGACGTCTGCCTATTGCGCTCGGGCTTTTGGATAAAAGTTGACGATCGTTCTCTTTTGTCACGCGGCCATTGCTACACAGAGAAAGCACTTTCGAATGACGATGGATAACGATGGCCATAAGAGAGCGAGACAGAGCGTATGGGAGCGTGATACCGTCCGGGAATGGACGGATATTTGCATCGGATCAGCGAAAGCCAAACGGTTGTAAGCCTTCGTAAAACGATTCGACCCCGTTTTGTCACTATTCACACTATTTGCCACGGGTTTTGGGGCCCGGCGGGACCAGCGCAAAAAAGGATGGGATGACGTGTTTTATGTGTGGGATTTTTATGACAAGCTTTAAAATGTAGGTCTTTTGGCCGATATTCACTGTGTTGGCAGCTACTATATGGATGGGTATCATTCTGTAGCGATCTTCCACCAAATACAAATCACAACTGACACTGTGAATGTGAGTAAGAAAGCAACATTATGGTTTCGTCCTTCAACAGATGGCTCAAGCAATAAGTATTTCTATTGGATGACAGTTATAGCTAAAACATATCACACTACCA
>STHD01000004.1:21709067-21728397 GCA_016170015.1 Anopheles longipalpis
ACTACCATATGCGAAAGCCTAACTATATATGCTGAAATATGCATAATGTTCTACAGTTTTATTTCTATTCAAACTATTTTTAACTGGGTAATACAATCTAAATACTTTCAACCAAGTAGATCCATTTAAATGTTTGCTTTCCGCAGCCGCGCATGATGAAATATTTAATGCTGAAAATTTGCGTTCATGCAATGCACTGATAATGGGCCACAACTTTCTATGGAAATTAAGCGTAAGAAACAGAATAATTTAAATCAAATGTTTCGTTCTTCCGTTAATCGTGTAGATTGGGTTAATGTACTGCAGGAAATAAATAATTCTTATGGTTTTTACCGTTAAATAAATCTAGACGAAATATGTATCGTTTGCTATGCATTTCGATCTAAAACAAGATAAAAGGATTAATTCACCCTATGTAGATACTGTCGGGGCGGCCCGGTGGTGTATGTGATAAACGGATCCGCACGGCCGGACCGGGCACCAAATCCCAACCGGACCGTCCCCCGATTGCAAGGACTGATAAACCGGCTACTCGGTAAAAATATTTCTAGTAAGCCAAAAATGGCCGGTGAGCCCTTAGAGGTCGTTAAAAGTCAACAAGCGAGAAAGAGAGAGAGAGAGAGAGAGAGAGAGAAAGAGAGAGAGAGTAAATCCTTTCAGGGTAAGAGTTTAAATCAATTAAATAAATTAGCTCATTTCGATTTTTTCTGGGCTTTAAAAAAGAGTTTGAAGAGAGAAGTGTGATTATATTCATAATTTATGTAGTACTTCATAGCTGTTACTATATAAAGTGGTGGTAGGACACAAACCGACCAATCGGCAGCAAATATCAAATGCATTGACACCGGTCGATAGGAATGTCGCAAATATTTAAAACCTTTGGTAAATGACACATTTAAATTCCTGCCATGTGAGAAACAAAAAAAAACCGAAAGCATGCGATTGCTTGCAAAATGGCAGGTACAGATATTTGCATACCGGTTTGCGGTCAAAACCGACATCGGAATGTTAGAAGCATCCATACCACACTGCAGCTTATACTTAATCGTATCATCAACAAAGCTTCTTGATTGGTTTTGCAACAAGAATGCTGTGACTTCTCATGTGACAAAACACACAAACACACAAACGAAATGGCTTTTATCGTTCTGCTATCTGGAAACTCGAATTTATTCCTTTGATTCAGTCAAGCTGAAAGTAGATATCATTAAAAGAAGCTTCATCATTGAAATAGACAAATTGAATCATAGACGATTGTGTGCGTCTCCCGTTACGGAGATGATGAAGTTTGGAGAAGAGTAAGAAAAAAAGTAACTACGTTGCCTTCCCGTTCCCTACCTCAACATTCCTGTCTCATATTGGATGCAATATTCATCTCGGTATGCCTTAAATCCTGAAAATGCAATTTGTTTCTACCTTCCCGATTCCGATTGATAGCAAAACTCATTCCGTGCGCCTTCTCCGTATCAAATTCATCCGCTTCCGCTGACGATTCCCTGCACAGGACGCCAAACAAAAGCTAGCAACACCCACAACATATACGGCATTACCTTACATGGGGATTGCCTCACAAAAGCGTACCGAAATCGAACATCGCACACACGTCAGACGGATGGTGTGGGCCGTTCGTTGAAAACGCCCGTAAATCCCCCGCCGAAAGCCCGAAGTTCCCACGGCACTTCAGTCCTGGCTCTTCCACGTCAGTACCTCCTCTCCGTCCTTCCTCGAACCCAAGAAAACCCATCCTCCATCGATTGCTTCACCCTGGATTACTTGATTAGAGTAACGAACTGGAAACGGAACTCACATGTTCGCGATGTTTTTCAAATGCCGACCACGGAATGCAACGTCTCCAATTTCGCCAACCCGCTTCCGTGCCCGGATTTGGCACGAGACGGCGGGGCCCGAATTGAAGCAGAGGGTCGAAGAATTGATGGAATCTGAAATCGATAAGTAGACAGCTACCGATACTGTGCACGACCGCACATTAAGTGTAGTGATGTGGAAATCAAGCGAACCTTCTTTCCGAAGACGACGGTTGCAGACAACCAAGTGCTCCACTTCCTCCCCGTCCTCCCTAAAATTTCTTCCTTCGTTGGAATGGAAAAAGGGTTTCGCCCATCAACCCGGATACCCGGAAGTCGGATGGGATTAGTGTATGTACGCGATAAGAACATCCCCCCTTTTCGGTGGGGACTGTGCGGGTTAGAGCGGAGAATGCTGAGTAATGTTTCATCCGGGAAATATGAGATTCTGATTCCGGGGTCAATTTTCGAGTGATGGCTACCGTTTCTACTTGATGAGGCAACGTAAACCGATCACGTTCACCCCTTTCCCCGGGTCCGATGGCGTTTGCTCTTGGCTGAGGGGTAAGTTCTAGCCTGCCGCTATGCATTCGGCAATAGCCTAGAAATTCGTACAGCTTAGCTGTAACAATTCCCAAAGAAAGGCATGGCCACGGGGAATGTGCTTTGTGAAGCGAAAGGAAAGCAAAATCAACACCGTTCGCATATATGAAGGCAATGCACAACCACAAAGCAATGTTCGATCGAAACGCATTTGCAGCCTTTTGAAATATGCTACATAAAAAAGGCAAGATATTCAAACCATTTCATCCGTTTTACGTCCATCGCATACAAACGGCCCAGGGCGTTCGGCTTTTTCCCCCCTCAAAAAAAGCCCAAATCGTATCGGTCGTAAACTTCTGATCGAATGATGTTTATTCGTCGGCACCTTTTTTGCCTTTGATAGTTCCCAATCGATTACGATCAGGCATGTTATTTGTTATTTCGCGTAACGATTACCATCCACCGTGTTCGATCACTAAATTTGTCATCTTGGCAAAAGCACGCCAGTTGCCGAAATAATGCCATTTCGGTGTTTTTTTTTGGTATTGTTTTAGGCACGATACTTTTCTTTAAGGCACGATACAAAAAATGTAAAAAAAAACAGTGATACACCGTGAAAAATGTTTTTCCAGTCAGTGGCGAAAAGAATAATGCCGTTCGGTTCGGGACGGCGAACGAAAGGCTTTGCGTGACGACGTACGCGATATATCTGTCCGCAGCACGAACGCTTCGTTGTTCTACTACCGGGGGAAAGACTACCTTCTTGAGCGGCTGCGTTCCATCCAATGGAATGGGGAATGAAATGTCATTCTGGTTTCGTGGCCGGATGCTTTCTTTTAATTTCTTTCGAGCATGAAACTTTTATTCCAACCTGACAACACCTTTTGCGAGTTTTGTGTGGATTAAATATTTATGATTACTTCTTATTGGAGACCGATGCCAGACAGTTTTCTTTCGCACGATTTTGGTTAGAACTTTTAGATTTCCACGTAACTTGTGTTTGTTTTTTAAGGATAGAAACAGCAGCTTGAGTACCATAACCCTCGCAGTCATTTGCATAATTATACTTTAATTTACTAGTTAATTGTTAATATGCTTTTGTGTGTGTGTTTTTTTTTATTGAATTATGGACACTTGTCAGAAAAATATATTTATGTTTGTGTACAAAATTTCCTTCGGGCGGTGACTGAAGTTTATTAATAAAATCTCTTGCTGGTGAATTGATGGGTTTGAATAGACTGCACTTTGTCGTCAGCGATAAGGGTTGCCCAGTATCTGTTTGGTCCTGGTTAGTGGCTAGTAAGAGGACAATATTCCATTAGTGGGAACTACGGAGTGGATTCAGGAATCCAATACGACTCCGACGTATAAAAACCTGATTCAACTCCGGAATACTCCGGAGTTTGCTCTGCCCTAAACTACAGTTTACTCCAGAGTTGAATCTAGATTACTACGGAGTTGATTACGGATTTGACTTCGAATTACTCCGGCGTTGACTCCAAATTACTCCTGAGTTGATACTGGATACCTCGGAGTTAACTTCGGAGTAAACTTCGATTTTCACTCTGAATTCAACTTCGGTTAGTGGACGGGCGCAGTTAGTTGAACTGTTTTTACAAACCCCTAAATTTATTTTCCAACCCAACGCATCTCCCCTTCTCACACCAGGGACTTATAATACCGGAGTTACTCCAGAGTTAACTCCGATTATTCCGACTCCGGGAAAATTGAAGATTTTTCCATCACTACATTGCATTAGAAGCGATAACAGTTGGACATGACAAGCAGCCGTGAACAGATCATATCCTCCTTTTGGTTGCCCATAGTACAACAATCAGAGAGGGAACGATGTGTGATGGTAGTAGCGGAACCTCAATATTGTGATATTTAAAAGAATAAAATATGGTAATTAAAATTGTAATAAAAACTCGAATTATATTTAATGCTTTTGTAATACCATTGAAGAACTGTTCTTGTTGGTATACTGTTAATATCGGATATCGTTTCATAGAACTTTAGTGTATGCTTTCTGTATAAATAAATGTCCTTTCATTTATTTGTTCATTAAATTCGTTCAGAAATAAATCCTATTTCATTTTCATGTATAATGATATTTTGCACGTATTTATCCTGAATTTAAAGTAATGCTTACTTGAATTATCGTAATTGAAATGAAATCGCTGCTGTTTTAAAATTTCCAAGTATGGTAAAATTATGATTTCATCTAACATCAACCACTTCCGAGCATTTCGTTAAAAGCTTTCACCAAAACCAAAACGATTGCTTCTCAGTAGCACATAATTATGCCCACAGCGATACAGATTGTCCCAATCTAATCGCAATTATTTTTAGCCCCGCACGAGGGTAATGAACGTGGAAAACGTAAACATTTCCAACCAACACCGAGAAAGCAAACTTGGCGCTAAGGGGCGTTTGTTGTTTCGTTTGTTGATACGAGCAGATTTCCTCGTAACGGTGCGACGCGCGATGCAGAGAACATGTTCCAAGGAATGGCAAACCTAATCTTGTCTAGCATTCTAAGAAAAATGGCGGCACCGTACGCTGCCATTTTCTTCAAAACAAAACCCCCTGTTTTGGGGGAAAAAATATTTTTACCAAACACATACCACCCTTACATACGCGTTCCCTTGGAAGGTTGTAGCTGTGAGCTGCATACAGCCGATAACACGATGAGGCAACAGGGATATGAGTCGCGCCAGACAGGAAGAAGCAACAAATTGAACAGCATCTGCCCATGTCTCTTTGCTTCCGTTCCATTCAATTATCTCGCAGCGGGAACCGGAAACAAAAGCGGTATACGTAGCTGCAGCGCATTAGAGACACACAGACATTTTATCCAGGCTTGATTTGATTACAGATAAATTAACGAAGATCTGCTGGTACACGCAAGCACATCGCTGCCGATTTTCGTGAGCCAAACAATACGTACCGGAATGGTGCGTATCGTGCGCCATCACAGCCGTTACCGGTCACTTCCGTTTTCGTCAATCAATGTTATTCGCAAACTTTGCCTGCAATTGTAGATTTCCGGAGGGAGGGTGTGTTTTTTTTTGTTACTTTCTTCATTTTTGCTTTGCCTTCCGAGTTTGTTCTCTGCCCTTTTGTGCTGATCCTTGCGTTGATTTCGCAACAATTTCCGGTCCGGCGTACGTGTGATGGAACGATGCGCCAAACGACCACCCGCTGTTTAGCCTACATTCGTCTTACTTACTACCTGCCGCCTGTCCAAATCTGGCGCAAATAAGCTTAATTAAATTCACTTTAACAGTAACCCACCCCGAGCACTAAACGGGAACGAGAATAACGAGGCCAACCAGTTCGGATGCTAAAAGAGAGAACCAAAGAAAAGAAATCTTCTCGAATGTTGTCAAATGTTGTACAGCCCAAAAGATGGAACGAGATGGAAGGAGTAATAAGTGAAGAAAATGGATAAAAAAAAGCACATTCAACTACCCCCGAGGTGAAGCAAACTCCGGAAGCAACCCTCCCCAAAAACCGGATGTAGTCCCCCCACGCAGTCCGGTTTGGGGGTGGTGATCCCAATACCGGTGGAAGCAGGCTGAACTCATTGCTCAAGAAATTAACCATTTGGAACCGGGAGCTTCCGAGAAGGTACCCGAAGGGCCATCGAACTGGACCGACTGTTGCCACACCACGGTTGACCTACCACGGCCTGTTTCGGATGACCTCGATGAACCTGTGAACTTGAAAGGGGGGAGGAGGGGGAGGTCCCTTTTGCTACGGTTGTCAGCATCGTACCCGGTTGTCAAATGCCGGCTGCCAATGATTTGATGGACGTGGACGCGAACGCAAATGAACGTCCGCTTTTTCGCCTCTGTGCCCTGCGCTGGAAAATAATTAGCCAATTTTCCACCCGAGCGGGTTTCTTTCATTGCATCAAATTCAGCAATTTTCATAACAAAAGAAAAGTTTTTCCTTTTCATTTCATCGCATCCGACCATCTTCTCGTTCGTTCGCTGTGTGTGTTTTTTTAATCTCTCTGTGTGTGTGTGTCGTCACTCGCTTATCTCACCCATTCGTCCCGCTATCCTTCTTGCGCATTAATTTCCACCATAGCACAGTTGATCAGCAAATGGCCCATCGGCTTCATCCGACAAAAACCTTCCCGCCGTATGGCGCATTTTCGTTCGGTTGCGTTAAAATTCCTTTCGTTCCCGGGGCACCGGGTGCCGGGATGATGCAAAAATGTGAATCGCACACTACGGGGGTTGACACATCAGTGCCTGTGCTGGCACCATGCCCAACCGCACCCAAAAAAAACCCCCATAACGACCTTAGCGCGCGATAAACGAGACTGGATGGGCAAATGAAATTTAATTTTAGCTTAAGCGATCGACCAAGATAAATTTTTGCAAAGAATTCAACATCAGTAGCGCGGTCACCGTGTGTGCGCATGGTGGAATGTGTCGGCTGCTGGCGTAGTTTTTGATGCGCTAGATCACTGGAATGGAAAGCGACCGTACATTGCGATAGGGGTTTTTGGGAGAATAGGTCTCATGTATCGATATAATACATTCTTCTTTAGGAGTATTTTATTTTGATGCAATTTTTAGTAAATTCAATATTTTCACTTCACTTCAACTCCACATGCATAACTTGCGAATGATATTAGAGTCAGAATAATACTGTGTCTTTGATTTTGTTCAAAGTTTAAATGGAATATCTTCGTGTAAGGCATGCGACCATTCCACTTGCTGGATTCTTTTCAAAATGAAATGGATTCTGAATAAAGCATTCTTAAACTAACTCATCTATTGTGTTAGGGTGATTTACCATGGTGACAGCTACCACAGCTTTTCTCTGGATCGTTTTCATCTAGTAAAAGCTCGAGAAGGGTGCAAAAGGATCCACATCTACCTCTACATAACTTGAAACACATCACGAATTGGCTGCAACTTTAACTTTGTGAGGGGTTTCGAGTTCAAATGGCAGTATCGGCTAAGCCATTCAATTCTTTGGTTTCTATTTCGATTCTAGTATTCTATTTCTCTGGTTGAATTCGAAATCTCCGTCCCTTCTAAAAGTGATAAACATTCAGGCATTTAGGAGTATTTTAAAGCCCAGTACATTACGCAGATTTTAGGGTAAAAGTTTTTACATTTCATGAAAATATGTCAAGGCTTTGTCTTAAAAAGCTTTTACAACCAAGTTTGAAACACTTTCAGCTCACGTTTCTTTTGTTTCCCTTCAAATAATATAACAAGTAATTGCAATTCATTGGCAATAATTATGGCACTTTCATCAATACCCTCAACTGACTTAATTGATGCTCGATTCTACATACTATTGTTGATAATCATTCCACCGACATTTCTCACACTACGCCACAAAAGCTCAATTAATATGCCATGGAAACTAGTTTTTTAAGTGCTTTCACAAAACCCCTAACCCTAAATTGAATTCAACACCTATCCAAAACCCCGTTTTACCCTGCCGTACAGCCCCTCAAAATAGTGCCGGACACGTGAAACCTTTGCTAAAATTGTGAAAATCACGACTCATAACGCCGGCGCAATCTAATTCAATCATCAACCCCACGTCCAGATTATAAGCACATCGGTTGTTCATTTGGGATCTAATTATCATAATTGATTGAAATTGTAAACCGAAATAGGCACTCGACTTTTATTTGTAAATCCGTTTTCATCCGCAGCGATACTGCGAGCTCGCAAAACCCTTCCATTCATCGGTCGGGTTCCCCGCCGGTGGACGAGCCGAGGTGGTGCTTGTGGTTAATGATATTGATTGTGGTGAATATTACACCGAATTCACTTAAGCGAACAGTCCCACGAACAGTCGCAAATGATTGTCACCCATTCCCTTTTAAAAAAGTGATGTTGTGCAAAAATCCTGCTCCAGTAATGGATAGTTGGTATTTGAAACGTGAACAAACAGGAACAAAAAAAACTGATCCCACTTAAATAACGTTATCGGATTGAAACAGTTCCAAATGCATTCCCGAACGTGAACTGTGCGTCACGTGTCACGCAAGGCGTGGAAAATCTAAGCTCGACTTTCTTTTTTTACCACTTACCCTTTCCCATTGCACAACGAAGGAATGGAAACCAATTCTTAAAGCTGGACCAGCTTTTACATACCGGGACGGGAAGAAGTTTGCTTTTGGGGGGGCGCTTGTTTCCGATCGAAACAAAATAGTCGATCACGAGCACGACCACTTCAAACGACAAAACGGTTTCGGCGCGCTTTCGATGGTACGATGGTGTGATGATAGCGTTATTATAATGTCATTATTTCGTCGATTCGTATCGAAACCCGGCGTCACCAACTGCCCGTGACGTTAGGGACCAACCATGGACAGCGAGATGGAGGTCGACCAATCGACCAATTACCCACTCCCATGGTCCACAGCCTGATGGCAGTCGCTTCCAATTTACATAACGAATCAAGGGTGTGGTGTGTGTGTGTGGTGCCACGAAATTGATTCCCAACGAGGTGCCGAGATTCCTTTGGCCGGTTGCCGGTTGCATTCTTTCATCACGCTTTTACCCAGCGCCCGTTATCGTTCAGTACCGAATGTCCCAATCACCCTCGGGCGAGCGCAATTTTTATCATAAATTATTGAATAAACGGTCAACCACGCTGGGTGCCAGGGTACCTGTGATTGTAATGTTAATGAACTGATTATGAAAATGGTGTTTGATTGCGTTGGTCGTTGGCTAAAGAAGAAAAAAAGGAAAGGAAATTGAAGTAGGGAGATTAACGAACTGGAAAACGATTGACCAAACCGGCATCAGTTGAGTTGGGAGAGTTTTTTTTCTTCGAAATATTCTAACAGCAAACAAACAAAAAAGTATACATACACCGTCCAATAGAGAGCGTACTGGCGGATGTACTAACAATGTACTAATTGATAGCTTACCGGTGATTCGATCGATACAGCGATTACGGACGTTGGGGTATGGTTCGGTGGACTCGTCAAACCGACGAGACTCATTCGCCATGCAGCTCACCTAAATTGGACGTCGCCCCAAAAAAAAACCCGGACGTACACAACCTTCAACCAGAAAGGCCTAAACCGCAAAGGGTCATAAATCTGACCCCAACAAATCCACTCTGCGTTTGGTGGCCGGTGCTTGCTTAGGACCTTCTTCCAGGCATCCTTCCCAGTATGCAGAACACTAAACCGACCTATAAAGAGAGAGAGAGAGAGAGAGAGAGAGTGAGCAAAGTCAGTTCTCATAAACCACCCATCGTTTGGAGACTAAAAACATAACCCAAAAAAAAACTCCATATCCACAGAATCGCCCTCGGTACGGTACTAAAGGGGTAGCAGCTATTTACAGGTGCATTTTTCATTCAATGCTTCGTCCATTTTTCCACCCCGGCTTTTTATTTGCAAACCCTTCGCCCGGATAGAGTGCTTGCCCGGCAGCATCGTCAGCTAGTCCGCTATTCGTGGGGGGTTGCGACTAGCGAGAATTGGCTCGAATGGAACCTTTCGGTCTGGTTTGAAGTTGCGGAATGGAGCGCATCACACCATCACCGTCCCGTGGTTTGTTTACTTAAGCTACGGTCGGGAAAGAAATGGCTTACAACGAAACTCCCGGACAAAAAAAACGCCTGGAATATACCACAGTCACTACCGAACGCGCGGGAACCACAAATAGAAATAATTGTATTTTTCTTACCTTAACAAACTTTCCACCAGTAGAGAGGTTCAGTGTGTCCCAATCCAACGGTACGGGTATATCCACGGGGCTGCGTGTGTCGAAGAGGAAAATGGTTCCGGACTCACCGGTCTAGGCTGGCCGGACTACACGCTAGCCGGTCAGGTGGTTAAAAGCAAACCGGAAACAGCCGAATGGAAGGTACAGTTGGGAGTGGATTCTCGTACGGTACCTTGCCCGGAAACGCTGTACCTGTAAATACACAAGCCGGACAAAACACGCCACGCACACACACACACACACGGTGTGTTTCGGCCAGCGTGGTCAGACCAAATCAACCGATGTGAGGAAAGAGTACGAACCAAAAAAAAATCTGATAAAGCACCGGCAAAAAAAGAAATAACAAGATAAACACAGGCAACTCTGGAAAGGAACTACAACTCTCTCTCATTTCCGCAACCCAATTCACCGCTCCGGTACCGACATTTTGCGGGCAAAACGGCATCGTACGTGCACCAGGCATGCGAACTGGATCTGGAGAGCTTTATCACAGTGCCAATATTTGCTGACGGAATGAATGAAACCCGCCATGGTTCATGCGATATTGCGTTCCTGTTGGACCAGGTGACTCTCGGTGGTATTGATGGGGCAAGAATTCCAGCACGGACCAACGTTCTGTAAGCGAAGCCCATTTGGTGGTGGTGTAACGGGTTTACTCACGGCACCCTAGAATTGCTATTCCCCTTTGCCAAAATGGACCGGCTACAAACCGGTCTACTGGACCGGTCAATGGCTGGTACTGGCAAATATTCTGTCAGACAGACGCTGTACGTCCTCCAAGCTTTCCAGTAGCGTACGGTGTGTGTGTTTGGATCGATTATGTTTTTTAGATTTTAACGAGATTTTTAATGATTTTCTTGCTCACCATTTTGCGCGCCGGGAATATACGGCAAACATTGGGAAGGTTTTTTTTCCAATATCTGTTCGATAATCAATCTTCAAGCTTTAGAAGCATGATGTCCTGCTAGCAATATCTCTCCCACGTTTGGTTACGATACGGTTGTAAACTTTTCGAATACCCACGTAAACCACCACGAATCGAATTAATTACAAACTGATGTTTGATACAGTTCCATTCGATGAAAGTTTCTATAAATAAATTGTAAAACTGTCCTCAATATAGCCCAAAACACCGAATACTTCACGGCATCACACCTTTAATAGCCGTTTGTCAGTTTCGTTTAACGTGCGCGAGTAAAACCCACATCAAATACATCATCCGAACAGGTTATCCTGCAAACTCCAACCTCCATTTCGTTCCGTACAGTCTGCGAAAAATTCACGCCAGCGTTTGGTGTCATTTTAGAAGGAAACCCTGTCAACCCAAATCCACACAATCTACCATCCGGTCCAGAGTTGTGTATTTCTCTTTACTCTACCTCGCCTCTTTATCTCTCCCTGTTGCTCTCCGTTTCCCGCTTTCTATTGTAGCTGCTGGGTCAAAATGGATTCACTTAAATGTCAACGCATTTGCATACGGCAATTCATGGAGGATACCAACAGGTACCACCACACAGTCCACTGTGCTGGTGATGTTTTCCCCCAAAACCGTGGACACATTTGCACACCTTGGCTGTTTTCCATTTTCCACTAAAAAAAAAAACAAAAAATGGAAAAAGTCAAAAACGAACGCATCCGGTCTGAAACGCCAATTCACTCATCGCCGGGTCTTGTTTTCAGCCTTCAGCATTGTTAAACCCTTTTTCTGAGCATTTGAAGCAGTGCAGCGCAAAAGGGAGATCACCTGTTCCCCTTCTTTTAACCGACACCTCGGGTTGGAAGGTAAAAAGCCACGTCGAGACAAAAATCCCTTTTTAATTGCACCCTTGTCATGTTGTATGCTGTCCACATATGATGGTGATGATGGGGGTGTTGGTTTGAGTTTTTGTTTTAGTTCCTTTTTTTCTGTTTTTATTTTTGGCACTCTTTATCAAGGGAGTAAACACAGGAACCACTTCGGTACGGTGCTTTAAATTGTTTCGCGTGGCACTGCTCACTCGATGCATTTGCTTTAGAAGAAAGATGTATTTTAGTGAGTTGTTTTTTCACCCTCCATGCAGATATAAGATGCTGATGCTGTGCTACGGTTGGAAATGGGAAGATGAACAGCATCCTGCCGGTAACGATACTAGCTCGATTCGTAAGCGATATCGATCGTTCCTTGGGGATCGTGTGCATGCCAACACAGCACGGACGCTTCCTTCTGCTTCTGCTGGTGGTCGAACAGTTCCGGTGCTCAATAGTCGGCACAATTTGCTGTATGAATATTTCATCGACCAACGTGTACGTTTCTTCGAGGCGAAAGCATAAAGCAGCACATTAATTTCATCACCAGACATCGTACCCTCCCAAAAGTCACGATCGTTTTCTTTACCGCACTGAAATGGATGGGTGTGAAGGGGTAAATGCAACCCTTATCCCTTACGCCAAATGATTCTCGAACAGCAGAAGTTAGTTTTAAAAATAACAGAAATGGAAAGCATAAAAATAATTCGATACACTTTCCAAACAATACCTACGGGAGCAATAGCAAAACCGGATCCCGGTGGCAATTGGCGTTCGTTCGGAAGTGCTCACGCACGCACACACACATACACAACAAATCACACATCCATTCGTTCCAATCCTTTTTCCCTGTTCGATTGGGTCAGTTTTTCCTTCGATCCAAAACCGTTAGGAATCGATTCGCAAATAGAGCGAAAGCGTACGGAAAGCAACAAACAAACTAAAAAAAAAAAATCTGCCAGAACTGATGCAACTGGCACAGTCACACATTTATACACCGGTAGAGATAACAACCAACAGCAAAATGGGGGTTTGTGGGAGAGAGAGAGGAGAAACGAACAGCTTCATAACAATAACCGTAAACTGGAAGAAAACTAACGGAAGCACTCCAGAAACCGGCCATATTTGATGGCCGCACGGGTGCCGGGTCTCCGCACACCGGAGTAAGTGCTCGTCGGCCTTTCAGCTTTATCGTTTGCCATTAGCCCTATAAAAGACTCATTTTCCGAATCACCCAGGCGCGCCTACTCTGAAACTGGTGGGTTATATTGGTGATTGGGGAGGAAGGTGGGAGCATCCGGGGGGAAGAAGGGATGGTCATCGCACAACCGAACACATATCGTTGTCTGTACGTGTACATGAACTGTAGAGTAGTTCCGGAACCGAACAGCGAACAACGTCCAAATGGGCCAGCAAGAAAAAAAACACAAGAAGGTTTCGAATATTCGATACATCCTGTCTTGCCCCCGGCCGGTGAAAAGGGAACACGGGAAGAAATGAAACAACCGTCACCGGATACTGGGAAATCGGTACGACAAAATGACCCATTGCAGAACTGCAAATGTGTACAATGTGTACCAGGCGGTAAAGGAATCCTTCATAGACACGCGCTAGACAATGTTATCGTTGTCTTTTCTTTGCGCAATCTTTTTTTCCTCCTCCCCACAACCCGGAAGCTACGTACATCGGTACTTTAGTAGCTGTATTTATTCAACATGCTTCCTCAACTCCCCTTCTCAGCCCAATCCTCCTTTTCTCCTTCAAATTTTTTGTCCTGTCAGATTTTTCGTTGGTTCATGCTCCACACGGCAAGAGCATAGTCGGCTACCGCAACGATAATGACCGGTTCACTGACGATGGTCCCGTTGTTGGCTTGTCGGCACTAGGTGGTTCACAATGAAAACTGCTTTTCCTCCTTAGATTCCCCACCCCCCCATTCATCCTACTAAAACAGGGAGGAAAAATCATCACACGAAAAAACAACCTCCACCCCAGTTGCTGTAATCTCGTTCTGGCAGTATCACAGGAGAAAAGACGAGGAAAGAAGAACGCGTCGCATAAGGGAAAGAAGATGACGCTGGTGCATGATCACCGGAAAAAGGGAACTACAGGCACTAAAAAGAAGGAAAGAAGAAAAAAACGCCACTCCACCAGATACTACTAACTGTCCACTGTGAAGCACTCGGCACACGTACCGGCTCTGACCGGTATAATCTGTTCTGCTCCTTTTTTTATAGTACGACCCTTGCATT
Source organism: Anopheles longipalpis (assembly GCA_016170015.1). Lineage (NCBI taxonomy): Eukaryota > Metazoa > Arthropoda > Insecta > Diptera > Culicidae > Anopheles > Anopheles longipalpis. Next base: position 21,723,183 of record STHD01000004.1, read on the forward strand.
CATAATTTGCAGCTGCCGAACGTTTTATTACATTTCAAATTATTTCGAATGTGACTTTTACACCGAACTGCGGGTTGTCCGTTGCACGTCGAGAATGTGTGTTTTTTGTCTCTTCCTCCTTTACTTTTTGTCTGCCTCTCTCTCATCGTCATACTGTCTCAGTTTGAAACTTTTCTTAATTTGCACTTTATGCCACTCGGTTTGGTTAATGCATTTGGAGTGCCGCATTTAAAGCACTGTGGCGTACGAACTCGATTACATCCGCGCACCGTACGTGAGGGGGTTAGATTTTTTAAAGTTGCTTTGAAGCATCCGTTTTCCGTGAAGTGAGTGGAACTTTTTGCCCGGTAGGGAGATGGATTAAAGGATTAAACATACGGGAAAATGGGAGATTATGCTTAGTGTTGCTGTGGTAGTATTAGAAATATGGTAAATGTTTCTGATTATTCATAAATTATTTGCTTATGAAAAGTAAAAATTCAACCGAGCACACCCGGGATAAGGTGCCCTTTCACGGCTCGGAGGAAGAAAAGCCTCCCAGCTAAAGTGAAAGGTGTTATATTTTATTTATAAGTTAGAAATAAGCAATACGGCCAGGCCGTTCTTTATGAATAAAAAAAAAGTAAAAATACAAAAACGTATAACAGTTTTAATAAATACTTTATAACATTGAAATTGGGAGCGGTCCGGTGGTACATGTGATAAACGGCGTCAGTCCACACGACCGGACCGGGTTCAAATCCCATCCGGACCGTTCCCCCGTAGCAAGGACTGACTATCCGGCTACGTGGTAAAAATAAGTCTAGTAAGCCAGAAATGGCCGGCGTGACCTGTAAAGTCGTTAAGCCAAGAAGAAGAAGAAGAACATTGAAATTAGTAAACCAATGAACGTTTTGAAATCGTATTGAATTTTTGGATTACATTTAAAGGTAATCTAATGTTTTATGATCATATGCAAATAGCTGAAAAGATTTTTATTATAATTTCTTAAAAAACCTTTAAAACTTTTAAAGCACTTCTACAAGCTGTAAACATTAAACTAAAATTCAAACAAAATTGTTTTAACTACTTTAAAATCGCTTCACTCAAAGTTAAAGCAAAAGTGAGCTGAAGTGCTTGAAAGTGGATGTTTGCCTGTCCATTTTTCGACACCTTCAAACACCACTAAACTCGGTACACTCTTAGCGAAACATCGAAGCCCATACTTACTACAAAACTCTGAAACACACTGCGTTTGAATGGATTACTTCTTCCCGTATCTGCCCGCAAACACGCTCCTGCGCACCACCACCGCCGATCATCAATGAAAAATTTGAACCCATCCAAAAACCCCATGAAGCATCCTTTTCCTGTCGCTTTTCTCGGTAAACGGCAGTGAAGATACTTACAGCCAACCCGCTACTAAAGTCTGCCAGTTCGCACCGTTTAGTTAGGAGCACTTAGCTAAAAAGGCAACTGGCCGGGTGCTGTCGGCTTCACTGGCTGCCGACGGCAAAAGCCGTTGCAAAGGGCGTTGGGGAAACCCCCGAAAACAAGAATCCTCAAATCCCACCTGTAAGCTGAGTGTGCAATAAAACGCTTCACCAGCGGCAACTTGAAACCTGTCTACCATTTGACGGAAACACCTACCAGCCGAAGGTACCGCCGAAGCTAACCGACCCATGGATCAAGCCTTCAATAGCCAATCCACCCTGATAAGCGACCTGGGAGATGATTGAAAAGGTAGACATTGAGTTTCCGTTCGAGAAGCTTGAGCTCCACACACACGCGACACCGAGTCCCGCACCAACTGTGGCTTCCTTCTGCTGCCATCACCTTTAACCTCTATCCACCACCACAACGGAACCGGAAATGTTTAGCTAGAAATGCCCAACCGAATGGAAAACACCGTTCCGATCGACCAAAAAGGTATGAACGGACCGAACGAGGCAATGAGGAAGCAAGACAAGGGAAATGGAGAAAAGCAAGGAAAGAAACAAAACAAAACCAAAAAAAAAGAAAATACATTTTCTCGAGATTGGACTCTTGGGATGGTTAACGAGGAAAAAGTAGTAGGCCCAGTTTTTTGGACGGGGAAAAAATGGAAACCCGGCATTCACTCAAACCCATGACCATGGCACAGCAAATAGATCAACCTGTTGGTGTTGGTGCACCGTTGGAATAGCGCGTCCAAAACCAAAACTCGAAACGCTGAACGATTTATTACATTAATAATGAAACAGAGAAAATCGATTAATGGTCCGGTGCCCTATCCGTTGGCTTGGTCTACCTTTCGGAGGGCTTTAGCTGGGCAGCGGGACTCTGTATTTGTGAGGTTGTGCGAAGGTAGTTGGGGATGTGCTAGCGGAACGAAAATATACCCAAACCCCAGATGGTAAAATAATGGATGAATGGTTGGATGAAGTCAAACTTCACTCACTCTCAAATATTTGATCACAGATGAAAGAACAAACAGGCGTCAGCGTCAGCACGAATGGATGGGTTTGTTCAGGCAGAAACATTGGAATAACAAGCACACTGTACACGATTATTCGCAGTACGCAAACTAGTTAAATGTTTGTTGTTTTGGTTAAATGTTTTGGCTTATTTTTTTCTTTTATAAAAACCCGTGTAATGATATGTTTAATCTATCCCGTTGCACTACGTGCAGCGAGAAACTAATTTATTCTGCGTTGAAACCATTGCGAACAGCTTTGATTGGATTGTAATGGATCTGTCACCGATCAGGGTGGATAGCAACAATTAAGGTAGCATCATGCACCCGGCCACCAAAACCACCCGTTTTCTTTCCATGCACAAAACCTTGAGGCATTTTAAGTAATTGTGGAGTAATTATATCTCGCATTTTTTTTCTGTTCGCTTTAAGTTCTCTTCCCATTGCTCATACTCACAGCGGGGGCCATCTGGGTCGGACTAGTCTCACGGTCGATAGCGCCGTCTTACGGTTGGCGATCGTACGCAGGTCATCCTCTTGGGGTCTTGGTCGGGATTAACACATCTTTTGCATTACGCGATTGTCATAAATCATCCACAGTCAGCCTCCGGTGGTAATTCGTCCTGTTTCGTGGTTTCTGGTTACACGCAAGATCCGCCTGATGGTTAGGATACCGGTAAGATCTAGAGATTTCTAGAGATTTCACGGACCAAAGTACCGAGGAAGGAAGGGAGAAAAAAAATATAACGAAAAGCAAAACTGCAAGACCATCTGAAGTAGACTGGCCGGTTTGAGGGTATTTCTTGCACAATTAGCCATCGCCCACATTTATGCTGAGCGCAAATTTTGATGTGGAAAGAGAACGGAAATGCAAACAGTTTCCGTCTGATGCTAGGCAAAGGCATTTTATTTATTTTAGTGTTTTTTTTTTATTTTTAGTATATTTTTTTTCTAACAAGCAGTAAGCATCTGAGCAGTGAGAATAAACAAAATTAATTTGATTCCTTTTTTTTTCTTTTTTTCTTTTTGCAGGGAAGGAGTATGAGCAGATGAGTAAGTAGATCTTTTGTTGCTTTTAAAAATAAATAAATTATTTTATAAAGTTGGAGTTTTTCATATACAAATTCTAATAAAAAAGGTACGAAAATATGATTCTTAAGTAAGATCAACTGATTTACATCTTTTCTATTTGTTTTTTTCGGGACATTCTTTGACATAGTGCTAAGGCATCTCTTTTTCTCAAATATGGATGAAAAAAAATTGAAACTCTCCCTCCATTCGATTGGTACAATTAAGAAGCGAAAAAACACTCTATTTTACAGTAGTTAAGTTTCACAATCGCAACGCGGCGCAACGCCAAGCGAAGCGAGATTGTACGCAAACGAGCCGATTCCTTCGGAGCGTCCAGGAATGATAGAGTGAAATAAATGAAAATTGTTTCAAAGCACGCTCCAAAACTTCTCGATCGCATTGTACGCGAATTCTTTCCCCTCTTGTACTTCGACCACTCTATTTCCCCCACCCCCGCACCGATCCGAATCCGACTGTCAATGCCGACCGTACGGTGCAAAAACCCGGTCGGTCCGGGGGGAATTTCGCGCAAACTTCACATTGAGTGCGCGTGCAAAAAAAAAGGGGGGGAGTCCGGACCAAACCGGACAGACACGTCGGATTTCTCGGTGCCACCCGGTACGCGGGACAGCAAATCAGATTAGAAAGACAGGAAACATGCGGGCGAAATGAGAAAATACGTTCGAACTTTGTAGACATGAATCTTGCCCCGGATGCAGATGAGCAGCGGCACTTCAAGATGGGTACGCACCGTTCCTCGGAACCTGCAAGAAGAAAACACACGGAGACCGATCCGTGCACGTGAGAAACAACACATGGGGGGGTAGGGGTAGGGGGAACACTGAAAGGGAAGGATGGTGGAAGGGAAAACTCGTGCGAACCAGAATTAGATTGAGATTTATTCCTCCGATTTATTCGACTCGGCCCCAAAAAAAACGAAGCATGGTTGGCAGTTGGTGGTACCGGTTGGCGCAATCGTTGCAACAAGCGTTAGCGAGTTGTGTTGGGGTTCCCCCTACGAGGAAAGGAACGCGGGATGGGCGAGAGATGGTGAGCCGTTCCTTCCCGAAAGGTACTCGCAAGAAGCACGCCACTCGAAGCGCTCGCACCGACACCGAGTGAGAAAGAAATCAAGTTAAAATAAATATTAATCTAAATTTAAATTAAATTGCCTATTGGTGTAACTTTTTCTTTCCCTTTGAGCTCGCGTGTTTCTCTACCAAAAAAAACTGGTGCGCATTTACTTCGCGTACGATTACAAACTTCCACCCATTCCCCGACCATTGTGCCGCTTCAATCCATGCCGTTTACATCGGGAATCTGTCCGTTTGTATTACGAACAATTTCTAACATTTTTGCCTTCATCTTCATCAAAAACCCACACGCGGCCCGACCCGCCCAACAAGCGGAACAAATTTGATTTTTTTTCCCGGTGTTCCCGGGCGCACACAAAAACCCCTCGGAAACCGGGAGGGGTTTGGGACATTCTTAATTCATTTCGTTGTGTTGTTTATGCTATTTGCTGGAAGCCGAAACGTTCCATCCAGAAGTTTTTCGCCTAGTTTAACCGCATAGTTTGCGCGAGCCAAAGTTCCAAACAACTTCCACACAGAGATCGCTTTCGCTCACGGTCTGATGTGATCGTGTGATGCGTGATTTATACACACCGTGTTTGTGTTTCCTTGATGTTTTGCTACGTTTGTTGTTGTT
>STHD01000004.1:21744087-21785886 GCA_016170015.1 Anopheles longipalpis
CCTTTCTCAAGCACACACTTGGCTCAATGTCGTAAAGTCTTCTCGTCCTTTTTCGTCTACTGATCGGATCTTCCGGTGCCTTTCCAGTTGATAAAACCTATCCGATCTCCGGAGCACAGAGAGTTTAAAGTGACTTTGATAAAAAAAATCCCTTTGCTTCAATACAAGACCAGATTTAAATTCTTGCTGCTCAGAGGAGGATATCCCGTCCATTGCCGTTAAGCCAGCAAACTTGCCATCTAGCTAGTCCCCCGGCCAGATAAGCATCACGTTTGAATGATGAGGGCCCGATCTATCGGCCATTATTTACACAGTGTCCAGAGTGTCTTATCAGATCGCTCCACAACTCGGCGCAAACCCGATTACCAAAGTACAGTTTGAGCCTAACGGATTGATCTAAACTGCACACGGATCGTCCGCACGCTTATCGGCACACCGGAAAGGTGGTTCCTCGCCCAAGCGTGCTGCCTAATTATTGATATTAAATTTCCCTGAAAGTAGTAGTACAATAGTTAAATACAGCTTTGCAACTAACAGCTTTTCCGCTACCTTATACCCCTGTTCTGAAGTTCGCGGGTATGAATTCTGACATCAAAGACGATCCGGTGCAGAAAAGCTCAGCTTACCTGCGCCCCGTACGTGTCCCGTGTGGCAAGACGGAACACAGCATTAAGAACAAACAAGCCAATTAGTAGCTCGATAATGGTGCCACCATAAGGGAATCGTTAAGCCGCCAGGAACTGCATCGTGCGTACGTTCTGCAAAACCCTTGATTAATAATTTCGAACCAATGTTATCAATTCAATCATGCCAATAGCGATTATCAGCAGCGTGGCGTCGATTGGGCCATTAAAAATTAAATGCACATACACAAATAATTTACCCACCGGTTTGCCGAGCGTTTGCAGAATGCTCTTTCCTATGGGACAACAGGTTTTTTTCTCTCCAGCGTCCAGAGGTGTTGCCTACAGCGCCATAGTGGTGGAATCTAGCCTATGCAACGTTGTTCGGGATGGATGGGTTCGAAGAAAATGCAAAAGGATATACTTTTCAATCGATGTTAACGATCGTTCGATTGGATGATGATTTAATTCGTGTGCCAGCTGACCGGTGCAAGCATGATTACACACTAAAAGGATGCATTCCGGTTGTGGGAAGAAAGTCGTCCGATCGATCCACTCCGTACGTGTACGCTGCACGGATTTGTTCTAGCGATGTCGATCGATGCGATACGATCGATTGAGTCATTGATGTAATTATGATAGCTCTGCCGTTCCAAGCTCATGCCATTCGTCGCTATCCGTCCGGGAAAAGCGAACCACTCAACAAATCGTCCATTAATCAATCGTTTGATCCTCGCACGATCGCAGTGCGATTGGATAGAGCTCGCTGTAATCTTGTTGCTTTGCAAGGACAATTCTTCAGACGCAAAAATACTAAGGCTTTGTGAGTAACCAGCGGGTTATGGGGTAATAACCATATAACGAGCTGATTGTTTGGCTGTCGATGAATATGTTATTGCATTTTAATGATATATCCGCTCCCGCTGGAATGGATCATCTGCTGCTGCTGTTGCTGCTACACATTGCCATTACCCGCCAAAGCATGTGAGGCTTAACAGAAGATCAGCATGAGGGCGAAAAAAAAAACAGATAATAATATCACCGCATAAACATCAACCCCGCTTCAATGCAGAATGCGCGTTTGGATTGATTCTGAATCCGTATCCACACTTTCAGCCACCCTTTGGCGCTTTGCAACATAATGTCAAGGTTCTGCGCAACTGTGCGATCGTACAGACGGGATGGGAATGGGGTATCGGACGACTTCTCGCCGGCATCAAAATATATCGTCCGCAGCGAAAGGTGAAGCTCTCAGGCCGGCCACCTTCAATTCGTCTGTTAGCATCGCATCAATCATAACGATATTGTTATTTGTTACAATACACACTTTAGCGCGGCGTTTGGAAATATTAGCCATCGATCGATACACGTTGACCTAACCTTCATACCATGCGCGGTGGTTCTTAAGGATGGACATATTTCATCGCACTGCTGATTAGTGGATGTTTCCTGGCCGGAGGCATTTTACCAGACGCCAACTGTGCTGGGAAGAATGATTCTAATGATAACATATAGTCCAGCTAGTTTGTTGTAAGATGTTAGTTTGTAAGGACATTGTATTTATGTTGTGTGTATGTGGTGATAGCTGAGCATGCTAATGGAGGTCAGTTCAATATAAGATGGATAGTTTTTGACATTTTTTTTGTGGCTCTACAACCCCTTGGCCTGCCATTTCTGGCTTTCCTTGACTTTATTTACCACCCTTAGCAGTATAGTTAGACTTCTGCTGTACCGGGGTACGGTCCGGATGGGATTTGATACGCGGTACTGTCGTGTAAAAACCGGCGCCACTATTGCATAGACGAAATGTTTGGGTAAAAAGTTCATTTTCAAATACTTGAAACAGCAAAAAGCTCATCGTAGAGCTATCCACTGCAAACTCGAAGAGGAAGTACTGACTCTTTGTTAGCTTACTTATATTTTCCTTACATTCCAGGCCCTACGATGTTTTTTTTGGTCGGTAACAAATTGTTAACGATTCTTTATTTGCATTTGCCTTATATTTCTACCGGTCACATTGTATATTTGTAAAATTTTGAAAACACTCGAAAGCTTCCGGCCACGAATTGTGCAGTCTAACAGGATGACGTTTCATACCGATTATTTAATTGAAAATAATTAATTACAAAAGAATAATATTTCAATAACTGATAAATTATCATTTGCTTCCTAAATTTCTCAAATTAATTAATAACAAAATTATTGCTTTTCCCACCGGAGCTTTCGTGTATCGATAAAACTGCTCGAATTTCGCACCAGCTGTCACCAGCTGTCAAACGCGGTTTGTTTTGGTTCAGTCAAGCGATCAGCTTTTGCCAAGGTGCCATACGCATAGAAGTTCTCCTGCAAGACCTTGAGGTTTTGAATAAACGCCTAATCTAATCAACATACTCCTCGTCGCGTTGTAACATCAGTGCTGCAATCTGTACCGTACGTTCGACCCAACCAGTGCTATTATGCTCGTTCACCGTGCGCGGAAAAAACACTTCATGAAAGGAACTTAACGTACCGCTCTTCCCTTCCTCTTCGCTCTACGCACGCAGTGTGACGGTGGTTGTTGCGCGAAAATTGTCCGTGCTGTGCGAGTATTTCTTCGAGTGCATTTATGTGTGGCGGCGAATCATTTCGTGTTGCTGTGTGAATAAAGTTCGCGTCCATTCCGTTCGCAACACTGCTTGTCACGGTTACGGTCAGGCGGGGCAAAGCTCAAGTCTTCATTTGTCCATTTTCCATCCTTTCACACAACCGTGAAACAGTTCTTCACGCACCAGGTCGTCGGTTCTTATTCAATCGAAATTACACGCAAGAACCGCACTTGCGTTACGCGGAGCACATATCGGATCGCAAGCGGCTAGAGTGAGACGGGTTGCAAGAGATTGTGAAAACAGCTAAGCAAGAGCGAGAACGAAGCTGGTCGAGCAGGCGAGCCTACTGTAGCGGTAAAAAAAGGAAAAAAGGGTTCTGCCATTTTTTTTTCGAATCACACCACCAAAAAAGCCTCCCAACTGTGGGGTACCGGAAAAATTGCGACTTGAGCAAAACATACGCACCAGGCACCAGGCTTTACAGAAGGTTGGTCTAGTAACGCAAGGAAAACGAAAAAGAGAAAAACGCACACAACACCAACCCGCATCAAAATGATTCCCAATAAAACGAACTGATATACGGCTGCTTGCAGCTCGTGCTTGGTGTTTGGAAGGTGGTGAAGAAGAAGGCGCTGCGTCGGGAGAAGAGCGGGTGTGTGTGTGTTTTGTTTTGATCGTTCGCGGTCTGTTTTTTTCGGTTTTCTTCGTTTCGTTATTCGTCGCGGTGTCCAAAATACCGGTGTGCGTGTTCCAGTTTGCTTCGATCATCCCTACTCTTCTTCTTGCGAGAAACCTGTACTCACAGGTTGCTGTTGTTGCTCTGTGTGCGTGCGTGCGTTTGTGTGTGTGGCTGTGTTACGTGTACGCCGTGTGTTGTTTTTGCCGGAACCGTGGTGACCGTGAATAAGGGTTCCCCCCTCCCATAAAAAAAATAAAAATAAAGTTGGTCCTCCACTGGCCGGATTGTGCACCGGTGTTTGGCTCGACATTTGTTTTCTGTTCGGGGAAGCAACCAAGGCAACAAAAAAAAACAAGACGCCCGGCATCCGATACATGGCTAGTTCTATGAACAGCAGGAACCGCATTCGTCGTCGACTGGCTGCGATATCCTTTCTGTCCAACATCTCGCTGGACGGTACCCATCGGGACACGAAGCTCGGTCCGCTGCACGGAGGCGGAGGCGTAGCGTCACTTGCCGGAAGAGCGGGAGGAACGGTTAGCCACACCAGTGCGGCACTAGCGCTGAACAACAATGATCTGGACGGTGTCGGCACGTGTAATGACGAGTCGGGAGAGGATGGGCTCGATGCGCCTGGGACGGTCGCTGCCGGCAGGGAACGGGGCGGCTGGCAACCGGGCGGTGTGGCCGCGTGCGAGAGTGCTGCGGCCGGCTTGAGCGGGTCCAACCCGCCGGCCGCTGCCGATGGGCAGCAGAGGGCACGGGCCAGAACTGGAACGTTTAGCAAAAGTCCCGAACGCTACGCCGGGAAACGGATCGACAGCGAGGGCAACATGGTGGTCAGCAATGGCTCATCGGCCAAAGGAACGCCGGCCAAAGATCGGTACGTATTACTACCTGAGTGTAATAACCTTGCCATCCCTCTTTTTTTTTAGAATGATACATTTTTGATGATAATTATTCAAATGGCCAGAATTACTCTCTACCGAAAGAGAGCAGAAGGGGTGTGTCTCGAAGAATAAAAGCCTCTATAAATGTATCGAAGGCATAACGATGTCAAAATAGTGGTAGTAGTGGCCTATTCGATGTATTTGCTTACATAAAGCAAAATTCCAAGATCACGAGATCATTCTTCAAAAACACGCGCGATCATCATTACCTTTCTTTTGATTTTTTCCACATTTTGTCCTTTTAATCGTCCCACAGAGATCGTATAATCATCTATTTATCGTAATGTTTAACTTATGAAAATTATGTAATACGTAAAAATCTTCATTTCATCATTTAGTTGTCTACATTTTTAATTTAACAATTTTATTCGTTTTAGTGTTTAAATGAAGAATCTAACTTGTTTTGTTACTAGGTGCAAAAAGGGTTAATAACGTATGATTCACTTCGCGCAACTAGTCATCCTTCTTTTTTTCGTTTTTCTCTCCCTACTGTACACACGTACAGTCACGTGAAAATTTCATTCACGATTATTTATTTAATTTTTTAAATTTCCTGTTTTTTCTACTTACGAAACCCCACCCACCATTTCCTCCCTCCGATCGATGAAAGCTAAAGCAACTTCTTAAGTTTCTAATATTAGCCAATCGCGATCACTTTGTGCCTTAACCTTGCACACTATTTATAGAACAGTTTTATGATGGAAGAACAGGCCCGATATATTCCCGTGCTTTACTTCAGGCGTGATGCTGTGTAATATTACTTCATATTATAACACCACGCACCATGCAGAATCGATATTGCCCATGTTTTGTTGTATAGAAGAAAAAAGTTTCCTTTATTAGATTAACGCAGGGAAACGGATCTACCTTTCAAGGGTGGTGGTAGGGACCATTTGTCCAGGCAGGTTTAGAAGCGTTTTTTATTTGCTTAATCTTGACCCTAATGCAAAAACAGACAAACACACACACATACGCATACATGCGAGCGCGAATTGCCACAACACAAAGCGGCACATTGCAAAACAAGCAACACAAAACAGCCACATCTGCCCGTTGGATTGTACTTCCTTCTTTATGTGTCTCCCAGTCCATTCGCAGTTTTAATCCCCTAACACACGATGCATCCGGAAAACGGGTGATTGTTGTTTTTCTTATAACATAATAAATCTACAAAAAGAGGAATGCGCTTATCGTTTTGCTTTCGTGGTAGTAAAGCTGCGTGTTGGTTTGCGTATCCCGTTTTTGGTTGTGTTTCTTCCGGCAGTGTAGGATTGTGTTACACGATTGGAATATGGTCCCTACAACATGGCAAATGTTTTTGCTGAATAATAGGTTTTTTATTCCCATAACAAAAACTTGTTTGTTTGGTGAATGTAAAGAAAAATCAGAACATTTTTTATTAGATAAATATTATGTCAAAATTATAATAATTATCATTAACTCTCTTGCGTTGAGTAATTAAAAATTGTTTATATCCTCCCAAGATCCCTCACACTTTTCACAATCCGATCAACATTCAAACCCAATTAGCTTGTTACGCATTATTTGGCCGCCTTGTTTATGTTTTGCGTTTAACCCACCTAACAGAACAACCTCCAGCGTCAGATTACGTGACCTACGGCACGAAGCTCTCCAGCACGCCTAGTTTCATTTCCGTTTCACTCTATTCTTCCCTTTTCTTTTCCGATGCAGCGAAAATTGGAATCCCAACGATGGACGGCTGAACCATACGGCGGATAAGCGCTCGCGAGCGAACTCCGCCACGCAGCGTCCAACCGGTGCGAAACGGTCACTGCTGATGAACACTAGCGCGGGTGCAATCGTAACTGGTGGTGGTGCATCCGGTAGTGGTGCTGCTGGTGCTAGTGGAAATGGGTCGGATGAATCACATCGTCCCGGTGCCGGGATGGGTTGGCATACGAACAGCAGCACGGAAAGTCTGATCCAGGGACGGCCAAACCGGACCGTCATCATCAACGAGCAGGGAGGTGGTGGTGCATATCCGCGCGAGGTGCGCTACTACAACCAGATGGACGTACGGCGCCACCCGACCGGTTTCCAGGAGGATCGCATTGTGCTGCTCGCAAAGAAGGCACCGTGCCACATCTTCTCAGTGTTGCCGTACTGCAAGGGGAAAGCATCGCGGTCCGAAATGCGCCGTGAGCGCCGTCGCCATCCGTCCGGTGCGCGTCCACTGTCGTCGATTAATGACGCACCGTTCGACGCGTTCCGTTTGCTCGGTATCGAGCGGGGCGGTGAGGTGGGCCAGGAGGTATCGTACGGATACTTGCTTATTCCGTCCCGGGCCTATCACCGGGAGAAGAAGCACACCGAGAAGGCGATTAAGAGTGCGTTCGAAATTACGAATTTCGCATCGCTGGAGAACCATGCCGCGGCACGGTACTACGATACGTTGAATCGGAACAGTGCGGCGAGTCCATCGCAGGTGGTGGCCACATCGGGAGGGGCCGGTGGAGCTGGTAGTGGACCATCGTCGGGATTGCTGGATATCTCGAAAGAGTATGAAGATGGATACAATTCCATTTCTGGGGTAAGTACTCTGGATCTCTAAAGAATTGTCGCATGTCGAATGTCCAAAGATTTGCGATTCTTTCAATATCTATAAAATCGCGACTCTTCAAAGAAATTTCAATTTATTGAGAGCTTCTTCGATATTTTGAGAGTCGTTACTATACTCAGTGAGCTTTACTAATTGACTTCTTTGGTTTTGGTTTGCTTTGTAGATACAATACTCGGCCAACATTCTGGACGATCCGGAGCTGATCGCGGGCAAGCATCGTACGCTGCTTACATTCACCTCGTACGTGACATCCGTCATCGATTATGTGCGACCATCCGAGCTGAAAAAGGAGCTGAACGATCAGTTCCGCGAGAAGTTCCCCCAAATTCAGCTTACGCTCAGCAAACTTCGAAGGTAGGTGGAAAAGTCGCAGAGAGAGGGAGCTCCAGAGCAGGGGTTTTGAGGTCTAGTGCTAAAGTTGGAGTCATTGCTGGATGGAGATGTTGAATCTTCCTCTAGCATTGCAAAAATTCAAGTACATTATGTAAGTTTCAGTCATTTCTGGTTTGAATTCAAGCAGAAGTAGAATGTATAGGAGGCATATTGTGGAGTCGAAAAGCCCTGTTGGAAACTGGAATCCCTAATCAATCTCCTTAAACACCCCGGGTAGGGTAAATAAAAACAAAGGTCCGGGTTGGTGTTACTGTACATCTCAGTCAGTCTCGCGATAAGAGAATTGTGTTTCCTTACGGAAGCCATTACACGGTACAGCCCGTCCCAGGCAGATTAACGAGTGTATGCACACATGAATTGTTTGGTTTAGCTATCGCACCAAACCAAACGGGAACACTTGTTTGACGCCCTCTCGTCTTTCGTTGGAGGTGACATTTTCACTGTGTCCAGCTATGGAAAAAAAGAACTCACTTTTCTCCATTGTACTGTACCTTGCACTAGCACTAGCATAATATAGCTGCGCAATTAAAGCTATGTTTATGTTTGGGAGTTTCAAAAGCATTCACCACATCAGCACATTCTTTGTTGTTTCCTTTTTTTGCGGTAGTTTAAATGGCAACAACCATCACCAACACATGTGTGAAGCCGCTATCGTGCGATGTGAATTTTAACCTTCGATATCTTATCAAAATCGTACTGAGTGGACAAAACTATGGGCCGTTTTATTTTGTCACGTGTTTGTAGATGGTGAGCTGGATGTGAAATACATTTTAAAAACACACCTTTAACAGCATTTAAATCGGTTCCCCGTTCCAATTGCTTATCAACCGTAGCAGGATGCCGTGTCTTTACCGTTTTGTATAATGTTTGCTAAGGCAGTTTCATTATGATGATTTAATTGTTGACGATGATAATGATGAACGTACGTCTGTCTTGTTTGCGGTGCTGTTACACCGGTGGGAGTTTGTAATCTTCTTTATCAGCACAGGTCAAGCACAGCTGTGTGCAGTTGGTCGATTGTCTTCTGCCAGTGACGAACGAGGCCATTGTTACCATTAATGTTTTGCTATTACACTCTGGCATGGAAAGAAAAAAGATGGCATAAATCGTTAATTAATTCGATTTTCCTTATTGTCGTCTGTTCTTGATTTTTTTTTTCATTTCTTTAATGTTTACTGGTCGAAACTGAAGTGAACACGATTCTCATTTCAAGGGCAATAAGCAAGGGGGCGGTCCGGTGGTGCATGTGATAAACGGCGCCAGTCCACACGGCCGGACCGGGTTCAAATCCCATCCGGACCGTTCCCCCGTAGCAAGGACTGACTATCCGGCTACGTGGTAAAATAAGTGTAGTAAGCCAGAAATGGCCGGCGTGACCTTGTAAGGTCGTTAAGCCAAGAAGAAGAAGAAGAGAAGAAGAAGCAAGTTTAATAAAAACAAAACATCTTTTCCGTTCATCGAACCAGCTGCGAAAGCGATAAGGCGTAAAAGATTTGCAAAAGACCGCTGACCGTCCTTGAAATAGTAACCAAATTATGCTTATTCGAAGTCTCAATGCCGGTCATTGATGCTGACGAGCTGGCGTTTTTGGATTGTTTAACATTTTTTAACTGAGAAGATCTGATGGAAATGAGATTGAATAAAGTTGAAATTTAGACTGTTGTAAAGCAAAAACACTTGCTTGAATATTACATCATGCTTAATGTGCTTTTTGCTTAATTATCTTTTTTTAGCATTAAACGGGAGATGAAACGCATCAACAAGCTGGACAATCGTATCGACTTTCTAACCATCTCGCAAGCGTACGTCTACTTCGAGAAGCTTATCCTGTCCAAGCTGGTCAACAAGGAGAACCGGAAGTTGTGTGCCGGCGCTTGTCTGCTGCTGAGTGCCAAGCTGAACGACATCAAGGGTGAAGCACTCAAGAGCTTAATTGAGGTATGTTTGCGTGTATTTATGGTGTGTGATTCCCCTCCTATAATTTTTTTAATTTTATTTTAGAAAACGGAAAGTGTCTTTCGTCTGAACCGTAAGGAACTGATTGCTTCGGAGTTTGCTGTGCTGGTGGCACTGGAATTTAGCCTGCACGTACCGACGCAGGAAATTCATCCGCACTATCAACGGTTGATGTACGAATCCTAGGAAACGGGGAAACTGCTAGGGCGCAAAGAACGGGCAAACAAAGAGATTAACCATTTACTGATGTGTCATATGCTGCAGGAGGCATTTATTGGGTGATTTGTCTTTTCTTTTCCTATCTAGATTTTGCATGCTACACTACTAGCACGACTTGTACAGGGAGGCAAAACAAAAGGATAAGCTATTCTTTACATCTTATCCTGTTATTAAGTAAGGCTGTTTAAATACGAGGGTGTGTGAGTGAAAACCGTGAATTATAAGGTTTAAAAGCTTACTATAACAGTTCACCACACTTACATTAATGCCATTTAACGTACAGTAAAGAACATACAGTGAAGGCGAATAACATTGCAGACAATTTTTAAACACCTTTTCCACACAGCAAAGCAAAATCTAGTGTTAATAATTACATGGTACTTTATATGCAATGATAAGCATTAGTTCGCCATATAGCAGAGACACAATGTTTACAGTTTAACCTTAGCAGCGCAAGTTAATCCTGCTCAACCATCTCCCTTTGTCCTAGACGTTACCTTAACCAGAGAATGATGTACTTACGGAAGTGTGTTCTACCCGATGTACTTTATCTTGACTACAATTTCGATTGAGTCGTTTTGCTTTATCTTTTTATCACGCGTACATGCGGATGCGTTTACCCCCGACGTACTTTAGCTAGCACGGTTCGTTTTCTGTTTTACCTTTTGTGCTCACCCGTGAAAGGTACAGGTTACGATAATCGATAAGAATGTATTCTTTTTTGCTTCTTTTTAGTTTTATTTTATTTCCTACATACCTTAAGAAGGGCTCCTGTTAAACTTAAGCACATAACGTGTAGATGCCACAGAAACAAAAATAATGGTGATGGAAATCGGTTTATAAAACTGCTCTTACACATATACTATATATATTCGCTCAAGTACTTCAAGGAGTTGTTATATTTCGCGTTTTATTTTATTCACCTTTTTTGTATTAGTTCGTTACACGTTTAGTTCGTCGTTATGTTGCGTGTTTACGAAGTGCTTGTAGGAAGGGGTGTTTTTTTTTAAATAATTCAACCAAAATCTTTTCAAGATGTAACTTTAATAAACGTGGTCGCCATTAAAGGACCGTTTAGGTGCAGATTTTCGTTTCCTATTTTCTCAACTTTTACATCCCGAACTCTTTGGTGTCATAACTTTTCCGATATCCTTCAACGAAACCGTAGCGGAACCTCGTTCGGCTGGCTGCGGTTGACTAGCGCAAGGTTTCCATCCGACGAAGAAGATGATCTGAAACGTTGCCGATACACCTTCATCCTTTCGAGCGTACATGTCCTTGTAAATAGCGGCCGCTGCCATCAGTGTATCGCGGCCGGCGTGCAGCGGTCGATTAAAGGCCGCATTATTCTCGGCCATACCTTGCAGATCGAACATAAGCTCGTACATCGACGGATAACCGATTACAAGCTCATCCGTGTCTATTGTAAGCATCGTGAAGCCGCCTCGATTCAGCAACATTCCAACATCCCGGATCTGCGCGAAGGGAGACACGTGTGGGGCCAGTCCACCTTTTCGTTCCTGTTCGGCCAATTGTAGTGCCGATCGTAGCTCGTACAGTGTATCCCCACCGAACATCGCACCGATAAACACTCCGTCCGGTTTAAGGGCTCGATTAACCGCACGAAAGCACGCCGGAAGATCGTTGATCCAGTGCATACTCAAGCTGGACACAACTAAATCTAACGAATCGGCCTCAAACTGAAACCGTTCCTCATCCATCTCCTGGATGCTGAAATCTAATCCTGGGGAACCTTTAATCTGTGACAACATTGCAGGACTGAGATCGACGGCGGTGAGTTTTTGAACCGTTTCACCCAGCACGTGATTCGTGACGTATCCTCTACCGGCTCCGAGATCGACCGCATTCGTAAACTGGCGTTTGATGTCGAAAATACGATCCGCTAACCGATATCCAACTTCTTCTTTGATGTAGTCATACAGCTCAACGTCTTCCCTGGAATTTGATGAATCTTTGGGTTAAAACACGTTTATCTAAACCATTTAGATCACGTAATACATTACCTTTTGGCTGCACGTTCTCGCTGCAATCGTTTTACATTACGATCGAATATATTTACAACCGGTGTGCAGTATTGCCGGTGCAAGAACTGCAGAACTGATCCACCATTCCGTAGCGACTTCCCAAGCAATGGGAACATTTTATATAACCCCATGGCCATTAGGCATGTAATGATATTTATTGGAGCTGAATGTTTATACTTTGTATTGTATTAGTAAAACATTTTCTTACACTTCTTTAGCTCGTTTAACACCGCCAGTAGACTAAATTGGTAAAATTAAAGTAAAATCCACTTTTCCGGCACCATTGTTTGTATTGCACAATTGACAACATTCAAAGCTCTCGCACTGCTGTTAACCACCAGTCTGTCGGTGATGACATTTAGTAAAATTATTTTTATTCAACTTTATTTATACGGCCTGATAATTAATTCAATAACGACAGTACACAATAATATCGCATAATTTTACCAAATAATGTAGAAATTCCATTTCCCATTTCTTTTTCGAACTTTCGAGTAGTTGGACGACAGGACAAGTTTTCCTGCTGCTGTCATTTGCATTGTTTGTTTTGGTGCTGCAGCGAGCGCACGTCTTTTACATAATATTTACTGCAAATCTGCGCAATTTCGCAATGTTTCGTATTTCTGCTCTGGTAATTATCTTACTAATACTTAACTTCATTAAATAACGTTATTCTAAGTACATGCTTTTAATTTTAGTGCCTCATTAACCGCACGCTGGTGGTAAATGGACAGGCTGCTTCGCGGCTGATTTCAACCAGTGCTCCCGTTTGCAACTCAAACGATGGATATCGGCCACCGACACCGATGATTGACCTGGAAGACAAATCGCTCCCAATTCCAGAATATAAAGAGAAGAAAAATGAACCGCTTCAGTTGCAAAAGTCGCGGTATGATTATCATACAGCTTAACCTCTGATTGAAACACAAATTAATGCGTACAAAATTTGCAGATTGCTGTACCAATCGCGCAAACGAGGAATGCTGGAGAATGGTCTGCTGCTGAGCACGTTTGCCGCCAAATATCTCGCCGAAATGAATTCCGCCCAAACAAAGCTGTACGATCGGCTCATTAACCTTCCGTCGAACGATTGGGATATTTTCTACTGGGCAACGGGTGTGAAACCGACACCGAAAGAGTACGACAACGAGGTGATGAACATGCTGAAAGATCACGTCAAGAACAACAACCGTGAACAACGGTTTGTGCAACCGGATCTCTACGCCAAAGCAAACTAATGGTTCGTTTACAATAAGAGTATTTATTTGAAACACAAACAAAACCCATCGTGTACTTAGCAACGTTCAAACACGCGATACAGCTCGGGAAGGCTAGCGAGCTGTAGCAGGCAACCGTTTTTGGAGAATTCTTTCGGTGGAATGAGCTGGTTTCGTACGGCCGGATATATCACGTGCTCGAGCTCCCATCGGTACTCTTTGGTGGGTTTCGTGAGTGCAATGCGCGAGAAAAAGTGCGCCGTTTCGCGGCTAAAAGTCTGGAAGAATTCCATCTCATCGTCCCATTCCACATCTGTGGCTAAGCGTACGATGTACATGGGCAGAAACACCACCGAGGGTATGTAGTTGTCAAGCAGTTTCGGTAACGACTCAAGGTAACCATCCTTCCGGATGGAAAGATTGTAATAATCGCTCAAAATTGGAGCTTTATCAACAAGTTTCTCCACGATAACATCCGCCAGCTCGTCCACGGGTCCGTCCTCTTCCGTGTAGCCACTGTTTGGATCGGCCAGTGCAAGATGAACCAAACGTTTCAGTTCGAGCGGTTCGGAGAAGGTTAACCGTTCGAAGTTACCGAAATTAAAGAGTAGCAGCTGATAGAACAGTTCCGCCGCAAGTGGTTGCGTTTTGGCAAGGTACATCTTTGTGTCGTACTGTATTAGGACCTGCTCCCGATCGATCGTACCGACGTAGGTGAGCTCGCGGAATATCTTGCGCAAATTATCGTCACCATCCGACTCGATCTGCTGTCGAAGCGTGTGGATGCTGGTTAGCCTCGTTTCCCTGTTGAAAAACACACAAAATGAAGTTTGAAAAACGCAAATCTTTAAAGTGCTTTATAATACTTACTTTCTAACAGTTTTTCTCTTTCTCGACGGCGAAGGTTGTGTGAGTTTGGGATCCAATGTTTTCTTATCCTGTGGCTCATCTTCCTTCAGCTGAACCCCACTACCACTTCCGCTAATGTTGAAGAATTTCTCCAACTTTTGCTCGCTGTGACTGGTGCGCACTAATTTGTAATCCAACCGAGGCTTATCGTCCGCACTCACCATTGATTCGTTCGCTTTCGTCGTGTCCAATGGTTGATGTGCACCGGGCAATAGTGCTTGCGTGTAGGAACGTGCCGCATTTCCACCGAGTAAAGCTTTTTCGACGAGCAACTTTACCTTCTCAATGATTTCCTCCTCGTGCAGGAAGTGTACCTCGTGCTTCGTTGGATGCACATTTACATCCACGTTCTGTGGACTTAATTCCAGCGAGAGGTACACGAACGGAGCGTTTCCCTTGGGTAGGTACAGCGAGTAGATTGCATCGATCGCTTTCTTCATCGCACTGCATTCCACCGCTCGGTGGTTGATGAACAAAAGCGAGATACCTTTCTTAAGTGAAAAGTTCACATTCGTCACATACCCGTCCACCGAGAGCTGCAGAATGTCGTCCTTCGTTGCGATCGGCACCAAAGCCTTCCCGATGGCAGCCCCGTAGATCGCGCTAATGTTTTGCGCGATTGTCGATTTTGGTAGCGTTCGAATCGATGCCGGTTCTCCGAACTTTTTCAAGGTGAAACACGCCTGCGGATTGTGCACGGCGTACTTACTGACCACGTCCGAAATGCGCTGGAACTCTTCGTTCGGTGTTTTGAGCGCCTGCTTGCGCATCGGCACATTGTAGAACAGGTCGTCTACCGTAATCTGGGTGCCTTGATTACCAGCGATCGGTTTAATGTCACCCTTCAGCTTGCCATCCTCGTAGCATGCCTTAAAGCCGCACTTTTCACTCTTGGTTTTCGTCACGATCGTTAGCTGCGCCACATGGCTGATACTGGCCAGTGCTTCACCACGAAAGCCGTACGTACTGATCGACGAAAGGTCATCGAAAGATTGCAGCTTGGATGTGGTAAATCGTTCGCACACAATCGCCAAATCGTCGCGCCGTATACCGGTCCCATTGTCCTGAATCTGGAGCGAACGTAAACCACCAGCTTTGACCGTAATTTGGATGCTCGTGGCCTTTGCGTCCAGACTGTTTTCCATCATTTCCTTTAGTGCATTTGCCGGTCGCTGAATAATCTCACCGGCAGCAATCCGATTGACAACCACTTCGTCGAGTTTGCGAATTATTCCCGGTTCCATTTTCAATGCCGGTTAATTTACGTACTTTTGACGAATTTGTTTACACGTGAGAAAAAAAAATTGGCGCGCCTGAAAACAAAAACACAACAAACTGCTCGACTATTTTCTAAGCATTTATGTCGAGTAGTTTGTTTAACCCTGCTCATGTCAATCAACTCACGTAGACCCACAGATCAGCAAGTTTCAGGACGAATAATTTATGAAAATTGCACTGCAATGTACTCGGTCTACAATAGTGAAAGAGAGTCACGAAACTTTATTTAATTAACTTTAAATTTAATCCATTGAGACTGAGAAAAGATTAAAATAACGTATCTCCACAAAAAATATACATGCGCTAGAAACGTTTGACACACCTGACATACTTGACGTTAGTGGCACCTCGCTGTGGTAGTATTTGTTTCCCATAAAAAAGAGATATCGCCCTGCTAGCTCGATGCAAAAGCATAACCGTCAAAACTCATCGCGACGTTGAACTGGCCGGTTGCGCGGCTACTCGCGGCCGTAGTGTACCGCTCCGTTTTTTTAGTTTTTCGTTTTAGTACCATTTTCCGAGGGTATGTAATTAATTTACCGAAACCGCAAGCAAAAGTGTACGGAATCGTGGTGTGTATGTTGGGCACTTGGGAGAAGGAAAGTGTAGTGCTGCAAAAAAAGAAAATACAGAGCACGAACAAAATAGAACGTGGTGCAAACGTGTGTACGTGCTGTGTGGAGAAAGTGCTTTGCCGAAGCATAAGAATGTTTGTTGCTATCGTTGTTGGTGCGGTATCATTTGCTGTTGTTGTCTAGGGTTCGCCTGGAGCAAGAACGAAACAAGAACGTGTCGATTAGTGTGTGCGAGTTAGCGCAAAGGGAGCAAACGGGGCAAATCGGGGTGAAAAATGCATAATTTTCTCACCCATGGCTTGGGTTCGCTTTCGGTATTCGGTGATGTGGATGTGACGGAAAAAAAGGGTGGAAAACCGTTGAGAGCTAGTTTAGTAGCTAGCACACGAAAAAGAAAAAATCGGCACACAAGCCACAAGAATCATTACGACGGCCCCTCAGCGAGACCGAACCAACCGTTGCGATGCGCGCGATTCCGCGAGTGTACTGCTTTTTCTTCCCTTTTCGCTTTCTTTGCATCAGAGTCAGAGCCGCTGTGTGTGCGGTGTGGGCAGAGTGTGTAAAAATAAAAACGTGTCAAAGCGCAGCTCAAAAACCGCTGTGTCCCCGGTTGGCGGTATATTTTCGTGTATACCTGGTGCTTGAACCAACCAAGCACCCGCAGGTGGGTGGGTTGGTTTGAGTTTCCCACGTGTGGAAAAGGGTGACAGATGGGGGAACAGCCAACCAGCGCAAAAATCAAGAGAATATAAACGAACCTCGTGCATAAAAAGTGCGTTAAGATGATGGGTTTGTTGAAATACGTTCGAATTTTAGGTGCGTGTGAGTGTGACCATTTGCCACCATCGCAATGTCACTGTACTATAGTTGCCATCGGTCACTACCAGTTTCAAGCGTTCGACTACAGAAGGTCTTCTTTATACGGCGGTAATGGATCAGCTGATTGTTTTTATCCCAAATATGGATGCTGGTTTGTGACGAGCGAAAGGCGCGACCTCACTGAGCTTTTGCTTCCGGTAGATATAAACTCAGCACAAATGTGGCATATGAATTGCCTGTTTTATGGCTACTATGCTAAGTGTATAATGAAAAGTAAACACTAATCTGTCAGCTTGACAGCTGTCAAGTATTTGCTCAAATCTCGCTTGATTTTTATCGTTACGAAAAATACTAACTACAATTAGGTCGGTATTTGACATTAATAAAAGAAATATATAATGTAAAAGCTTTTGAGTGGCATTAAAAAAGTTTAATGAAAGTATAATAAGTAATGATACTGATGATAGTATGATAGTAGAACTGAAAACTGCAGTGAGTGGATGTGGATAAGAAGCATTTTCGTTAGTATTTCTTCCTCATTTCTACCACTTTGAAATATGTACATGTTTATTTTCATTTTTACTTCATACATACACACACATACACTCATCATCGGCACCTTCAACCAGTTCAACAGCTGTGTGAGAATTTTAAAAATATTTTCATCTTTCCACAGCACTTTGGATCACACTACAGTTTCCGTGAGGGTATTTTGCACCCTCTACGAGGGACACATTCCGCAAGTTTCATTCCGCTTCATTCACTATTTGTTTAAATTTGCTATTTTTTTCCTGCGCTAGTA
Source organism: Anopheles longipalpis (assembly GCA_016170015.1). Lineage (NCBI taxonomy): Eukaryota > Metazoa > Arthropoda > Insecta > Diptera > Culicidae > Anopheles > Anopheles longipalpis. The sequence goes on from STHD01000004.1 coordinate 21,761,719, forward strand.
TTTACTTAAACGTTAGCCACATCGATGGGTTGGAACGGATGTTGTTAGTAAAGCATTAGTTCATCCATTAAACATCATCATGAAGCTTTTACAATTATAATTTTATATTGTATCGATTTTTGGTGTTGTTGTTTCGGTGACATGAAACACACGAATACGTTCTCGAACGAATTAACAAATTCGTGTACAACATTTTTCAAAACAAAATGCGGATGAAACATACACACACCGCAAATGGGGCCTGAGCTTGAGATAAAGCAGTAAACCAATGCGCATCACCGAACCAATGCACAAACTGGCCGTAAACAAGAATTTGGGGCATGGCAGGGCGTGTGGAGAGTCAGAATACGGCAGCTAAGTGACGGGCATGGCCCACACCCGGTGGCATACCGGGTAAAGATGGCAGAGTGCAACGATGCGAGGCACCTTTAGCGTGTTATGTGTCGGTCATATACTGGCCCTGTGTGTGTGTGTGTGCAAAACGTGTGCCGGGCTGTCGGTTGTGTGAAGTTCAAGCTGCGTGAAGGGGGAGATTTCGAAGCTTATAACCCACCATCTCGGTAATGTTACTTCCTATTTCTTTTTATTTTCCATCTTGCCTAGGTTAGGTATGGAGCCAAGGGCAGTACCCCGTGCCTTACGGCAGGGCAGGCTAACGTAATTGGGTTTGGCACAATTGCACATCATAAACGCTTTTCTCGTGGGTTGTAAGAAACGAGAAAGACTTGAAATAGCGTTCCTATTTTTGAGGAAGTTTTTGATTTTGTTGAATACATACATATTGATTAGCTATTTTGTAAATAGATTGTTATAAAGTTTACTTTTAATATTTAGTAGCGAAGGAGATTTTCCCACCAGAGCTGTCAAAGTAGACAATCTTTCAATAGTCCCACCATATACAGATTATCGCCCTTTTCGCATATGTTGTGTACTGCCCCACAATATTAGCCATCCAGAGGAACAAAAGGAACAGTAAATAGCAAATAAACAAAAAAAATAACGAAAATGAAATGATCAAGCCACGATCACTACTAGTGATACATAATTAATGGTTTAAAATTGCATCGATTTATTTAAGATTACATCTAACCAATTTCGAACTCACTTCCCTTGCATTATGATGCTATTTTCATCAAACAAATCTCAATTATATAAGAGCAAAAAACAAAAACTCTAACTTGAAACAAAAGCGAATTCCGATCCGTGCACAATACACTGGTTGTGTAGAGAAAAAATAAATAAAATGTATGCCAAGAAAATAAATCCCTCGTATGTGGCTCGTGATGAGAACTGGTACCCATAATGAAAAGCATCATCTCAAATCCGCACGGCGAGCGATTTTTTTTTTGCGCTGGTAGTTGTTTGGGAATGAATGATTAGAAAATGATGAAATCAGCGATGAGATAATAATGCAGCTATAACCGACTGCTTGTAAGACCCAATGTGAGAGAGCCGATGTGAGTACACTTTCAATGCAGTTTAGTTTATGGCACCAAATTTAAAAGTATTTTAGTAAATTTTAACAAACTTTGGACAAAATAGTATACTGAAAAATATTTAGTCCGACTTCTTTACCACTAAATAATCGAGAAGATTGTAGTGAGGACGTGAACCCGTCTCCTCGCAAGGGAAGAAGGGAGTAGAATATCATAAAATATACACACACACAATCAGACAATACTGCGAAACTGGGTCACAGGAAATAGCACCATTTATCCGCACCTTAGTGTCATGCGTATGGGCAGGAAATAGGATCACGTGTCATACACACACACACAGAAGGGTTGACACCTTTCCTGGAATGAATCGCCGCTCAGGTATTCCTTTTCCTTCTGCATTTCCTATCTTTTCTCTAAAGATTTATTGATGGTCGTGAGCTAAGCAAATAAAAACTTCAGGGTGTGATCATTTAGCCGTAATTAGTGTAATGGAGAATTTAGTAGTAAATTAAGTAATTATTGCCATTTCTTAATCCATCTTTAGCCAGTTAATATTGAATCGAATAATATAGAATCGCGTGTAAGAATTCACATCGACGAAATGTTTCAATATCTCAAAAAGCAAAAACCAAACACGAAGGCCAACCATGACGGTACGGTCCGTTTTTGGTAACTAAAAATAGCACCCCTCCGTTACGAATTTTCCACCGACTAGACACTGACTGACCCAGGACCCGGGTCCCGAGAAGATGAAAAGCGGTATGTCTCTGGCGAAAAATAGCAAACGCATCAAACGGAAATTGGGAGATAAGTCTTCAATCTCTTCCTTTCCCTCACCGTCAGATGATTTGTTCTACTAGTACATTACTAGTAGTACAACCAGTACTTAGACGATATCTTCACCAAGAATGGGCCAACGAGATGCATTAGATTTACTGTCTTTAGTCGAGGGGGAAAATGTAAAGTCAAATAGATGCACAGCTGAATGTGTTTGTTTGGCTTGAGAATGTATCGCATATGTAGTGGAGATGGAAAAGCAATAGAAAATGGAGCAAAAATGGAGTACGCCGTGGAATTAGGCCATCGGCATTATTGTTTGTTTACGTTACTTCATTATTGGGCCAGTTGCTTCCGCTCTCTGTTGCGCTCTGTGAGGATAGTTTTGGAGTGATTCCCGGTTTTTGTTGTTGTTGATGAATTCGAATGCGATGTAACCCTCGTATATCTATCTTCCACAGCAGCTAAAACCTCAACTACGGTGGTACGCACAATGCTACTGAGTAAAGTCTTACTGCGACGATGAAAAAACGAGGTGAATTAAGTTTTTCATTACATTTGCGCTAACAGTTTTGTTGTTGATTTGTTGCTGTTTCCATGTGGTTTAAACGACTTAATGTAACCTTTACACTTGAGTTTGTTACGTCTTACACAACCATGCTGCATGCATGTGGCCTGGCGTCAACGTGTGCGAGCTGAAACTCTGCTAACGTCACCATGTAACGTCTGTAATTTGTTTATTTGTTGATTCATGTTTACAAACCAACTCTTGCTGTGCGTGTGTACGAGTCGTTTTGTACGGTGGAGAAAAAATATTTTAAAATGATGATGTAAAGCCTGTTCCGTTCTACCCTGTTCTAAGATATGACATATGAACAATTAACTAAGGAGTAAGTTAGTACACATTTACAGGCTTTAGTACAGCAGAATCTCTATTATTCGAGCAGCTGTGGACGCATGTCGGTTAATTGATATCCAAGGATAAAGGACCCTTAATAAGATTTAGAATGAAGAAGGAATGTCAATGCTAGAAACATTTCATAAATGTTTTTATATATGAAGTTATTGTTGATCTCTGTATAGAAAAAAGTTAGACAGTTAGTGCAGATGTACTATCTCGCAGTTCACGGATAATCCGCACTCTCCGGATAAACAGCATTCTTCGAATGGTCGATGATCGATTTGACCAGGGATTAATTTACACGAAATTCCCCATGAAGGAACAAGTGTATACGATGCACTTTCACTGCAAGCAACAGATCGATAATCCCTTCACTTTGCCCTGCAGAAGTGAAGCGGGATTAGTTCACAGCTTGTAATGCAAAAAAAAAGATTTCTTTTCTTCTCTCGAAAGCATGCACTCAAACAGTCCACTTCGTATCGTACCATCACGCATAGAGCACTGGTCTATCGGTTCCTTTAAGGCGGTTTGCCAGCACTTATCGATTGCCCCACGCCTAAACAAACGAATGCCATTGACTGCGGACTTTAAAAATTAATCATCACCAATCCAACCGGAATGCTATTGCCTGTTCGTTATTATCCGCTCCATCGGTGGGATCTGAAGCGACCGGAATCGAATCGATCACAAACATGCTCCTCGCCGTACGCTGTTTTCTCATCCCACTGTTCCACCTGAAGGCGATGCCGGTGTAGAGTGACGTGGTTTGAGCATGATCTAAGGAGCATATATGTACGTGCGTGCCTCTTCAATCGGGGGAAGAAAATAATAGNAGAGAGCAGAAGGGGTGTGTCTCGAAGAATAAAAGCCTCTATAAATGTATCGAAGGCATAACGATGTCAAAATAGTGGTAGTAGTGGCCTATTCGATGTATTTGCTTACATAAAGCAAATTTCCAAGATCACGAGATCATTCTTCAAAAACACGCACGATCATCATTACCTTTCTTTTGATTTTTTTTCCACATTTTGTGCTTTTAATCGTCCCACAGAGATCGTATAATCATCTATTTATCGTAATGTTTAACTTATGAAAATTATGTAATACGTTAAAATCTTCATTTCATCATTTAGTTGTCTACATTTTTAATTTAACAATTTCTTCGATTTTAGTGCTCAAATGAATAATCTAACTTGTTTTGTTACTAGGTGCAAAAAGGGTTAATAACGTGTGATTCACTTCCCGCAACTAGTCATCCTTCTTGTTTTCGTTTTTCTCTTCCTACTGTACACACGTACAGTCACGTGCAAATTTCATTCACGATTATTTATTTATTTTTTTTACATTTCCTGTTTTTTTCTACTTACGAAACCACATCCACCATTTCCTCCCTCCGATCGATGAAAGCTAAAGCAACTTCTTAAGTTTCTAATATTAGCCAATCGCGATCACTTTGTGCCTTAACCTTGCAGACTATTTATAGAACAGTTTTATGATGGAAGAAGAGGCCCGATATATTCCCGTGCTTTGCTTCAGCCGTGATGCTGTGTAATATTACTTCATATTATAACACCACGCACCATGCAGAATCGATATTGCCCATGTTTTGTTGTATAGAAGAAAAAAGTTTCCTTTATTAGATTAACGCAGGGAAACGGATCCACCTTTCAAGGGTGGTGGTAGGGACCATTTGTCCAGGCAGGTTTAGCAGCGTTTTTTATTTGCTTAATCTTGACCCTAATGCAAATACAGACAAACACACACACATACGCACACATGCGAGCGCGAATTGCCACAACACAAAGCGGCACATTGCAAAACAAGCAACACAAAACAGCCACATCTGCCCGTTGGATTGTACTTCCTTCTTTATGTGTCTCTCCCAGTCCATTCGCCGTTTTAATCCCCTAACACACGATGCATCCGGAAAACGGGTGATTGTTGTTTTTCTTATAACATAATAAATCTACAAAAAGAGGAATGCGCTTATCGTTTTGCTTTCGTGGTAGTAAAGCTGCGTGTTGGTTTGCGTATCCCGTTTTTGGTTGCGTTTCTTCCGGCAGTGTAGGATTGTGTTACACGATTGGAATATGGTCCCTACAAGATGGCAAATGTTTTTGCTGAATAATAGGTTTTTTATTCCCATAACAAATGTAAATCAGAACACTTTTTATTAGATAAATATTATGTCAAAATTATAATAAATTTCATTAACTCTTTTGCGTTGAGTAATTAAAAATTGTTTATAACCCCCCAAGATCCCCCACTCTTTTGTACATGCGGATCAACATTCAAACCCTATTAGCTTGTTACGCATTATTTGGCCGCCATGTTTATGTTTTGCGTTTAACCCACCTAACAGAACAACCTCCAGCGTCAGATTACGTGACCTGCGGCACGAAGCTCTCCAGCACGCCTAGTTTCATTTCCGTTTCTCTCTATTCTTCCCGTTTTCTTTTCCGATGCAGCGAAAATTGGAATCCCAACGATGGACGGCTGAACCATACGGCGGATAAGCGCTCGCGAGCGAACTCCGCCACGCAGCGTCCAACCGGTGCGAAACGGTCACTGCTGATGAACACTAGCGCGGGTGCAATCGTAACTGGTGGTGGTGCATCCGGTAGTGGTGCTGCTGGTGCTAGTGGAAATGGGTCGGATGAATCACATCGTCCCGGTGCCGGGATGGGTTGGCATACGAACAGCAGCACGGAAAGTCTGATCCAGGGACGGCCAAACCGGACCGTCATCATCAACGAGCAGGGAGGCGGCGGTGCATATCCGCGCGAGGTGCGCTACTACAACCAGATGGACGTACGGCGCCACCCGACCGGTTTCCAGGAGGATCGCATTGTGCTGCTCGCAAAGAAGGCACCGTGCCACATCTTCTCAGTGTTGCCGTACTGCAAGGGGAAAGCATCGCGGTCCGAAATGCGCCGTGAGCGCCGTCGCCATCCGTCCGGTGCGCGTCCACTGTCGTCGATTAATGACGCACCGTTCGACGCGTTCCGTTTGCTCGGTATCGAGCGGGGCGGTGAGGTGGGCCAGGAGGTATCGTACGGATACTTGCTTATTCCGTCCCGGGCCTATCACCGGGAGAAGAAGCACACCGAGAAGGCGATTAAGAGTGCGTTTGAAATAACGAATTTCGCATCACTGGAGAACCATGCCGCGGCACGGTACTACGATACGTTGAATCGGAACAGTGCGGCGAGTCCATCGCAGGTGGTGGCCACATCGGGAGGGGCCGGTGGGGCTGGCAGTGGACCATCGTCGGGATTGCTGGATATCTCGAAAGAGTATGAAGATGGATACAATTCCATTTCCGGGGTAAGTATTTCGATGCATTAAACTCCATAAACAGCTCTGGATCTCTAAAGAATGTCGAATGTCCAAAGATTTGCGATTCTTTCGATATGTCTTCAAAGAAATTTCAATTTATTGAGAGCTTCTTCGATATTTTGAGAGTCGTTGCTATACTGAGTGAGCTTTACTAATTGACTTCTTTGGTTTTGGTTTGCTTTGTAGATACAATACTCGGCCAACATTCTGGACGATCCGGAGCTGATCGCGGGCAAGCATCGTACGCTGCTTACATTCACCTCGTACGTGACATCCGTCATCGATTATGTGCGACCATCCGAGCTGAAAAAGGAGCTGAACGATCAGTTCCGCGAGAAGTTCCCCCAAATTCAGCTCACGCTCAGCAAACTTCGAAGGTAGGTGGAAAAGTCTTAGAGGGAGAGAGCCCCAGAACAGGGGTTTTGAGGGCTAGTGGTAAAGTTGGAGTCATTGCTGGATGGAGAGGTTGAATCTTCCTCCAGCTTTAGAAATATTCAAGTACATTATGTAAGTTTCAGTCATTTCTGGTTTGATTTCAAGCAGAAGTAGAATGTATAGGAGGCATATTGTGGAGTCGAAAAGCCCTGTTAGAAACTGGAATCCCTAATCAATCTCCTTAAACACCCCGGGTAGGGTAAATAAAAACAAAGGTCCGGGTTGGTGTTACTGTACATCTCAGTCAGTCTCGCGATAAGAGAATTGTGTTTCCTTACGGAAGCCATTACACGGTACAGCCCGTCCCAGGCAGATTAACGAGTGTATGCACACATGAATTGTTTGGTTTAGCTATCGCGCCAAACCAAACGGGAACAGTTGTTTGACGCCCTCTCGTCTTTCGTTGGAGGTGACATTTTCACTGTGTCCAGCTATGGAAAAAAAGAACTCCCTTTTCTCCACTGTACTGTACCTTGCACTAGCACTAGCATAATATAGCTGCGCAATTAAAGCTATGTTTATGTTTGGGAGTTTCAAAAGCATTCACCACATCAGCACATTCTTTGTTGTTTCCTTTTTTTGCGGGAGTTTAAATGGCAACAACCATCACCAACACATGTGTGAAGCCGCTATCGTGCGATGTGAATTTTAACCTTCGATATCTTATCAAAATCGTACTGAGTGGACAAAACTATGGGCCGTTTTTTGTCACGTGTTTGTAGATGGTGAGCTGGATGTGAAATACATTTTAAAAACACACCTTTAACAGCATTTAAATCGGTTCCCCGTTCCATTTGCTTATCAACCGTAGCAGGATGCCGTGTCTTTACTGTTTGGTGTACTGCTTGGTTTTATTATGATGATTTAATTGTCGACGATGATAATGATGAACATACGTCTGTCTTGTTTGCGGTGCTGTTACACCGGTGGGAGTTTGTAATCTTCTTTATCAGCACAGGTCAAGCACAGCTGTATGCAGTTGGTCGATTGTCTTCTGCCAGTGACGAACGAGGCCATTGTTACCATTAATGTTTTGCTATTACACTCTGGCATGGAAAGAAAAAGATGGCATAAATCGTTAATTAATTCGATTTTCCTTATTGTCGTCTGTTCATGATTTTTTTTTCATTTCTTTAATATTTACAAGTCGAAACTGAAGTGAACACGATTCTCATTTCAAGGGCAATAAGTAAGTTTAATAAAAACAAAACATCTTCTCCGTTCATCGAACCAGCTGCGAAAGCGATAAGGCGTAAACGATTCGCAAAAGACCGCTGACCGTCCTTGAAATAGTAACCAAATTATGCTTATTCGGAGTCTCAATGCCGGTCATTGATGCTGACTAGCTGGCGTTTTTGGATTGTTTAACATTTTTAACTGAGCAGATTATTCCGATTAATCGGATGGAAATGAGATTGAATAAAGTTGAAATTAAGACTGTTGTAAAGCAAAAACATCCTGCTTAATGTCTCTACTGTCGATTCTCTTCTTTTAGCATTAAACGGGAGATGAAACGCATCAACAAGCTGGACAATCGTATCGACTTTCTAACCATCTCGCAAGCGTACGTCTACTTCGAGAAGCTTATCCTGTCCAAGCTGGTCAACAAGGAGAACCGGAAGTTGTGTGCCGGCGCTTGTCTGCTGCTGAGTGCCAAGCTGAACGACATCAAGGGTGAAGCACTCAAGAGCTTAATTGAGGTACGTTTGCGTGTATTTATGGTGTGTGATTCCCCTCCTATAATTTTTTTTATTTTATTTTAGAAAACGGAAAGTGTCTTTCGTCTGAACCGTAAGGAACTGATTGCTTCGGAGTTTGCTGTGCTGGTGGCACTGGAATTTAGCCTCCACGTACCGACGCAGGAAATTCATCCGCACTATCAACGGTTGATGTACGAATCCTAGGAAACGGGGAAACTGCTAGGGCGCAAAGAACGGGCAAACAAAGAGATTAACCATTTACTGATGTGTCATATGCTGCAGGAGGCATTTATTGGGTGATTTGTCTTTTCTTTTCCTATCTAGATTTTGCATGCTACACTACTAGCACGACTTGTACAGGGAGGCAAAACAAAAGGATAAGCTATTCTTTACATCTTATCCTGTTATTAAGTAAGGCTGTTTAAATACGAGGGTGTGTGAGTGAAAACCGTGAATTATAAGGTTTAAAAGCTTACTATAACAGTTCACCACACTTACACTAATGCCATTTAACGTACAGTAAAGAACATACAGTGAAGGCGAATAACATTGCAGACAATTTTTAAACACCTTTTCCACACAGCAAAGCAAAATCTAGTGTTAATAATTACATGGTAGGTTATATGCAATGATAAGCATTAGTTCGCCATATAGCAGAGACACAATGTTTACAGTTTAACCTTAGCAGCGCAAGTTAATCCTGCTCAACCATCTCCCTTTGTCCTAGACGTTACCTTAACCAGAGAATGATGTACTTACGGAAGTGTGTTCTACCCGATGTACTTTATCTTGACTACAATTTCGATTGAGTCGTTTTGCTTTATCTTTTTATCATGCGTACATGCGGATGCGTTTACCCCCCGACGTACTTTAGCTAGCACGGTTCGTTTTCTGTTTTACCTTTTGTGCTCACCCGTGAAAGGTACAGGTTACGATAATCGATAAGAATGTATTCTTTTTTGCTTCTTTTTAGTTTTATTTTATTTCCTACATACCTTAAGAAGGGCTCCTGTTAAACTTAAGCACATAACGTGTAGATGCCACAGAAACAAAAATAATGGTGATGGAAATCGGTTTATAAAACTGCTCTTACACATATACTATATATATATTCGCTCAAGTACTTCAAGGAGTTGTTATATTTCGCGTTTTATTTTATTCACCTTTTTTTGTATTAGTTCGTTACACGTTTAGTTCGTCGTTATGTTGCGTGTTTACGAAGTGCTTGTAGGAAGGGGTGTTTTTTTTTTTAAATAATTCAACCAAAATCTTTTCAAAATGTAACTTTAATAAACGTGGTCGCCATTAAAGGACCGTTTAGGTGCAGATTTTCGTTTCCTATTTTCATTTTCTTAACTTTTACATCCCGAACTCTTTGGTGTCATAACTTTTCCGATATCCTTCAACGAAACTGTAGCGGAACCTCGTTCGGCTGGCTGCGGTTGACTAGCGCAAGGTTTCCATCCGACGAAGAAGATGATCTGAAACGTTGCCGATACACCTTCATCCTTTCGAGCGTACATGTCCTTGTAAATAGCGGCCGCTGCCATCAGTGTATCACGGCCCGCGTGCAGCGGTCGATTGAAGGCCGCATTATTCTCGGCCATACCTTGCAGATCGAACATAAGCTCGTACATCGACGGATAACCGATTACAAGCTCATCCGTGTCTATTGTAAGCATCGTGAAGCCGCCTCGATTCAGCAACATTCCAACATCCCGGATCTGCGCGAAGGGAGACACGTGTGGGGCCAGTCCACCTTTTCGTTCCTGTTCGGCCAATTGTAGTGCCGATCGTAGCTCGTACAGTGTATCCCCACCGAACATCGCACCGATAAACACTCCGTCCGGTTTAAGGGCTCGATTAACCGCACGAAAGCACGCCGGAAGATCGTTGATCCAGTGCATGCTCAAGCTGGACACAACTAAATCTAACGAATCGGCCTCAAACTGAAACCGTTCCTCATCCATCTCCTGGATGCTGAAATCTAATCCTGGGGAACCTTTAATCTGTGACAACATTGCAGGACTGAGATCGACGGCGGTGAGTTTTTGAACCGTTTCACCCAGCACGTGGTTCGTGACGTATCCTCTACCAGCTCCGAGATCGACCGCATTCGCAAACTGGCGTTTGATGTCGAAAATACGATCCGCTAACCGGTAGCCAACTTCTTCTTTGATGTAGTCATACAGCTCAACGTCTTCCCTGGAATTTGATGAATCTTTGGGTTAAAACACGTTTATCTAAACCATTTAGATCATGTAATACATTACCTTTTGGCTGCACGTTCTCGCTGCAATCGTTTTACATTACGGTCGAATATATTTACAACCGGTGTGCAGTATTGACGGTGCAAGAAAACTGACCCACCATTCCGTAGCGACTTCCCAAGCAATGGGAACATTTTATATAACCCCATGGCCATTAGGCATGTAATGATATTTATTGGAGCTGAATGTTTATACTTTGTATTGTATTAGTAAAACATTTTCTTACACTTCTTTAGCTCGTTTAACACCGCCAGTAGACTAAATTGGTAAAATTAAAGTAAAATCCACTTTTCCGGCACCATTGTTTGTATTGCACAATTGACAACATTCAAAGCTTCCGCACTGCTGTTAACCACCAGTCTGTCGGTGATGACATTTTGTAAAATTATTTTTATTCAACTTTATTTATACGGCCGGATAATTATTTCAATAACGACAGTACACAATAATTTTGCATAATTTTTCCAAATAATATAGAAATTCCATTTCCCATTTCTTTTTCGAACTTTCGAGTAGTTGGACGACAGGACAAGTTTTCCCGCTGCTGTCATTTGCATTGTTTGTTTTGGTGCTGCAGTGAGCGCACGTCTTTTACATAATATTTACTGCAAATCTGCGCAATTTCGCAATGTTTCGTATTTCTGCTCTGGTAATTATCTTACTAATACTTAACTTCATTAAATAACGTTATTCTAAGTACATGCTTTTAATTTTAGTGCCTCATTAACCGTACGCTGGTGGTAAATGGACAGGCTGCTTCGCGGCTGATTTCAACCAGTGCTCCCGTTTGCAACTCAAACGATGGATATCGGCCACCGACACCGATGATTGACCTGGAAGACAAATCGCTCCCAATTCCAGAATATAAAGAGAAGAAAAATGAACCGCTTCAGTTGCAAAAGTCGCGGTATGACTATCATAAAGCTTAACCTCTGATTGAAACACAAATTAATGCGTACAAAATTTGCAGATTGCTGTACCAATCGCGCAAACGAGGAATGTTGGAGAATGGTCTGCTGCTGAGCACGTTTGCCGCCAAATATCTCGCCGAAATGAATCCCGCACAGACGAAGCTGTACGATCGGCTCATTAACCTTCCGTCGAACGATTGGGATATTTTCTACTGGGCAACGGGCGTGAAACCGACACCGAAAGAGTACGACAACGAGGTGATGAACATGTTGAAAGATCACGTCAAGAACAACAATCGTGAACAACGGTTTATGCAACCGGATCTCTACGCCAAAGCAAACTAATGATTCGTTTACAATAAGAGTATTTATTTGAAACATAAACAAAACCCATCGTGTACTTAGCAACGTTCAAACACGCGATACAGCTCGGGAAGGCTAGCGAGCTGTAGCAGGCAACCGTTTTTGGAGAATTCTTTCGGTGGAATGAGCTGGTTTCGTACGGCCGGATATATCACGTGCTCGAGCTCCCATCGGTACTCTTTGGTGGGTTTCGTGAGTGCAATGCGCGAGAAAAAGTGCGCCGTTTCGCGGCTAAATGTCTGGAAGAATTCCATCTCATCGTCCCATTCCACATCTGTGGCTAAGCGTACGATGTACATTGGGAGAAACACCACCGAGGGTATGTAGTTGTCAAGCAGTTTCGGTAACGACTCAAGGTAACCATCCTTCCGGATGGAAAGATTGTAATAATCGCTCAAAATTGGAGCTTTATCAACAAGTTTCTCCACGATAACATCCGCCAGCTCGTCCACGGGTCCGTCCTCTTCCGTGTAGCCACTGTTTGGATCGGCCAGTGCAAGATGAACCAAACGTTTCAGTTCGAGCGGTTCGGAGAAGGTTAACCGTTCGAAGTTACCGAAATTAAAGAGTAACAGCTGATAGAACAGTTCCGCCGCAAGTGGTTGCGTTTTGGCAAGGTACATCTTTGTGTCGTACTGTATTAGGACCTGTTCCCGATCGATCGTACCGACGTAGGTGAGCTCGCGGAATATCTTGCGCAAATTATCGTCCCCATCCGACTCGATCTGCTGTCGAAGCGTGTGGATGCTGGTTAGCCTCGTTTCCCTGTTGAAAAACACACAAAAAGAAGTTTGAAAAACGCAAATCTTTAAAGTGCTTTATAATACTTACTTTCTAACAGTTTTTCTCTTTCTCGACGGCGAAGGTTGTGTGAGTTTGGGATCCAATGTTTTCTTATCCTGTGGTTCATCTTCCTTCAGCTGAACCCCACTACCACTTCCGCTAATGTTGAAGAATTTCTCCAACTTTTGCTCGCTGTGACTGGTGCGCACTAATTTGTAATCCAAACGAGGCTTATCGTCCACACCCACCATTGATTCGTTCGCTTTCGTCGTGTCCAATGGTTGATGTGCACCGGGCAATAGTGCTTGCGTGTAGGAACGTGCCGCATTTCCACCGAGTAAAGCTTTTTCGACGAGCAACTTTACCTTCTCAATGATTTCCTCCTCGTGCAGAAAGTGTACCTCGTGCTTCGTTGGATGCACATTTACATCCACGTTCTGTGGACTTAATTCCAGCGAGAGGTACACGAACGGAGCGTTTCCCTTGGGTAGGTACAGCGAGTAGATTGCATCGATCGCTTTCTTCATCGCACTGCATTCTACCGCCCGGTGATTGATGAACAAAAGCGAGATACCTTTCTTAAGTGAAAAGTTCACATTCGTCACATACCCGTCCACCGAGAGCTGCAGAATGTCGTCCTTCGTTGCGATCGGCACCAAAGCCTTCCCGATCGCCGCCCCGTAGATCGCACTGATATTTTGCGCGACTGTCGATTTTGGTAGCGTTCGAATCGATGCCGGCTCTCCGAACTTTTTCAAGGTGAAACACGCCTGCGGATTGTGCACGGCGTACTTACTGACCACGTCCGAAATGCGCTGGAACTCTTCGTTCGGTGTTTTGAGCGCCTGCTTACGCATCGGCACATTGTAGAACAGGTCGTCTACCGTAATCTGGGTGCCTTGATTACCAGCGATCGGTTTAATGTCACCCTTCAGCTTGCCATCCTCGTAGCAGGCCTTAAAGCCGCACTTTTCACTCTTGGTTTTCGTCACGATCGTTAGCTGTGCCACATGGCTGATACTGGCCAGTGCTTCACCACGAAAGCCGTACGTACTGATTGAGGAAAGGTCGTCGAAAGATTGCAGCTTGGATGTGGTAAACCGTTCGCACACAATCGCTAAATCATCGCGCCGTATACCGGTCCCATTGTCCTGAATCTGGAGCGAACGTAAACCACCAGCTTTGACCGTAATTTGGATGCTCGTGGCCTTTGCGTCCAGACTGTTTTCCATCATTTCCTTTAGTGCATTTGCCGGTCGCTGAATAATCTCACCGGCAGCAATCCGATTGACAACCACTTCGTCGAGTTTGCGAATTATTCCCGGTTCCATTTTCAATGCCGGTTAATTTACGTACTTTTGACGAATTTGTTTTCACGTGAGAAACAAAAATTGGCGCGCCTGAAAACAAAAACACAACTGCTCGACTATTTTCTAAGCATTTATGTCGAGTAGTTTATTTAACCCTGCTCATGTCAACCAACTCGCGTAGACCCACAGATCAGCAAGTTTCAGGACGAATAATTTATGAAAATTGCACTGCAATGTACTCGTTCTACAATAGTAAAAGAGAGTCACAAAATTTTACCTAGTTTACTTTAAATTAAATCCATTATGGATGAGAAAAGATTCAAATAACGTTTCTCCACAAAAAATATACATGCGCTAGAAACGTTTGACAAACCTGACATATTTGACGTTAGTGGCACCTTGCTGTGGTAGTATTTGTTTCCCATAAAAGAGAGATATCCCCCTGCTAGCTGAATGCAAAAGCATAACCGTCAAAACTCATCGCGACGTTGAACTGGCCGGTTGCGCGGCTACTCGCGGCCGTAGTGTACCGCTCCGTTTTTTTAGTTTTTCGTTTTAGTACCATTTTCCGAGGGTATGTAATTAATTTACCGAAACCGCAAGCAAAAGTGTACGGAATCGTGGTGTGTATGTTGGGCACTTGGGAGAAGGAAAGTGTAGTGCTGCAAAAAAAAGAAAATACAGAGCACGAACAAAATAGAACGTGGTGCAAACGTGTGTACGTGCTGTGTGGAGAAAGTGCTTTGCCGAAGCATAAGAATGTTTGTTGCTATCGTTGTTGGTGCGGTATCATTTGCCGTTGTTGTCTAGGGTTCGCCTGGAGCAAGAACGAAGCAAGAACGTGTCGATTAGTGTGTGCGAGTTAGCGCAAAGGGAGCAAACGGGGCAAATCGGGGTGAAAAATGCATAATTTTCTCACCCATGGCTTGGGTTCGCTTTCGGTATTCGGTGATGTGGATGTGACGGAAAAAAAGGGTGGAAAACCGTTGAGAGCTAGTTTAGTAGCTAGCACACGAAAAAGAAAAAAATCGGCACACAAGCCACAAGAATCATTACGACGGCCCCTCAGCGAGACCGAAACGACCGTTGCGATGCGCGCGATTCCGCGAGTGTGCTGCTTTTTCTTCCCTTTTCGCTTTCTTTGCATCAGAGTCAGAGTCGCTGTGTGTGCGGTGTGGGCAGAGTGTGTAAAAATAAAAACGTGTCAAAGCGCAGCTCAAAAACCGCTGTGTCCCCGGTTGGCGGTATATTTTCGTGTATACCTGGTGCTTGAACCAACCAAGCACCCGCAGGTGGGTGGGTTGGTTTGAGTTTCCCACGTGTGGAAAAGGGTGACAGATGGGGGAACAGCCAACCAGCGCAAAAATCAAAAGAATCTGTACGAACACCGTGCATAAAAAGTGCGTTAAGATGATGGGTTTGTTAAAATACGTTCGAGTTTTAGGTACGTGTGAGTGTGACTATTTGCCACCATCGCAATGTCACTGTACTATAGTTGCCATCGGTCACTACCAGTTTCAAGCGTTCGATTATGGAAGGTCTTCTTCATATGGCGGTTATGGATCAGTTGTTTTTATCCCAAATATGGATGCTGGTTCGTGACGAGCGAAAGGCGCGACCTCACTGAGCTTTTGCTTCCGGTAGATATAAACTCAGCACAAATGTGGCATATGAATTGCCTGTTCTATGGCTACTATGCTAAGTGTATAATGAAGAGTAGGCACTAATTTGACAGCTGTCAAATATCTGCTCAAATCAAGCTTGATTTTTGTCTGTATGAAAAATATTAGGTACTACAATTAGCTCGGTATACGACATTAACAAAAGAAATATATAATGTAAAAGCTTTTGGGTGACACTAATAAAGTTTAATGAAAGTATAATAAGTAATGATAACCGATCACCGTAGAACTGAAAACTGCAGTGAGTGGATAAGAAACATTGTCTTTAGTATTTCTTCCTCATTTCTACCACTTTGAAATATCTACATGTTTGTTTTCATTTTTACTTCATACATACACACACATACATACTCATCATCGGCACCTTCAACCAGTTGAACAGCTGTGTGAGAATTTTAAAAATATTTTCATCTTTCCACAGCACTTTGGATCACACTACGCTTTCCGTGAGGGTATTTTGCACCCTCTACGAGGGACACATTCCTCAAGTTTCATTCCGCTTCATTCACTATTTGTTTAAATTTGCTATTTTTTTCCTGCGCTAGTATTTACTTAAACGTTAGCCACATCGATGGGTTGGAACGGATGTTGTTAGTAAAGCATTAGTTCATCCATTAAACATCATGAAGCTTTTACAATTATAATTTTATATTGTATCGATTTTTGATGTTGTTGTTTCGGTGACATGAAACACACGAATACGTTCTCGAACGAATTAACAAATTCGTGTACAACATTTTTCAAAACAAAATGCGGATGAAACATACACACACCGCAAATGGGGCCTGAGCTTGAGATAAAGCAGTAAACCAATGCACAAACTGGCCGTAAACAAGAATTTGGGGCATGGCAGGGCGTGTGGAGAGTCAGAATACGGGAGCTAAGTGGCGGGCATGGCCCACACCCGGTGGCATACCGGGTAAAGATGGCAGAGTGCAACGATGCGAGGCACCTTTAGCGTGTTATGTGTCGGTCATATACTGGCCCTGTGTGTGTGTGTGCAAAACGTGTGCCGGGCTGTCGGTTGTGTGAAGTTCAAGCTGCGTGAAGGAGGAGATTTCGAAGCTTATAACCCACCATCTCGGTAATGTTACTTCCTATTTCTTTTTATTTTCCATCTTGCCTAGGTTAGGTATGGAGCCAAGGGCAGTACCCCGTGCCTTACGGCAGGGCAGGCTAACGTAATTGGGTTTGGCACAATTGCACATCATAAACGCTTTTCTCGTGGGTTGAAAGAAACGAGAAAGACTTGAAATAGCGTTCCTATTTTTGAGGAAGTTTTTGATTTTGTTGAATACATACATATTGATTAGCTATTTTGTTATAAAGATTGTTATAAAGTTTACTTTTAATATTTAGTAGCGACGGAGATTTTCCCACCAGAGCTGTCAAAGTAGACAATCTTTCAATAGTCCCACCATATACAGATTATCGCCCTTTTCGCATATGTTGTGTACTGCCCCACAATATTAGCCATCCAGAGGAACAAAAGGAACATTAAATAGCAAATAAACAAAAATATAACGAAAATTAAATGATCAAGCCACGATCACTACTAGGCAAACATAATTAATGGTTTAAAATTGCATCGATTTATTTAAGATTGCATCTAACCAATTTCGAACTCACTTCCCTTGCATTATGATGCTCTTTTTCATCAAACAAATCTCAATTATGTAAGAGCAAAAAAACAAAAACTCTAACTTGAAACAAAAGCGAATTCCGATCCGTGCACAATAGACTGGTTGTGTAGAGAAAAAATAAATAAAATGTATGCCAAGAAAATAAACCCCTCGTATGTGGCTCGTGATGAGAACTGGTACCCATAATGAAAAGCATCATCTCAAATCCGCACGGCGAGCGATTTTTTTTTTGCGCTGGTAGTTGTTTGGGAATGAATGATTAGAAAATGATGAAATCAGCGATGAGATAATAATGCAGCTATAACCGACTGCTTGTAAGACCCAATGTGAGAGAGCCGATGTGAGTACACTTTCAATGCAGTTTAGTTTATGGCAACACATTTGAAAGTGTTTTAGTTAATTTTAATAAACTTTGGACAAAATAGTATACTGAAAAATATTTAGTCCGACTTCTTTACCTCTAAATAATCGAGAAGATTGTAGTGAGGACGTGAACCCGTCTCCTCGCAAGGGATGAAGGGAGTAGAATATCATAAAATATACACATACACAATCAGACAATACTGCGGAACTGGGTCACAGGAAATAGCCCCATTTATCCGCACCTTAGTGTCATGCGTATGGGCAGGAAATGGGATCACGTGTCATACACAAACACACAGAAGGGTTGACACCTTTCCTGGAACGAATGCCCAAACCGCTCAGCTATTCCTTTTCCTTCTGCATTTCCTATCTTTTCTCTAAAGATTTATTGATGGTCGTGAGCTGAGCAAATAAAAACTTCAGGGTGTGATCAATTAGCCGTAATTAGTGTAATGGAGAGTTTAGTAGGAATTAAGTAATTATTACCATTTCTTAATCCATCTTCAGCCAGTTAATATTGAATCGAATAATATAGAATCGCGTGTAAGAATTCACATCGACGAAATGTTTCAATATCTCAAAAAGCAAAAACCAAACACGAAGGCCAACCATGACGGTACGGTCCGTTTTTGGTAACTAAAAATAGCACCCCTCCGTTACGAATTTTCCACCGACTAGACACTAACTGACCCAGGAACCGGGTCCTGAGAAGATGAAAAGCGGTATGTCTCTGGCGAAAAATAGCAAACGCATCAAACGGAAATTGGGAGATAAGTCTTCAATCTCTTCCTTTCCCTCGCCGTCAGATGATTTGTTCTGCTAGTACATTACTATTAGTACAACCAGTACTTAAACGATATCTTCTCCAAGAATGGGCCAATGAGATGCATTAGATTTACTGTCTTTAGTCGAGGGGAAAAATATAAAGTCAAATAAATGCACAGCTGAATGTGTTTGTTTGGCTTGAGAATGTATCGCATGTGTATTGGAGAAGGAAAACGCAATGGAAAATGGAGCAAAAATGGGGTACGATGTGGAATTAGGCCATCGGCATTATTGTTTGTTTACGTTACTTCATTATTGGGCCAGTTGCTTCCGCTCTCTGTTGCGCTGTGTGAGGATAGTTTTGAAGTGATTCCCGGTTTTTTTGTTGTTGATGAATTCGAATGCGATGTAACCCTCGTATATCTATCTTCCACAGCAGCTAAAACCTCAACTACGGTGGTACGCACAATGCTTAAAAGTCTTACTGCGACGATGAAAAAACGAGGTGAATTAAGTTTTTCATTACATTTGCGCTAACAGTTTTGTTGGTTTTTGTTGTTTTGTTGCTGTTTCCATGTGGTTTAAACGACTTAATGTAACCTTTACACTTGAGTTTGTTACGTCTTACACAACCACGCTGCATGCGACACATGTGGCCTGGCGTCAACGTGTGCGAGCTGAAACTCTGCTAACGTCACCATGTAACGTCTGTAATTTGTTTATTCGTTGATTCATGTTTACAAACTAACTCTGTGCGTGTGTACGAGTCGTTTTGTACGGTGGAGACCCTGTTCTACCCTTCTACCCTGTTCTAAGATATGAAATGTGGACAATAAAGCTAAGGAGTAAGTTAGTACACATCTACAGGCTTTAGTACAGCAGAATCTCGACTATTCGAGCAGCTGGGGACGCATGTCGGTTAATTGATATCCAAGGATAAAGGACCCTTAATAAGATTTATGGTTGAAGAAGGAATGTCAACGCCAGAAACATTTCATAAATCTTTTTATATATGAAGTTATTGTTGATCTCTGAATAGAAAAAAGTTTAAGACAGTTAGTGCAGATGTACTATCTCGCAGCTCACGGATAATCCGCACTCCCCGGATAAACAGCATACTTCGAATGGTCGATGATCGATTTGAGCAGGGATTAATTTACACGAAATTCCCCATGAAGGAACAAGTGTATGCGATGCACTTTCACTGCAAGCAACAGATCGATAATCCCTTCACTTTGCCCTGCAGAAGTGAAGCGGGATTAGTTCGCAGCTTGTAATGCAAAAAAAAAAGATTTCTTTTCTTCTCTCCAAAGCATGCACTCAAACAGTCCACTTCGTATCGTACCATCACGCTTAGAGCACTGGTCTATCGGTTCCTTTAAGGCGGTTTGCCAGCACTTATCGATTGCCCCACGCCTAAACAAACGAATGCCATTGACTGCGGCCTTTAAAAATTAATCATCACCAATCCAACCGGAATGCTATTGCCTGTTCGTTATTATTCGCTCCATCGGCGGGATCGGAAGCGGCCGGAATCGAATCGATCACAAACATGCTCCTCGCCGTACGCTGTTTTCTCATCCCACTGTTCCACCTGAAGGCGATGCCGGTGTAGAGTGACGTGGTTTGAGCATGATCTAAGGAGCATATATGTACGTGCGTGCCTCTTCAATCGGGGGAAGAAAATAATAGCTCCGACAAAAGCGTTTCGCATCACTTGATGGGATGGGAGGTGCGCAAAATAATAATAATAAATAAGTACAGATTTTGACGACGAACGTGATAGCAGAGGCAGTCGGTTGTGCGCCATTTCCAGTTCGCTGTTTGTAGCGTTTAGATGCAAGATTAACTCATCTTCCGAGCTTTGCGCAATTGCATGGATCATTGGTTTAGTAATTGCAATCGACGTACTTGTCTTGTTGCCCGTCACCGGTTAAGTATCAAATTTACTGAGCAATTACAATAGCTACAGACACACGCGGACAGTCCTTGAACTGTTTGATGTGAAGTCATCAACGGTGAGCAAGAACAGGGCGTGCATCATAGTTTTAATCATCCGGAAACGTGTGTGAGATGGATGCAAACGTTAGATTATGCAATAACTATTCCATTTTTTGTTGAAGCATTTAAAGAAGATGAATTTCTTTAGTAAAGAAGATGAATAAGTCTTTAGTATCTCTGTACAGTAAGTCTTGGAGGAAGCAACAGGGAGTTGAGGACTCACCTGAGTCTTTGCCATAAATTGTGTCGTCGGATCCTAATTCATTGAATTTTCGTAAAACTATCGAAGCTTTATTTATTAGACATCACCTTAAACTATTTCAACTTTCAGTAACCCAAAAGTTGTTGTAGGTCTACCGTAAACAATTTTATAATATTTATGTCTAACCTTGCCTTTTGGTGAGCTAATCCCACCAAGTTTTTGAAAGAATTTTTCTTATCGATAGTTTGAAACAGACATCCATGTAGTGGTAGTAAGTAACTCCAGCCTAGTATTTACGGACATAGAGATATCATAAGTGTGAGATTAGATTGGAAAAAATCTGTGTTTTAATTTAAATGACCTTACATTAATTAGTCATCACTAAAAGGTTTCGATACCGTACATTGATTTCGTGATGAAATGATAGATAAAACATCCGGTGAAGTTAAGCGACACATAAAATAGTAAATGTCATCACATTTCGGCTACGGACCATTAGTTTTATTTCTTGCTTTTATGACCTTCGGCAAACAACTTTATCGTTGCACTTTAGAATCAGCTGGAAACTTTTTATTGATTTATTTGTACAAGTTTTCGGAAGCTAAGGTTAAAGTTTTCATAAACAATAATCGTTTTGTTAGTACATATAGAAATATTTAAAAAAAAACCCCAAAACTGAACCAAAAGAAGATCATCGTTACAAGCGTTATAGGTGAACTAGACAAACTCGAGCCCTCTTTCAAATTGTTTCTTCGTGGCTTACCACCCTTCCAATGTCAATGTCGCCACGGTCGGTTAAATTTTTCACCATTAGTGACGGGTTTGACGTGTTGGGTCGAATTATTTTTTTTTTCGAATCATGTTCCTTCCTACATTAGGGTTGTTCTGCTTCAGTTCGATTGTTTAATTGATAGCTGCCACGTCTCATTTATGCCAACCAGGGTGATCAACCGGGCTAGGGCCTAATCGCATGTAATTAATTACCAATCTTTAATCTGCTAACACACATTATGATCATCAGCGCGAAAAAAAGACGCTCCCATCAACCTGGTCGCTCATTTCAATAGAAAAAAAAATCATCTTCTTGAAATGTAAGTTTCACTTTTTGCTCTTCGTTCAACTTTTAATTAACATCCGGACGACACGTTGATAATGGCAATGGTGTGGCGTTCCGCTTATCAGAAAGCTAGTGAGA
This sequence comes from Anopheles longipalpis, assembly GCA_016170015.1. NCBI lineage: Eukaryota > Metazoa > Arthropoda > Insecta > Diptera > Culicidae > Anopheles > Anopheles longipalpis. Next base: position 21,783,798 of record STHD01000004.1, read on the forward strand.
GTGCATAACAACGAACAGAAAAACATCACGCTAAAAATTCGACACGTTCTGGAACTCACTGCTGCTCGACCTTCAGTGCGTCGGCACAAAAACAAAAAACCCGAAATGCCAATCGATGCGACAAAGTGTACACGAATCCTTCGTCAACGACACGCGCGGGTTTGATGGAGTTCGCAGATGTTGATAGTGCAGAGTAGAGATGCGAACGGTGTATAAGACTCGTAGTCTGATGTCATCATTTGCGACACCACACACCGACGGTGTGGTTCACTGTGCTAGATCCCATACGCGAGAGGTCCAACCTTTAACCGAACACTCCGGCACCAGTCTCTCACCCGGTTCCTCGAGCTCTCTCAATCGGGTGTGTGTGTGTGTGTATGTGCTGTTGCTGTACGCGAGAGAAGGAATCGCACGTTATTAATAGCCAATCTGACCGAAGGTCCCCACAGTCTTTTCGTCCGGTGTATGTCGGCATCATCTCGGCCGCTTCTGCTTTTGCGGTGTGAAGAAGAATCAGGTCCATGTTTACATTCTGCCACCACAACCACCCCAACGATTGGCCACTCTCCATACTCACACCGAGAACCACGGGCTAGAGTTGTGGCAGTTTATTTCTACGCGGGTCCCCTGCACTGTCCGTCGATCGATCTGCTCTTGGCAGCGTTACCCGTTGCACCTTACGAGACGGTTCTGTGACGGTGTGATACTATCCCCCTTTTTCCCTGGGATGGTCACGGAAGCTGGAAGGTGTTTTGGGTGAACCTGGTGCTGGTGTAAACACAGTGCCACTAATTGACGTTTGAATTCTTAAACAACGAGAAAAAAAACGTTGGAAAAAAATGGAGCTCGGCGTTTCCCGCATGGACAGCATAGTGCGAGAATCCTTTCTGACGGTGACGCAAGCCGGTGAGCAATTTTTGTGTCGATTTATGCAAACAATTACGCGATCGGGTATAGTGATTTCGGGAAGAAGGAAAAAAAAACATGTGATGATGGCCCTGAAAAACTCACCATACAGTAAGGTTGTTTAAAGTTTTAAAATTCAATATTAGCTTCTAGCTGTAACGCAACTTCGCCGTGTGAAGTTTAGTGAACATGCGTAACATACTCCACACACTCGTTATCCATGAATAATGCGCATTGTACAAGCTTTTCGAGTGTATCGCCTAATTGCATCGATAAACATTTGTGCCAATCGCAAAAAAAAGGAAAAGGAAGGAACACTCCATTGGCAGATACGAACTGTTGACAGGGGCGTTTAGTTAGTAAGAGAGCAAGTTTGTTGCTAAATAGCAAACAGTTGGGCAGATAAAGTGCTCTTCAAGGTGTTGCATATCTAGTGCAATGTTATCTAGTTCGCTTTCGATTTTTGTTGAAGTGTGGTAATTACTTTGCGAAGCAAAATTTTACTAATGGAAAAACTGTTTAAACATCTTTACAATGGTTTAACACTTAACACGTTGTGAAAACTTTCCCGACTGTACGACTGTTGTTGACCTTGCCTTGCCTGTAAATGGTTGAGGAAATCAATTGTTCCTAACCGTTTTAGTAAGTCTTACATACCTATGTAAGAGGAGGAGAGTTACGCTTTTGCATATACGAGAGTAGACTGGAATTTTAAAAAGATGTAACCGTCAAATTTATGTCTAAAACATTGAACACTTACACTGCATTATGGTTTAAAATTGGCTATAATTGTAACACTAATACGATTAGTACAAAATGGAGGAAAGATGCTGTACTAAATTGATTACCTAATGGATTGTGTTTTGTTTTCAATTTTTTTTACAGTAATTTTAAATTTTTATATTAATTTTGATATTATTGATTTACCAGAATTAGGCAATTGTTTTCATTATACCATCCATTTTGCACCGAATCTGCAGTAAGGTTGATGTTTAGTAGATTTCTAATTTGTTCTAAACATGCAATCCTTTCTTGGCCCTTGGCATGGTAATAAAATCTCACTTTCATATCGGACTGACACTCAGGTCAATGACGTGTTGCCCTGAAATCTCCTGAAGAAAAATGATCATTTTAAAACGGGCACTATCTTCCCATCTAAATCTACAAAATGCCACAAAATTTG
>STHD01000004.1:21800800-21815870 GCA_016170015.1 Anopheles longipalpis
AGATTGGCAAAGTTTGGCCTACATTTTTCCCCCTCACGTTGTTCGGGTTACGCTTCAAAATTTTGATTGTAAAATAAACACCTCCAGCAACGTGTGTATAGGTTTTGCGGCGACACAATATCTTATGTCTTTAAAACCGACATGAAATGATTCGTAACTGCATCCTGTAGCTGCTGCAACAGCTAGCAAGTGCCGATCGACGAGAGTTGAAATGGTCGATCTAGCAAACCATTAAGTAAGCTTCCTTTTCGCAAGCCTTCTCTTGCGTGTGAAGAAGGCAGCTAGACAATCGAATGCCCTTTGTGGGTCATTTCGCGTATGCCAAGGTGAAGGAAGCGCATTTTATCGACAACACGTGCATTGCGTAGCGTTTGTGTCATCGTATCTCGATAGCAACTTGCAGTATATGCAACGAAGAAACTCAAAGAATGAATCTTGAACATAAAAAAGAAACAAATGATAAGCTTCAAATTGATTATTTCTTTTTCTGTAATTCAAAGTGAATGTTTTGGTATCTGAAGTTTAACTTTCACTTTTAAAAGTAACCGGTTTATGTATTTTAATCTTTGCCTTGATACTTTGAAGGTTATTCTATTTCATTTTAAATTACTTTTCGCTACTTTTAAATAATAAATAATAAAATAATAAATGAAATAATCAAATACTAGGTAATTAAATAATTGTTAAATAATTTAATTTCAATAATCCTTGCATACTTATATAACATTCTTTGCAAATTAGCAAATTAACATATATTAAGCGTCATTCAAAACAATTAAGCGTTTTTCCACAACAAAACAATTACACAACTTATACAAATTATTACCATAATAAAAAGTGCAATTTAATTTAAAAAAAACCATTTGAACAACCTTTATCAAGGTGTACGATATGTCCACAAAACCATCGTTTGAACTACTGTGCGCAGACACAGTGGTATGCTCAGCGGTCTCTGCGGCTCTAGCACCACAGTGCTACAATGGACACATATTTCGGCCATATAGTTAAATCGAGTTGTTAATAATTTCTTTTTAAAGAAAAGTTTGGTAAAATAAAATTCTAGCTTACATTCTTTCTAATACCAATAAACAGTACAGTTTCCAAGATTTTCAATTAAATGGAAGAAGAAGTTTATTTAATAGATACATTAATATTTCGAAATAGATACATAAAACGAAAAAAAAAAAATCAATTATTCTAAACCAGAAACATCGGTTATATGCATTATTTCGTTCGTTAGAATTATACAATTCTACAATTCTATTTTGTATTCGAAAAAATGGATAATATTTATTTAATTACACAATTCCATCTATGCGGTTTGTATCTTAAAACAGTTGTATGTCAGGGCACAAGTATCACAAGGTTCTAATGTAAAAAAGTATAGTTTTAAAATTGAACTGAAGTTTGCATCATATCTTTTTATACCATTTTAATTGTAGTAATAATTAGTCATTATTTCTCTGTAATTTTCTTTCATCTTATAAAATTTAAAGCGCATACACGCTAAGACAATCTCCAACTTTTACCGCATTACATCTTTTAGCAAATCAACGTCGATACGTTGATTGTTGTAATAATGTTTTGCATTATCTGCTATTCAATTACAACTCCCAAACAAAAAAAAAATAAACACACGTGAACCAATCTATCGATCAATATCAATTTCAACCACATTCAACATACTTGGTAAGTCGTCCAGCTAAAACCATTCCCGTACATTCCTGCGCTTTATCGGTTCGGAACAATTGTATCCCGCGATGCTTATCGGTTATGCCGAGCGCAAATGATTGATGTTGCTCGAATGCACCGGCACCAAAGAGTAAGACAGCGAGCAAAGCGTTACACGCCCTCGGTAGGTAAGCGGCCTCGATTATCTCAAGACGATTCGCACGCCAAGATCCATGCCTAAACCAGCGTGCAAACACCGGAACGCCACGGAATTCATATTTGTCCATGGAACAAAGCAATTCGCATCGTGTTTGCCCATACCAAACATCGAAGCAATTTACCTAACCATGATTGATGGAGTTTATCGATTGCTCTAAATTTGCTCTACAATCGCACGATTTATTGCACCACCGTGCCACTTCTGGTAGCGACCAATCGAACTAAAGATCTTTAAGTTGATTCTTCCGATGAGGGGGGAAGCAGTGTCCCGGGATGGGAAAGGTGTGCAGCACAACAGAACAAGTTGTGGCCATTGTTTCTGGTACGTGCGAAAGCGATATCGATCGAAATGAGTCAAAGCACCGTAATCAAACCACAATTCTAAGCCATTGATTATGCACATTTATTTGGTTATGCATGATAAACTTAATTAGGACGGTGTGGGGCGAAAGCTGCCGACAAGATTCCAACCTACGAAACAATCGGGTAATGCTATCGTGATCCGATCCGCGAGCTGTGACATTGTGGAGGTTGATCGAAATGATTGTGCTTTTAAAAGCGCTGACAAAATATGAATGGAGATAGTTTAGTCAGGCTCACACGGTTGCTCACTATCGAGTACTAATTTAATGTACACAACCGATAATAGACGTTGCATGCAATGATCTGGCTGTTGAAGTGGAAACATTTACGTACTAAGGATAAATTAGAGGCAACAGGATTGGCACAAATAACGTACGATATGCAATAAAAGCAAACAAACTAGAACGTTAAGTTGGTTCACCCAAAAGACCATAGCAGGATAGTGGCCAGTGTTAAGGAAATTGCATCGTTCAAAAGCGCTCTTGTCTCTCTCTCTCTCTCTCTGGTGAAGTTTACTTTCGATGCTCATTTTGCCCCCGTCCTGCTTCGTACGGAAGCGCATTTCTAGTTCTCCGGTAATAGCGAAATTTGTTTGGTGCTAAACTCCTAAGCTAAAAGTGCACAGCACCGAACAAAAGCAGGATCGGCACTGCTAGGGTGATACACCGTTGCAATCGTTGGAACAAGAAACGAAACGGTCTGCAAATGAAGTAGAACACATCTGTCGGTGGTCGGTGGTCAGTAGTTTATTCCATTTTATGCTCTGCCATTTGGCACCGAGCACTGGAACTCTGGACTGCGAACAGAGAACATTTCTTGCCATCGTTTGGGTGAGTGATTCAAAGGGCCAAAATCATTCGTTCTCCGGATGGGTTGAGCGGACGGTTTTACTTTGGCATTGGGAGAGTTTTCAGTCCCCCAGGTTCCCATTGATGCGGGACAGTTTTTTAAGCTTATTGAGTTGCACACCGCTGTGCTCTGCTGGCGATGTTATTAACGGAGATTATACTTTGTGTAGTAAATCATGTCTTTTTAAAAATGAGTATACTTATTTTCTAAGATAAGATCCGCAATGTATAAATAAGAATTTGAAATTTAAATGAACAGCTTAGTGTTTTGTGATTTTTGGATTTCATTTTCTTTTCTTAGACTTTTAAACGTAGGTAGAATGTATGTGCAACTTGAAGAAGACTTTTGAACATTTATTATTTAATTCTAAAAAATTTGATGAAAAGACTAGTTAAATGTAAAGAACAACAAAAAAAACAAAACACATTGGTAAAGAGAACAAAACGGAATGGGAAATACAAAACACAATAAATTTGATGCACTATGGGATGCGCTGAAGCGAATTGTGTGCAAAAAATTGCTTTATAAATGTCGAAAATTAATTAATGATGATAAGTTTTCAACTATTTTAATTTACAACCATCGTAAATGCTACATTTATTCTGACTTATCTATAAGACGTTTAATGCTCGAAGCTTTCAAGTGTCAAAGTTGAAATTGAACGAGGTTAGAGTCATTCTTTTTTATTTGCATTCTTTACAGCATATTTAATTAATAAAGTCTCAAAAAAACTAAAACTAAAAAAAAAGTCTTCTGTATATTCCGGAGAACAAGACTCCCGTAGGAATCAAAGTCTCTTTAAGCCATAGACATAGAACAACATTAGGTAATTAATTTTAAAATATTTTATTAAAAAGACTTGCCTGGACTCCTTTCCTGGCTCTTGAATTTTAAATGAAATGTATCTTCAACAAATACTTTAATTTATAAACACAAACACATACAAAACCAACTATCTGTAGTCCTTTGCTGAGATATTACTCAATTTAGTGAAGTACTGGGCGTCTCCACATGTACGATGGAATTATGGAGCTTATAAGTTTGATGAAAGCTCACTTGCTCAAGACATTAAAGATTCACTTTTATTTGCCTTTTCATTTGAAAGGCATGAAAGTTTTCAAATTGGAGAAAACTTATTGCCCAAAATTTGAATTACTTCTTTAAAAACAGAGGTTTGTTTAGGCTTCAGTAAATTTTAATTTTTTCTTAACAAATTGACAGAAGGATTAAACAAAGGTGAACGGTTGTCTCTGTTTTGTACATCACTTATTAATATTGTAGTTCTTAAAGCCCCTTACAATAACAAAAAAAATCAATGTATTTTTTCCCTGTATTTTCACCACTTCCGTCCCATAGTGTGATGTGCGTGGAAATGTAAAACAAACGGAATAAATTTCCATCAAAAGGTAATGCACAATTGGCGAGACTGCTGTGCAGTGAAACACAAAACAACGAGAAAAAAAATCATTCCGGAAACCCCTACTTACACCTGCATACTAGTCCGGTTCCGGCTTCCGAGTGCAGTGCTCTTCGCTAAAGTAGAAGAAAAGTATTTCGCTATATAAAACAAAACAAAAAAAAACTTTTTCCACACCTGCAACTCCTCGCGTGTACTTTCCTTTTTTTCCCCTCTGTTTCTCTCTCGCGGCTGCCGAGTCCACCGGGAAGCCAACACAATGCCCAACTAGTGTCCTGTGGAGTGGCACACGTTCGTGCCAAGGATGAGAAGCAAACCATAAATTATGCTACCTACTTCAGCCAGGATTCCATTCGTTTCGGACCACAGTGGACCACACTTAACCGACCGAAGCTCGCCTGCTTCCAGCATGTTCCGGTACAAAGAGGACCAAAAACCGAAAACAAAAAAGAAATGTAAAACATTTCTTAAAACACAGCAAAAGCGTACACGTATCTCGAGACAGGAGTGTGAAAAGAAGTCGAAACCACCGGCCACACACCGGTAAATGCGATGGCGCAGTGATACAGATTACGCTAGAGTAATTTATATGTTTCACCTTCGTGTGTCCGCTCGGCAACATTATTTAGCATCTGTGATTTGGCGTATTTTGCGAATGGTTAAAGTCGTAAAAACTCAATTTCTCTCTCTCTCTCTCTCTACGCCATTCTACTGTCTGTCTGGCTGGATAAAGCAACAAAATCGGCGCAAAAAAAGGGAAACAAAAGAACGCATTAACGGACACAGAGTTTAGTGGACTTTTTTTGTACCGGAGTTGTTTTTGTTTTTTGGATACCGGGTCTGACAGGTGTCTGGCGTGTGGCATTACAAACACCGGATCCCGGAAGCCTAAAATGCAGTCGAGTCTGTCTGTTTTGTAAATTAACTGTTTCAATTAACGACTTTCCTGCCGGAGGTGGTGAGGGTTGGACACTACCGACATTGACGCTTTCCCGCGAGGGGTGAATTCGAAACGAGCCTCGTATAGATGTATTAGACACTGCTAATTTGCACACCGCAAGACCGCGTATTCTGCCCCGGTAGCCACGTGTGCCACGTGTTATGTGCCATCCGAAAATACGATGATATGTGTGGGGCATTCTGCTTGAAACTGGCCGCCGGGAGGGAGGATTAAAGCATTCGGCTTTTCCGATGCGTGCACGTATGCCGTGGCATTTGTGGCGTTCCGTTTCGAAGAGCTTACGTGTGAACATACACGAACATGGGTCGAAACGGTAAGCTAATTTATGGCAATAGTAATTATCTGTCAGGACAGTAATGGGTAAGAATAGGCAATTAAACGCTTGCGGTCGATAGTGCCAATAATGAGCATTTGATGAGATCGCCATCGATCGGATTAACATCGGTTTGAAAGTTGCTCGATCGTTTGCGCGTGTGTGTGCTGTTGGTGTGACTTACGTTTGTGGCGGTCATTCGCTGAGCAGCGTTCGATTTCAAGGATAGCTTCGGGCACATTCCTCACGCACACAAACAGTAATTAGGGAATCACTTTATACTCGTAGGTACGCCTTGCTACATAGTGGAACACCTATTTATCGATTATTTGGTGTACTGTATTTAAAGTTTGTTTGTTGTAGTTGTGAGTATATTTGAATATTTCGTAATTATCGGTTAGTCGCCAAGACTCTCCTCTTTTGTTGTATAATATTTGGATAACATGGTAGGAGTTTGGTTGTTATTTAATCTTTGTGTTTCTACATTTTTTTCGTTAGTTTTCTAACTAATAAAGTCTTACTAATAGAATACTTGAAATTATACTATTAGAAGTTGTTGTAGTAATTAATTTTTATTAGTGTTGAGAGAATCTGATTCTGATTAATGAATTCTCATAGAATCATAAATCCTCATGGAATCATGAATCTTCAAGGATACGTGAGTTCTCAAAGAATCACGAAGATTCGGGTCAGGCCAGTTTTCTATGCGTTAGCGGCGACGGTCATCCGGACAGTCCTCTCGTAACATTAAAGAAAAGATTTACTTGCAGCTCTTCATATTTCCGATGCAATATTTCTCAAAGAAACCAAAGCTGTATTGAACATTTGTGGATTAATTACTGTACCAAAAACGATTGCCAATAAACACTCCCCAGACCGGGGAGGGGCACTTTTCATTTATAACCTCAAAGTGCACTTAAACAGGGTCAAGATTAGCACTAGGGTGAGGTGCTAGCTGATTGGTGGGCTCTTCTAAAAACCACCAACAACCTTTCCATCAACACGTATTAGCGGAGGGAAGTGCTTTGAATGGTTACCGAAGGCTAAAAATAATTCTCCAGATGATCAAACAGCCGATTTAGGTAAGATCAAAACGAGTTTCGCCTCTTCTCAAACTTCTTAACAGGCTTTACCGGTGCAAAGTTCAATGAACAGCACACTTCTTGATTGTCCTTCTTCCGCTCACTTGCTCTTTTAACAGTATACTATCGATGGTAGTATAAAGGCATCAAGGCAATTTGACCGAATTAGAATTCACTCACAGTGTCGAAAAACGGGGCATCGCGTCCAAATTCATTATTCATAGGAAAATCGCGAGCACTAAACAGATTGAGCTAGTGGTGAAGAGAGCGATATCGATATAGCTTCTACCTTCCTTTCGCTACGCCTTCTCCTCCACAGCCGCCATCATCAAAGTCTGGGTCAACATAGGAAAAAGGGGAAAAGTCATTAGTCAATAATTAGCATCGATAAAACCGGTCCATTTGAAGCAAATCTGCTGCTGCATAAGTTTGTTCATTGGATATCCTTGAGAACAGGCCGAAGACTTGTGCCAAGGTACGGTGGGAAAGCAGCTTGTTGGTAAGCTAAACGGTTCTGAACCGTTTTGTTGGGGAAAGTTTTTTGTTTTTGGGGGGTGGTGGTTGGTTTTTTCTTCTTCTCCTTAACCCTATTCTGAATCAGAATATTGATTTCCCTCGAAGTGGAATGAAAGTGGGCGTCGATATTTCTTATCCCACCACTCTCCCGTGGTGCGGAAACTTTCTTTTTCGAGAAATGCAAATAGTCGAACGGGAAATTTCCGAGCACGACGATCTCAAGTGAGGTAGCTTTCGCGGCCTTCATCGCACCGGAATGCCATTGACCGTTGGACCTCGATTTCGTCGATACATAGCTTAAAGCGCTTCAAGTGCCCGGTACCGGTATCGAAAAAGTGTATCGGAATATAGAAGATTACGTTTTTATTTACATTTGTACCCTTAGCCACCGTTCCTGGCCATACTTGGGGGCATTCTGGTACCCCTTCCAAACGGTGCCCGCTTGAGTGCTCTCCGGTGACTCGCTGGGAGGGAGAGTTTTATTGTTTATCTTACAAATCCTTTCNTAAAGCGCTTCAAGTGCCCGGTACCGGTATCGAAAAAGTGTATCGGAATATAGAAGATTACGTTTTTATTTACATTTGTACCCTTAGCCACCGTTCCTGGCCATACTTGGGGGCATTCTGGTACCCCTTCCAAACGGTGCCCGCTTGAGTGCTCTCCGGTGACTCGCTGGGAGGGAGAGTTTTATTGTTTATCTTACAAATCCTTTCCCGATCGAAGAAGGTGAAACGGTTTCATTTTCGGCGTAACCTAAGGGTTAAGTGGATGGAAAGGATTAAAAAGGTAGTTTGACTTTTTTTCTTTTTCTTTTGTTCCCAATCCCCCTAGATACAGGTAGCTGATGTTCTCAAGATATTTTATTTGCACGGTGAGGCGTGTAAAAATGTGAGAAATTTATTTTAATTATTTCTTGGAAGTCTATGAAAATAGTCCGCAATTCAATCGTTATATTGTTCATTTTTATTGTTTTTTTTTTAACTTTGTATAGAATCTTGAAACGGTTAATAAACTATTATCTCTGTTTTATTGATTTTTATAGCTTTCTTTCAATCCTTCTATTACCTTCTTCTTCTTTTAAGGAACTGCAATTTCTCGTCTTTCTTGACTTTACTAATTCGCAACCGTACGGTCCGAATAGGATTTCCGCCGGGGGTTACTCAGACAGTCGTAGTTGGAACCAATTATTACTAGGTCATTCTAAGTGTCACAGATATTGAGTTTTTCCTTAAAATGTTTAGTCCAACGTATCTGAGTACCATTGGGAGCATTGGTACTGCTCACTGGTTTCGACTAACATTTCCACTTATCCACTTTCACATGATCTTAATCTTCATCTTTGAACTTTGCTACACTTCAAATTACCAGCAAAGATCCATCTAGAAGTCATTAAGAAAATATCATAAGCAAATGCTTCATTCGAATCGCAACACAATTTTCTTGAAATAAGGAGTTTAAAGGAAAGAATAAAAGATGAAATTTAATTTATTAAACACATTTCAATGTGCAATAAAAACGCACATAAAATAACTTAAAAAAATCAAACAATTAAAACAATCGCGTACGAACAGGCTACATGCGTTTGTCACTTTTTCAATCAAAACAGTTAATGTCACCAATTAAAAAAGAAGTAATTTAACTTATCAGTTAACGTCAACCATATCTCGGTGCATTCATCGTTTATCAGTCAGCCAGGTGGGACCGAAGCGACGAAACAGCATAAAACCCCCAACTGAATAGTTCATCATGAGCGCTTTTTACATAATTCAGTGAACTGATCGTTCATTTAATTACATTAAATTTTCACTGCTCACTACACCGCAGGGAAAATCAGGAACACAAACAGCTACACGCACACAAAAACTATCCGCCACACACACACACACACGGGCGCATACACAAATGCAAAACTGGGAAACTGAAGGTTGCACCAGCAACAGTCAGACACCATCACGAATCGATTCAATTAGTGGAAATGGTGAATGGGGCTAAAGCTCGGTGTAATTTACGGTTGTTGTCGGCTACTGCTGGGACTGCTTGATGGTTGTTAATAATCGCTTTATTACGCAAAGCAAGTAGCAGCTGCACGCGGGCAGAAAAAAAACCGGACGAGTAATTCCCAACAGCTTTGCCAAATCCTCTCGCAGTGTGGGAAGTGCATCCACCAGTAGCCCACTTGGGAAGGGGATTTTTGTTGTTGTATTTTTTTCTCCCCTTTTTTTCAAAGTGTTTTTGTTACCATTACCCTTGAGAGCTATTTTACATCGTTCTGTTGCGTTTCTGTGGCGGAAAAAAATGTTGCAAGCAAGCATACTTACAGTTTGAGAAATATTTCATCCTCTACATCAAAGCTACATTTTGAAAACAGATTATTGTTTGAAATAGTTTCGTTTTTTTTTTTTTTGTTGTAAATTTGGTTTCTTTCATCACGCTTGCATAAAGCGTTGTTAATAAGTTGAGCTGCTGTAGGAGACAAAAAAACACTTTGCAGCCCACCGTATTACAACTTCACACCTCACACTAAATCCGACAACCCAGTTTTCAACACTGCAGCCAAAAAACAGTGAAGCACTTTTTGGGTGCATTGTGGCCGTGTCTGTCGTGCAATTTGAGCAAAACAGTCCATAATTCATTCGCCACCTTAGGTTCGGTTTAGTGGCAATACCGGTAGGGCAAGCGGTACGTACGCTACGGCAAGCTATAGGCTCCAAGGAAATCCTATTAAACTTTTCGCCATAAATATGAATTAATGCATGGAAATTCAACAAATTCATTTGCCATTTTGCGTTTTCCATTTGAACTGCTTCGCCCCGGAGTCGAATTCAAGTTTGGTGCTGTACGTATCCCCGTGTGTGTGTGTACGTAAGGGTATATGGGTGCGAAATGAGCAATTTCGGGTGCAAAAACGAGAAATGTTTGAGAAGTGTTTGAAATTATTGGAGTGAGAAAATCGAAAGCTTCCATAAGAATCGACAAGAACGATGATCTTCACCGGCGCACACGATGGAGACGCCTGGTGCCGCATGGAGTTTTGCGGTATGCAGTTGAAACTTATATATCTCTCCGTTCCGTATCTACTTGGTGCCAGTACTATCACTGTGCATGAGAATAAAGCTGAACGGTTCATCTGAAGCTTGCGGCACATTGTAGAAAGCGTACCGGCACCTCGTACGCTTGGTTTTTTGGCAATTTTGATTTTTCGGTTTTGCAAAATGTTATGTAACGGTAGAATTCGGTCGAATTTCGGCACTTAGATTCGTTTAAACCAAACATTTGCTACTCTGTTGCATTTCCACACACAATGCGATAACATTTAATCATTAAAACCGTTTGCGGTTGACATATTGCATCTTGGGGTAATCTTTATGCATCTTTATCTATATGTTGATGGTTTAATTAAAAACCGCATGCCATTTTCTCTGTTTCAATGGTAGAAACATCTTGCAAACTTTTTAGTTTTAAACATGTTTTTCGAAAGTGGGATTTTTTCAACTTAAATCAAATTGATTTTTTAATGTCTTATGGGTTTTTTTAATTCATTTTCCAACATTTTTAAAACATTCTAAAGATAACAAGAAAACTGACCATTAAAACTTAAATATCTATTAAGCTCAAAGAACACTTTTAAAAAATTTATTTTTACTTTAACAACTAAAACAATCAAAACGACTTAAAGATTTCTTATACCTTCATTCTATCTGTTTGTAAGTGAGAGTAAAAATATTGTTCTTTATTATTTTTCTCTTTTCGTGTTAAGAGCAGTTCTGCAGGCGCATCCTGCGGTTGGTTTTATCTGTTTTGCTTTTCCCGTCCCTTGCTTTGTTTTCTTCTACCTTCTCACTGCGTCACTAAACACTTAGCAATTGTCGCGTTTGCGAACGCGATTCAGATTGTTTTTTTTTGTTGCAAAACTCCATGTATAAAAAATTGCGAAAAGTCGCTGTATGTGTATTTTCAGCGAAAAATCACTATTCGAAGCGCGACTTGACGCCACGATAGTTTTTTGTAATGACGGCCAGGATAGCTTGATTTTTCTAGCAATAACAAGGTAAATAAATACAAATTTAAAAATTAGATCGGTTGAGTGTCATTAAATATTGTAAAGTTTGTAGAAATCGAGTGCCTTTTATATTTTAAAGTACGTACGTGTTAAAAATAATTATTGTGAATGTGAGTACTTTAAATAAAAAAAGAATTAAAATTAATAAAACAATTAAAACAATTCTATAAATTTAAAAATTTCCTAAGGCTTAGCTTTTTTGGGGGGAAATTTTGCAAAATTTATAAACTTATATATTTTAATGCGAATTTGTTGCAATAAGTTTCTTTTCACTCAAACAATGCTTTCAATAAAAAATAAATAAAAAATAATAAAAAAAATATTTTTATTGTAGTTATGATTCCCTGAGTATTGATGATACGGTGTTGCAAACGCGACAATTGCTAAGCATATAGTGACAGGGTCACAGGATGTGGGAACTTTATCAAAACACCTTTGTAAGGTTCCAGAGCTGTAAAATGCGGTAAGTTTATTTATAGAATCGGTTGAAGATTTTTTTTGTACAGGGGAATAAAGTTTTACAATAAAATGCCAAGCGAATAATGCGAGGTAGTACGTTGACAAACCTTAAATATTAATTCACAAAGGAAGAATAATAATTTGCTTGATGGTTACACTGTACATTTTTGTACTAAATTTTCATCAAACAAACCCTTTTCAGTTTTCATTTTTCAAAGCCTCACTCGTGCCTTTTTGGAAGGTGATAATTTAACTATCCAGCAGAACATAAAAACGCATCATGGTACAAAAGCTTCACCAGAATGAAGCAGATCAATATGTTGCTGCAATCAAGATTGATTCACTGCGATTCAATTACGAACCGTATCTTCAATCACACTCGATCGATCCTGCGGACAGTGATAGGCGAGTGCTACATTTAGTGCTCCGGTGGCATCATTTTAATGAAGCGCTCCAGCTGCATCGAAACAATCGAATGTTGGACGGATCGTAAAAAACCCGGCACACGGCAAATATCGGTTGGTGGTGAGGATGAAAAAGGTTTTTTTTCTCTCTCAAAGCATTTGCTGCAACAAACTCATCCCATCGCAGGCGGTTGCAACTAACCTTTCATACCATACCTTTTTGATGCAAATAGGTATTTGTTTTTTATTTTATTTTATATTTACCTATCTGCTTTGTTTAACGGCTCTCTTTTTGGTCCATAAGCTGTTTCTCTCTCTCTCTCTCTCTCTCTCTCTCTTACTCTTCCTCCTGTGTGCATGGAATGCAAACCGGTGCAGTGTGTTATGAATATGATTAAACATAACGCAGCTTCTCCGGAACGCAATATGGAGCGACAAATGATGGCACAAAAGAAGAAACAAACAAACAAATAAAAAAACACACACAAACACTCCAAAAACATTGTGCATTGAAAGTTACTTTCATTTGAAAACAATATTTGGCCTTTCGGTCAAACATGGTCGGTTGGTACGGTGGTGTACGAATGCCGTACAGTTGGAATTGTACAGACGCACCGGCACCGACCAGCTGGCAAATGAAGAAAACACCGACAACAAAAGTGGGGAAAAAAAATCAAAAATAAATAAAAGTAAAAATGTCACCCAATGGCGAGTAGCCGGAGCGTGAAAATGAGATCAACGATGGGGTTACCCGACGGGTTTGCGAAATGGAAGGAATGCATGTGGAACGGGAGGTTCAGGAAAAACTGAAACCAACCACCACGCCACGCTTGACCACCCCGAAATGGGAAATGCATTCGCAAATAAACACACGAATTCCCCACGAAAACGCAACGGATCTAGCAACAACAAAAAACCAAAACCAAAAAAAAAATGAAAAACTATTTCCACGCGCTCCCCAAAAACCGAGTGCATCGAAACAAAGGCCCCCGTGCGCACTGTTGCACTGCCATGTAGTGTGAGTGTTTGTGACCGTTTTTTGTTTTATTTTTCCCTGTGTTAGTTATACTGGACGGAGAAATTTATTCCTCGGCTGCCGCACGGGGGGAAGGATCATGGGGGTTTGGTTGGTTTTGCGCCGGTGGAGAGAAAAAAAAAGAAAAACCAACCCCAAAAACCGGAGTCGGAAAACCAAAGCCCGAGCTTCATCATGGTGAACAATTTTGAATATTTTATTGGATTTATTTTCGCTTATACGGTTCGTCTGGCACGTGGCTCCATGCCGTGGCCTCGACGGGCCTTGGGGAGCGTGGAAATTAGAACTGCATCCTGCCTGGCGGGTCACTAGCACAAGAAGCGTCATGAAAGATGGATGGTGCTAAAGTGTTTTAAAACTTTTCAAATCCACCATGCATTGCCGGTGGAACGTTTTGCAGGACAGAGCAATACGACCTCATCATGCATTTGTGAACAGGTAGGCTAACCACGTGAGAGTTGGCCCGTTTTGTATGGTTGTAAGGCCGGGGGGCCCATCCTTGCGTGTGTGTGAGTATCGAGCGGACGACACAGGAAGGAGTTTTTCGTGAATGTACAGTTTTTTTACCTTTATTGATCTTCACAGGTACGGCATGCACAGGAGGTAGGATGAAAAGATTACGACACCACAATTGCCAGGATTATCGCCACCGAAGGCCCGCCACCATTCGGCTTGGTTCGGGTACTTGGTTTAAAGGTTATGTGTTTTACGTACCATTTCCTTTAATGTGTACCACGGTCTTTCAAAGTCAGTGTTGCTTAAAGCATCTTTAAGCTATGACCGCCAGAAAGCTGCTAGCTTTTCCAATTAACTCCAAAACCATCTGATGGTTGGAGTTTATTTTTCGTACCGAAGGCACCGAAGCTTTGGTGTGATCGTTGCTTGCAGCTCCCTGTGCCTATCGCTGGTATTTATCATAACGATGTAATTGCAACGATACCAATCTCTTATCTGTCCGCTTTGGTGGTGGGTAATTTTCCGAAACATAAAGATAATTACTGCCAAACCGATCGCGCGCTGTATGAAGACGAGCGATTGTTAGAAATTAAATTGACAATGAGATTGTTGATAGAATCTCTATTAAGGTTGTTTGGAAGTTTGTTTCGAAACACTCGCAAAGGTAGTGCATTGTTTTGGGGAAGTTATTTATTAGCAAACGAAATTTAACTTAATATATTACCATTTGTAAAAATGCAGTTTTTATACTGGAAATTTCATGTTAAGGGAAAGGAAAACGTTACGCTGATTCGTGGTTTAGTGCTCCGACAAAGAGTTATTGGAAAATAGAATTACCCGAGCGAATGGATCATGCATTTATTTTGCGTGAGTGGTTTGCTGTCAATATGATTTCCCGGTAATGGACCCGCATCGTTGTTAAAACCCAAATACCATTTCAATAGCATTGATAAGATTTCTTTAGTCGTGTTTTAGCGGAACTCATCAAACTCATGCCATACGCCGTGCAAAAGGTATACAGTTTTAGCTTTCAATGTTGTATTTCCAATATTGAATTACCAATGGTCTTTTTTGTGCCTGCAAACCCTTTGCTTACGGTTGATAAGTGTCTCTTTGCAGCCCATACAGGGTGGTTAATGTTTTGTTTTCTGAAATTTCTGCTACAGCTCATTGCGAGATGATGCTTTCTTCTTCTTGGCATTAACGACCTTACAGGTCACGCCGGCCATTTCTGGCTTACTAGACTTATTTTACCACGTAGCCG
>STHD01000004.1:21831430-21860316 GCA_016170015.1 Anopheles longipalpis
CCCCTATTTATCGTTTGAAAACACCGAATAACACACATTAATGTGTGGCTATTGTACCGTGCAGCTCATAAAAACAGATGAACAAAAAAAAAATACAAAAGCAAAACCCTTCCTGTACGATCTGCAAAATGTCGTAGGAAAATAATAACGACACAAACCGAACATGCCGCACACCGTACAGTGACACATCGCATCGGGTTGCATTGGGCCCAGGGTTATGCCATTTGCTCGGCCCGGCATGTATCATCGGAATTATGTTTCGAAAACTATCCGTCCCCGAGCTTTCGGTTACCTTGCCCTCTCTCTCTCCACCAGTGCCAATCGTGGGATTTGTGCGCTCTCTGTATGTGGCAAAAACGGGGTAATGGGAGTTTTTTACCCATTCTCGATCTTCCCACACACACACACACACACCGTACCTGCTCGTGATGATAAGTTTCAATAACCAAGGTATCAGAACAAAGGAATTAGCTAATAGGAGGTAGGACGGGCACACTGATGCAAACGATACAAAAACCGACGACGGAGGATGCTTTCAATTCTCTCCCCCCATTTTCTTTCACGCATCCGTGCATATACATACATATATGGGAGCTATGCAGGCGTAATGCAAGCGTTATGAATGCGAGCGCATGAATTAACACAGCAAAAGAATAAAGGGTTTGCCGTATGCAGAAATGTGCACGATGCTGAAGGTGGTGAGAATTTGTGCTCCAGCTTTGCCCTGCTGCCAATCATATAAAACACCGATGCACGTAGGGATAATTTTTATTCCATTAATCCAGAGCAATTTATTGATGTGTACATACAATAGTTTCAGGCTGATAAAATATGGAACAATATGTTTTGAGCTTGAAAAGAAGGTTAGATTTAAAATGATGATGATGATGAAAAATATTAATGATCTTTAATACATTTTAATCTTTCACTCGATTTACAATTTATATGAATAAAATATGATTTATCAGTTATTTTCCTATATTAGAAAAATACTCTCAAACCCTTTATATGAGATCTTGCACGTTGAATGGAGATTTTTGTTCTAGTACTTAGATGCTCTCATTATGCGAAAATCTTGTTAATAGGAGTGTTCATTATGAATATGTTTGATTGTATCTTAAACCTAACCACCAAGGTAATATTTCATGGGATAGCACAACTGCGACAAGTTAAATTAACATAATCCGTATCATATTATTGTATGAATTATATCTTCTGTTAATCAAACCTTCTCCAAGAATGACTACAGTAAAATAGTTGTCATCAAACCCCGAACCACTAACAATATTTTACGCTCGAAAACTTCAAGTTTAACGTATGCATCATTATGCAGCTTATCCTATCTGTTCGACAGATCGTCAACGGGAAGAAAATTATCAAATCGATGTACCAGCGCTAGTGCCGCAGCACCTACAGGCAATGTGCAACGATTACATGACGTCAGATCGAAAAATTATGTACGCCACCATTCCACCTAACAGTGTTTCCCTCTTTGCACTCCTTCGCACCAAACAGGCCAAACTTTGAACGCAAAATTTATTGACTGAACTTCCCGGTTAAAGGCGCTCAAACTATTGCTACACGAAGATATTCACACATTGGCAGTTTAGCTTCCGGCTGCTTGGGGACGGGGGGGCAAACGATGTCAGTGCGGCTCCGAAGTTGTTCGACACACGTTAACATGGCGTTAGGTATGATGGCACCTGCCTAACAATTGCAGCCCTGCAAATTTGGGCTAGAAGGTTGATGTTTCAATTCGAGACGTTTGAGAAATCTGGCCGTAGACTTTAGAGTCAGACGAAGAGTTTGCAGAATTTGCTAGGCAGCACACATACAGTTTTCACGCTAATCTGTGTGTGCGTTTGTGTGGTTTGGTAAAGTTTCAAAGTGTATCCACAGCAACTTTGCAATGGTATGAATTCTCTCTTTAGCTTTCTGTAAATAAGAAAGAACAACTGCCTCGGAGGGAACTCTCCCGAGCCGGGCTGCAAGTGCAATTCATTGAACCGTTGGTAATGATTTTATTTACATTTCCGTGCTAGTTTTAGCACGATCAAATTCCAACTATTCGCCCACTAGAGAATGCTTCGTTACAAGCAAACAACATAGCAAAACTTTGATAATCTACACAAAACAAAACAAAAAAAAAAGCACAAATCGAAAGTGAAATAGCACGAATGGAGGGTTGCAAAATAACACGGATTTTCGGTGTTAGTTCTTGGAAGCGCTGGAAGTTTTTGCATGGTGTTGATACAGGAGATTAGTTGCGATCAGATAATTGTTTGAAAACGGTCAACCTTTGTGTTACCGGGCGCACTGCACTCGAGATTAGGCGAGTGTAAAGCTTTTGTCTCTCTCTCACCATGCGAACACTAACATTTGTTTGTTTGGTAAAGTTCTCAAATTTATCATCAAAGGCACGGCACGTTTCATGTGACGATGGTAGGTACGGAAGCTTGCTTTCTTCTGCCTGTTTCTTGGTGTACCATTTTAGATGAAGTTTGTAATCACTTCAAAAGCTTCTCCGAACGATGGTGGCCCAAGGTGGCAAACAATGGTGAGTGAGTTGGCGGTACAACAAACGGGCACTAAACAAAGTCGGATTAGTAATGGGTTTTTGCCTTACCGGAAGGCTGCTCTCTCTCGCTGGTAGAGATCGTCATGATACGGAAGCAGTGTAATATTTAATGAGATTTACCATAAAATAGTATCATGCGAGGATGGTAAGCAAGCAGGTCTGGAACCGATACAACAGTGCGGAAAGTTGTTTTTTTCTCTTTAGGAAGAAATAAAGTCAGGCAAAGGATACTATTGTCGAGAGATTATTCCCATTTCAAGATGATGCATGGTTTCTAATAAACTTAAGGTCAAACATCACACAATTCAATAGACAACAAAGTGAAACAAAATTAGAAAAGCTAAACATCTTTTTCATTGTGTAAAATTTTTTATAGTATTTTTGATATAAAAGTGTTTGTTAGTAAATACGACGGGCTTTTTTATAGCTATTTTGGTCATATAAACAGACAGACATTTATTTGCAGATCACAGTAAATAAATTATCACAGCTTAAGAATCGTCCTAATTGAAGATGGTCGCAAGATGGCTGTCAAGCGCATGTCAAGCGAGGGATTGATAAAATAAGCGACGGAAAATAATTAAATTAAAGATGAGAGGCATTCATCATAGTTTTGTATTCCTAATTTATTTTTCTTTTCGAACTAATTATTCTTAATTTCCTCTCCATTATTTTCCATTTATAGTCTAGTCTCGATTAGTATAAAAAGAGAATTAAAATTAATTTTAAAAATTGTTCATAAATGTTCTACTGCAAAGTAATTGATCAGTATCAGTACATTGCTATCAAAAAAAGATATAATAATTTTCCTTTTTAAAATTTTTACCAAACTCAACTTCAATAACTGCTGCATACGAAAATTCCTTCCCTTTCGTCACGTTTCAAAGTTTGCTAGCTTATAGCAATTGATTAATTTTATTACATTTACTTTTCTTATTTGAACATTATATCCTACGGTACGGAAAAAAATAGCTAGAAGTTCCCTCTTCAATCATGTACACCCCGTTTGTTCACGCTTGTAGACAAATCGTTATCGGGCGCAATTTAAATGCTAGATTTAGTCCAAATTTTCCACGAAAACATACGAAAGTGGGGAAACAGCATAAAGCGTTATGCTGATCACGGCCCCAGCGTGATGCATTACGATTGCCCTGTCAGTACCGTTCCGATGGTGCAAAATTTAGCACTTTCCACACGAGCTGCTCAAGGATGTAAGCTGGGGATGTGATCGAAACCCCGAAAAGGGTAAAAATGTGTAAAAATAAGTTTGCTGAAAAAAAGATTATATTCTAGCACAGCATCGGCAAGGAGATTGTCGCGATCAGCTGTAAGCTTTCTGTTGCTCTTGCTACCGTCTATTCGCACACATTTGCGTTCGGCGAAATGTTCTCGCCTAGGCAGAAGTGTTACAAACATGGTTTCCCTGCCACGGAAGTATGGCCGTACGTGACTAGCGGTAGTTTTGGTGTAGTGTTGCGGTTTCTTTTCAATGTTCGCCAACCAGCGCGAGAAGGCCCCAAGCCGACTTTCCATAACCACGTACAACAAAACGGGTGATGCTCATTTTCGTTTCTGATCACACGCAATGCTAGCTAAATTGAGTGTTAGGCAAAAGGGGTAAAAACTTTTGCACAAATCTTAAAATTAGATTGCATCAAATTGCGATCGTGTGAAGGAAGGGGAAACAGTGACCGTATCTTACTCTATCGGTAGAGCTTGTGCTCTGTGGAAAGAAAACAGGAACCAAACCCTTACATGGATTCTGATTTTCTGAACCAATGCATTCGATGAATTATTTTGTGCACGACCATCGCGCACGTTGGGCTAGTTTGATGGAGCGTTGTTGCTGAAAACTTTCCCATCCAGCAGCTACTATTATATCCGTTTGCTTTTCGCTTCGCTCGGTAAAGTACTCGAGCGCAGCGCTGGCAAGCTTTCGATAGGTAAGCAGATGGAACAGAACTCACCTTACTGTACCTTGCCGTGGCTTGACCGGTAAACCGGGCTCATCCGCTAGCACAAAAACGGTGTACGATCTGCAGTGGGAAACTGCACTGGCAAATAAATAATGGAAAAAAGGCGACACCATCGTACTACCGCCAACCAGCGACCATTGACACCACACTTTAATTAAAGAAGCTGGCTAAAGTTTTCCCCCACCCCGGTTTCCCTCCGTCCGTGCGTTAGCCGTGTGCGCAAGGATTATCTTGTTTTGAGTTTTCGCGTCAATTAAATTAGGAAAAGTTTCTCCTTCATTCGCGCGACGAAATCGCCGTATAAAACTCATCTCTCAATCGTTGCCGCTCGCGGCCCCCGGTTGCATGGTTTAATTTCAAAAGAAACATCCGGCCCTACCATCGCGCTGCCTCTTGTTATCCGTCCGCTGCTGGCCGGGTTGGAAAAAGTTTCGAGCAGCTTTCTGCTTTTTTTGTTGTTGGTCTTTCTTTTTCCACAACTGCCGTTTGTTGTGAGCGAAGCTTGCTCGTGTGTCCATCGGGTAGGGGGGATGAAGGCGTAGACAGGAAAAGGGTACCATGCAGACAGGTACGTTACCTTTACAGTGAATCGTTTAATTTAGCACCCAAACGAGATCTTTACGGTTCGTTGCTGCAAACGAACACTGTTTACAAGCAGCGGCAGGATAAATAAAAGTGCCCGAGGACATCGCGCGACCAAGACCTTCAATAGTGGGAGATGATCATGTTTACCGGTATCAGAACGATGATCACTTTAATTAAATTAATACCGTTAAGAGAAAATTAGTGTTCGTTTGCGATATTCGTTGCCAAAAAAAAGGATTGAAGTGTTATAATTTAACTTTAAGTAAACTTTACAAATACCTGCCAGCAGAACAGTTGATTACTGGATGGTGTTTCGATGTGAAGTTCTACCATTAGGAAATAGGATTTGATTAAGAAAATTAAGGCAAGTGAAATGATTTATAAAAACTCCTGCAAACTCATTTGGACGTTACAGCGACCGATAAGCTGCAATTAGAAGATGGGAACTTGTCTCGTGAACTTTAAAAATAAGATTTTTCATTATTTTGGCTCCTCGCATGGAGGACCGACGAAAGTGATCAATGGATTTAATAAAAGGTTGCATTGAAATACGTAAAATAAATTCAAACTTTACAACTTTAATATTGTATTAAGCCTTACAAAACTTAAAAAATATGCATATCAATTTGAAGAACGTCTTGTGAAAGGTATTATTGGAACTTCGTATTCAGTAGTTTATTGTCTTAAAAATAATAATTTGTTTTCTTTATTTACTATAAAAACCCTGCAAAATTACACCTCAACTGCTCCGTATGTTTAAATCCAATTTAAAACGATTTGATTTGTTTCTTTTATATGATTAATTATTACACTTTCCATAACACTCACTTGTGCACAAAACAACAAAACCACTCCTTCCGCAAGCACACAATCGTCGGTACTGATACTGTGTCTGTGTGTTGTTCTTCAATTAGTTTTCTCCTTCAAACACAAAAAAGGGGTCGAAAGATCAAAGCAAACTTATCGCTGCCCTTACGCTGTTTGTCCGTCACACGTTTGTGGAAAATTCGGTTTTCATGCGAACCTAAACCTGCCCGACGTTAAGAGGGAAATGTGTTTCATTGAATAATACAGCCTTTTGAAATGCATCGTAGCGTAACAAAGGTGCACGTGGTATGATAGTCGGTAGCTCGTTCCGCTTGCTTCCACCAAAAACCCGAGTTTTGTTTTAGTTGCTTCAAAATGGGGTAAAGTTTTAAGAACGCACAAGATACAGTTTGTAATTGTTTTCTTCTTTATGACAAAAAAATATTAAATAAATGCTTTATAATCCTATGAAAATAAAACACCCTCATAGCGCATAGTAAAACACGTACAGCATGTTCCCGATTGATAAACGAGTAGTTTGCTCACGTGTACAATATTTATTGAAGCAATTAATATGCACAGCTTGTGATCGAAATTGGTACATGTACGTCGTCTGGTATAAATATAAAAATTTATTTTAGATGTCTATCTCGTGCAGGTCGATTACAATTATTGCAATCGGCCGTAACATTATGAAACGTGATCGTGGTTTAAATGGGCATGAGTGGTTTTTTATCGAACTGTGTGTTATGTACTATCTAGCCAATAATGAAATTGAATGAAATTTTACGGGCTGATGATAACATAAAAGGTTTTACTAATTCTGTAAAAAAAAGTATGTTTTGGAATACATTTTTATACATATTGCGTTTAACTAAATATTTGACGATGTGATGTTGTGACTCAAATGCAAAAATGTATAGCGCATGTACCCGCATGTCATGCATAAGGCGATCTGTTTCTAAATATGAACAGCGATGTGCTCATGACCCACTAAAGAAACTCTAGTGAATAGTCTCCTTAAATCTACGGAATTATGTTGCAAATTCATGGAAGAACTAATTGGAGTGTGTCAAACTATTTCCCAGAACTGAAAGCAAACTATTCATCTAAATTTCACTATTTAAATTAAAACTAAAACTAAAACGGTACAAAGAATTCAGATTTATTTTACTTCAACAATGGTTTTAACCTAGTTGTTAACACACGCCCACATGAATATGTTTTATACATTCATTCCGAAATTATTTCAGCTTTGTAAGTCGTACGGGCTTGAAAATCATAAAATGCCTAAACAAATTTGTTTTATGCTATTTGGTACAAAACAAAAAGTTTTGAGAAATCGTTTTTTTTCTTCGAAACCATGGTGATTGAAATTTTCGCATGAATTCGATGAGCAGAAAAACTAAAATTTAATATTTACACTTGGGTAAAATGCAAAATCCCATTCGAAATGTATTGTTTACACTGGTAGGCGGTTATTGATATGAAAAAGCACAATATATTTGAAAAACTAAAACAAATAGAAACTGATTTTTTTGTATAACTTGGTTAAATCCGAGCAAGCCCGCGATATGGCAAAATACATGTACAAAATTCAGCTCAAACGAGGCAGACAATACGACAGATGCCGCCATACTGAAAATTAAATCAATAAATAAATGACATTGATTAAATAACAATCAATCGGTTTCATTATTAAATATTTTACATGAAAGCAACATGAATGATGACTAGAAACAAAGTTATAACCTTTACACTTTGGTGCAATGGAAAATCTCAAATAAATTGTATGGTAATGTGTATGACGTGAGAAGTAAAACAAATAATAGATGTGTATATGAACTTTTTTCAAAATCTAGGGAGTTAGAAAAACTTTGGAGTTCCTAGAGTTGTAGGACGAACTCACCATCTTAAAATCAATTAGACTCGCCAGGCTCCGGTGGGTTGATCATGTCGTTAAAATGACACCGTACGACTCATTTCCGTAAAGTTTTTTTAGGTCATCAACATTGACAGAAATGCCGAGAAAATGAAATGGATGACGACGGCGCTTGACCGTGTGCAGTTTAGAGGACATCTGCAACAGACCAAGACCGAATAAGGAAGGCCCAAAGATGTGTTCGGGATGTATAGTACAACCACTGTATTCTTGGATTTGAAGTACTTTATCCTGATTCTACATTAAATTCTTGCACATTATGGATTCAACGTATGAAAAGTATGTTAGGGGAATGTAGAAATCATTACAACAAAAGGCCCGTTGATCTCTTTACGACGACCAAACTATTCTACGGGAAATTAGATCAGCAAAGGCCTAACCGGTATTTGTACGCCATAAGATGGGCGTTGGCCACAGGTAATGGTCACAGGTCTATCTAGGGTCAAGATGAGAACAGCAATGGACAAATTAGGATGTGTCCAGTAAAAAGAAAGAAAAACCCAATGGCACTGAAACCAAGAGTGACTCAGAGGCCTCTTGTACCATGTCAAGAACATCAAACTCGAGCTTCCAGCATCAGTAAGCCAAACCTTACAGAGGAAATCCCCTTCCATCACATAGACATAATAAACCAAACAACACTAATCAGACAATCAATCTCCAACTCAGTTATCACCTCGTACATGCATTACAGTTATCGCTTAATTCCGGACTCATTAATTCCTTGCTTACCTTTTACTAAACGTCGCCCAAAATCCTTGTTTCATGCCATCTCTTTGCACGGCGGCGTCTCTCAGGTGCATGCCGATGAAAAGATTATCCGGATTTTAAGTTGCTCAACAAGTTACATCGATTGCTGTTGCAGCATTTGAATAATTTTGCGATGCCCCAAAAGCGTTGCCTGTGTACACCGGTACAATTCCATCACCGGGCCGGGGATTCGCGATCGCATCCCACGCACCCAGAAACGGTCAGCACGAATCCCACAAAACAGTCAGAACGAAGTCATCTCTCTCGCTTTAATTATGGAATAAATTTGAATAAATTGCTCACTGCGTACCAAAAATTGGACCAACGGTTCGAAAAACCTTGTACCGTCCATTCGTTCGTTAGCAGCGGTCAAAACTTGNTCGAGCTTCCAGCATCAGTAAGCCAAACCTTACAGAAGAAATCCCCTTCCACCAAATAGACATAATAAACCAAACAACACTAATCTGACAATCAATCTCCAACTCAGTTATCACCTCGTACATGCATTACAGTTATCGCTTAATTCCGGACTCATTAATTCCTTGCTTACCTTTTACTAAACGTCGCCCAAAATCCTTGTTTCATGCCATCTCTTTGCACGGCGGCGTCTCTCAGGTGCATGCCGATGAAAAGATTATCCGGATTTTAAGTTGCTCAACAAGTTACATCGATTGCTGTTGCAGCATTTGAATAATTTTGCGATGCCCCAAAAGCGTTGCCTGTGTACACCGGTACAATTCCATCACCGGGCCGGGGATTCGCGATCGCATCCCACGCACCCAGAAACGGTCAGCACGAATCCCACAAAACAGTCAGAACGAAGTCATCTCTCTCGCTTTAATTATGGAATAAATTTGAATAAATTGCTCACTGCGTACCAAAAATTGGACCAACGGTTCGAAAAACCTTGTACCGTCCATTCGTTCGTTAGCAGCGGTCAAAACCTGCTCGCACAACGTGTTGATATGGAGATTGGGGATGTGGTCGTAATGGAACGAAACTTCATTACCACCCGAAGTTTTTGGGAGGGTGGAGGTGGTGGTGAAACTAGCCCGAAAAAGATATATTACTTAAGTTAATTGTTGGCAAATTATTCTCTAAGCATTCGCTTTAATTTCCGTCACCTTTTCGTTTGCTTTTTCGGGTCTGCCAAGCGGAATGGTAAAACGTTGTAAGATGACCTAGATGGGAGACAGTCACGTGTGCTTGTGTGCGTATCGTATACGCCTGTCAGGAGTTTAGCAAATATTCATTAGTATACCGATGTGCAAAACCGTCGGTGCGCTTAAGATCACATTTAGTACTTAAATTTACATTTTGTTTACGCCAAATCCTGCCGACAAAATCTGTTTCGCAAAGTGATGTCTAGATTTCAACACAACACAGAAACACTCCACTAACTGGCCCCCAAACCCTCCCTGGGTTCCATGTGGCGTACTGAAAGCACCCGGCGAAGAATCGACCGTAACCCATATGATGTTTTAAATATTTTAGCATCAGAATGTAGCGAAAATATGCGGACGGTGACCGGGGCACTGGAAACCCGGAGCTTTCGGCAGAAGAAACCACCGGCTGCTGTAGCAAGCACCAGGGCCGGTACGAGGCCTGGTCTCTCGTACCCCACGAGCCCGTTCATCACATTCGGGACATTAATAATGTACACC
Source organism: Anopheles longipalpis (assembly GCA_016170015.1). Lineage (NCBI taxonomy): Eukaryota > Metazoa > Arthropoda > Insecta > Diptera > Culicidae > Anopheles > Anopheles longipalpis. Next base: position 21,841,733 of record STHD01000004.1, read on the forward strand.
TTTCGTTCCCATCGGAAGTAAATAGAAATATTTTAAGGCAGTGCCTTCAGGGTTGGTGGAGGCTTTCCTTACTACCTTCCACACCACAATCTTTGGCTGGGTTTTGCATTAATGTTTTTTTACACTCCCTCCCACGGGTACCTTAGTTGGTGGACGGAGCAGTTGAAGAAGAAAAACCAAAACAAAACAACAGCAACAACAAGAAAAAAAGTCCCCACCTCACAAAAGACAAATAAAAAAGGAACTTCCGGTTGCCCGTTGCGAGTGTATCCTTGAACTCAGCATCCTGTCGCTTTCATCGTACGCCGCTGGCCACCGGATTGACTTTTGCCGGATAGAGAAAGCATCGATAGCAGGGGATGAATAAATTACAGAAATTATTCTCCAACCGAAACCTAACCGTTTCGGTAAAGCCCACCACCGTGAATGGTACGGAAGAACATGGAAGAAAAAGTTTTCTTTTTTTCGTTTTGGACAGCAAAGAATAGAGAAGAGGGAGAAGTTCATAGTATCCTTTCCGAGGGAGAGCCAAAACTCGGACCGGTGTGTAACGTAACGGCCGTGAAAGGCCCTTTTGCGTAAGTCTATTTTTATCAACCGCTGAATTTTTACCGTTTTTCAGCATTTCATAATCGTTTTACCGGTGGTATGGCAAAATTGTCCACAAAATTGCAATGGCCGTGTGGGTACGGTGGGGGGAAACGGGGAACGGCACGAGTGTTTTGAGTACTGATAATGAAGGTGTATGAAAGAGGGAAGCAAATTACATAATCAGAAAACGACAAACAGGGCAGCATTTTTATTTTCATTTTAGGGATGCGGACACCAAACCAGAACCGACAGTACGAATGAGAATTGGATGACCATTCGAAAGTGTAATATAATTATTTTTCCGTCAGACGGCGAATATTCATGCGCCCATTTTCCGGGAAGCATAAAATCGGACGGCTCAGTCGGATTACGGCGCGAGGTAAACAATGTATTTTAAGTTTAAGACGATTTTGCTTCAGCATTACGCAGCTTGTTCAAATTTTGCCCTATTTCTGTCTGTCTGTGTGTGTGCGTGTTTGAGTAATAAAGATAATGTGAAACATTTCCCAGAGTTGCCCAACGCCGAAGGCGGGCTGCGGTAAAACACGGCCACGACTAGCGATCCTGATTTAATGTGAAGTCTATACCTTCTAATTAATCATAAATTAGATGAAAATTGTGTTAAATACTTGTGTTTCTCGTTTTTGGGGAGGGCGAACGTTCTGGTTGGCGTTTGTAAACCACATAAGCGTGGACGTGGAAGAAGCCGCAACGGCTTTGAGATGCCACAGGCAATAGTACTGGGACGTGGAAAGCGCCGTACCGAAAGCCTGTACAGGCCGGGAAATTTATGGGTGTGCGTTCAAGTTCAAAGGAGAAATGGAAGCACTTGCGCTCTGGTTGAACGTACGTATGCAATCTAAGCGCTCAACATAGGCTTTTATGAAAATTTATATTGATAACGATAACGAGCCCACTCAGCTTACCGGGTCTGGGCCTTAGGCAGGACAATAGATTGATGCGCTGCTGAGATCGGTTCGACACAGCGGGTGGATCCCCCTTGTGTCGGTTAATGTGTTCGCATCCCGGTCGGTTAATTGCTTAATTTGTGGATGAGTTATTGAAGCAAAACAAATTTCAGCCTAATATTGTTTTGGAATTTGTTGGGCAGCATTCTGCGCGACAGGAATGTAATGAATAAACGGTTTTTTAAATAACTTCCTTAAACGTCCCAAACGTCGCGTTTGAAAATAAAAAAAGAATAGGAGAACTGAAAAGAAAAAAAACTAGATTTATGCATGAATAAAGTTTTTTTTTTATTTTCATCTCTGGTTTTGATTTTCAGAATAATGAATATCCTGGATCATCAACCATTAAATTCTTTGCAATTTTTTATAACAAACATTAACAAGAAGGATATAAATCTTTCCCTTAATGTTGTTCCAAGACTCCAAGACCATCCACTTGGGAAGCCAGACATGTACAACACTAACCATTTCTGGATCACTGCCCCTGACTCGACCAGAACTCCAGCACCAACATCAAGTGGTAGTAATTACATCGGTTGGCAATCAATTGTTCCATCCCGTTCATCCTTCAACCATACCCGTACAGACACCTACGGGACATTCCGTTTTTCCCCTTTGCACAGGTAAATTCGCAGCCTTTCATCGTAATTACAAATCGTGCACATCACCCGTGCTGACCAATATGTGACCCCCTGGTGATGGTCTGGATGGTACAGAGGAAATCACGTTTTCAAGATTAATCACTTGGCGGATCGGTGAGAGATTGGAAGAAGTGGTGGAAAATTCCAACATTTGTGGATGTCGCGTAGAGTGTACAAGCAGCATTCCCGTCCCGTGTTTATACTTAACAACAATTAGCTATTCTGCAACAAGATAAACATTGTAACTTGCCAACGATGATGATGACAATGGTCCGATGGTGACCAAACGGGTGCCGTAAAACCGGCAGGAACTGTTGTTGTCCTTCAAACACACCGTTGACTTGGCTCTGTGGTTGTGGCTGGCCAGTGCGGTAAGCTGGCCCCGGTGTGTTTGTCGTACCAGAACGATTGCGAAACAAAGCGCGGAAATTTGTTACAGAGGGCACAGGAACCAGGTGCTAACCCACACCGTGCGAAGTACACCCCGGGAAGGTAAAAGGCACCGCAACGATAATGCTGATGGACATAGCCTTGTTCTTCGCTACGGTAGAAGGACAAGACAGCCAAACCCACCTGCACCTGCTGCACCCGACTTCGTCCGGACCGTCGGACGCTGTTGAATATTTAATCAAATAGATCATTTTCCGGGCTATCCGTTACTGGACACCGTTCCGTACGCTGTTACGCGATGCTGCAAAATCCTGACCGCTGTGTTGACCAGCATTGATGAAATTAGTGCGTAACGGCATGCTGGGCGAGATGGGTTTGATGACGAGAGAGGGAGAGAGAGAGGGAAGAATGTTGATTAAAAGAATAGCAAACACAATCCTTCGCTAATCGTAGATTTCGAGCGAAATGTAAAATTTGACAATATGTACATGTATTTGTCTGTGCTTCAAATTCAAATCCACCGGAAGCTTCGGTTCGGATTTGTGCCTAATTCATATATTACGATAAATATTTGTCTCGCAAAAGCCTTATGTTCCGAGTACCCATGTATGAAGTTCGAATCGCAATGCTAAGAGTATAACCACATGCTATCCTCACATGATACTGCCCATTGCATCTGAATCCTTTTCGCCGGCTTTTGGAAGCGAACACACGCCGTTGAATGTTTTCTCGGGACCATATGAATGTATGCTGCAAGCAAAATAGTACTCACGGCCATACACCGGGCACCATGCTCGAATGTTGTTTTGTTGGTGTTGTGCCTACAGTACCTTTGGGAAATGGATTCCATTTCGGTGTGTGGCGAAGGGTATTGTTTCACCATGTTCACGGATGATTGGATGTAATTGAAAGTGGAGAAAACTTTCCCAGACCGCTGTCAGCCCGATCCAAACCGAACCGAACCGAACCAACCGGCGTAAAATAATTAGCATTCGAATTTGTGTGCGCACACACATCTCGGTTGTTAGCATGATTTTAATAAGCAAAAACACGGAGATTTCGGTGTTGCTTTTAAATATTTCATACTCGAATTTTTGGGGGTGTTTGTCGCGTTTTGGTGCTGGTATGTTACAACACCTCCATTATCATGTTCATGTTGACTTTTTCCAAATAATACTAGCTTGTTACTTCACTTAATCTTTTTCTTTTCCCACCACGGACATTGTACTGCTAAAGTGCTATTATCTTCATCTGTCAATGCTAATTGAATACCTGGTACCTGGAAAGAACCACACAAAAAGAAATAATTAAGTGAAAATCATCGCTCTTTAATGGGTCCCTCCGCACTTTAATGCTTTCGCCCCCTTCCCCGTACCGTATTTCCCTTGGTGGAGAAAATGGCCTAGATCTGGGAAAGGGAGGAGGTGTGTTGAGAGAGAAAGAGAGAGCTAGCAATAAAAAAATACACCCAAAAAAGAAAGCTCCAGCCTCATCTAATCCCCCATAGTCATAAGCCGAAAAGTAACCGCCGTCTTTCATTGCTGCTTGCGTCCCATTACGGCCCCTGTCTGCGCGCCAAAGCAAAAAACACCTAAAATGATATTGGAGCCCGCTCGCGTAACGTTGCTCAGCAACCGTAACAACATCAGATGACGAACACGCAGCATCCGACATTCGAGCAGCCGTAGTAAACAGCGAGGGCTTCCCGTTTTTCGAGCAGTAACAGCGCGTGCTGCTGCTCTTTTCACTCTCACGCTCTCACGCACGCTAAACTCTCTCGCCCGTTTTCCTTCAGGTGAGAGCAGGAGGTGCGTTATGGTTCGTAGTACACTCGTACAGAAGTAGCTTCCGGTGACGGGGTCCAGCTTTATTCCGTTCAGTACCGTGCTATCCTTGACCGTGTTCGCGTTTTTGGGAGGTAGTAAACCGTTCGGTTCGTTGGTTTCGCTACAAGGAAGACTCCGGCCAGCTCAGCAGGGGGTGTTATGTGGATGGCCAAAAAAAGCAAGCCACCCCCAACAATCACCCTAGTGCGCGTAGTCATGTGTTTCGCTAGGCTCTCGCATCAACGATCACGTGTGACGCACCGGTTCTAGTGTGCGTGTTTTGTGTTTAGAGATGTTTTGCTTGCGCCTGTTTTCGTAGTGTTTCTTTGAAGTGATAGGGTGGTACGGAAGCTGGAACCACCCCCCCGAGGGGGGAAGGTGAGGAAGGCGGAGTGTTGGAAATATATAAAAGAAGGAAAATGTTGCCATAAAAATGTGACAGCTCTCACTTTCGCTGATGCCATCAAAAAAACACCAACAGCCCCCTACCCAATTCGTACCAATGTCAACAGTCAGCGGTAGTGTACCGTGTCACCGGTCGCTGGGGCCAGACAAATCGACGACACGCAGTTTTCGGTTTGGCCGTACGACTGGCCATGCCATACTGTTTCGACGCGTGCGAGGTTTCGGGTGGAAAAACAAGTGTCAAGATCCGTTGTGTGTAAACAAAGTCATTCGCACGCGTGCGAAGCGTTTTGTTTTGAGTGGTGTGTCTATTAAATAGAGTGTAAGTAAGTGACGGAAATTAGCTATACGTCCGGGTAAGAAAAAAAACACAGGCAAAAGCGGTTTTGATTTTGGTTTTTTTGGTGCAAATAAAACATATAAAATCCGTCAAAGAATCCATTCAAGTGAAGCTACATTGTGTGATAGTGTTTAAACCCGAGAAAAGAGCTTATACGGTGCTGCTGAAAAAAAAATTAAAACAAAAAATGCTCTTCACTAAAAGCTGCACCTTTTGTGAAAAATAATTCCAATAACCAACCATAGCTAAAGTGCCAATTTTTACAAGTGGCAAAGTGTCTGTGTCTGCCCGCAATGCTACACGTACACGGGCACTGAAGTTGATACGTACGGCGTGAGAAAAAAGGGAAGCATTTTGGAAGCTGTATTTTCTTTCCACTCACCCACATCACCGACCTTTGCGTACGTTTCCACGCGACAGTGCTCAACTGCGACCAATAGCGGCCAATCCCGCAAAACCGGTAAAGGAGAGAGAGTTCGAATTAGCATAATAATTCAGCTTCAACTATACTACCCGAGTGGCAATCCGAGTGGAGTACGAAATCCGTGGTGGGGCGGCAAATATTCATCCGAAAAAGAGGTTTTAGTGGTTTTGGTGTATGAAATATCGGTCACATTATCGCTAATGTTGCTGCCTGATCCACCGGGCAAACCCAGCAGCTGAAGTGTCACGCGACCTCTCTAGCTTCCCTGGTCCCTTGGGTTTCCGCTAATGTAGGTGGTGTAGAGTGTTGACCGTGTTGGTGGACCGTACTGGTTGGCTAGTGGTTGAAGAAAGATTTCTTTTATTTGAATGCCAAAAGGACAGCAGTACCGTACCGGTACCGGCAACACGGTACCATCGGTTCCGTAACCATGAGGTATTCCATCGTTGCGAAGTGGAAATTTATCGTCTGTGGATTAATTTTGGCAGCATCCTTCATTACCGGTTCCGGTACGAGTAGAATTTTCGGTAAGATTGTTTTGCATGCTTTTTATTTTCTTTTGTTGCGAACTTTATCATACATTCGTGTGAAGGCGAAGGAACGTGTTTCTAACTGTGGGGCTTCACGGGACACTGCGCACTCACTAGCGGAAGTGAAATAATGTCTCTACGAATGGTAACCGTAACCGGACGGATTGATGAAGTCGTGTGCCGACCAAAAATGACGAGCTGCTTAAAAAGCTATTGCCGACACACTCACCGGGGTTAGGAAAAATTTGTTGCTCTTCGGCCCAAAAACACTCTACGGACAACGGTGCTTCAAACGCCGCACCAACTTTCGCAGAACCACTTAAAGCACACATTCTCACAGAAAGATGTACGCTTTGTGCAGCAGCAGCATCAGCAGGCAGGCAGCAAATGAATTGCGCTACAAACAATTCCCCGATGCGATAAAACACACTCCACTGGGAGGGATTGCGAATCAAGAACACACGGATGGTTACCGATTCCGCATCTGTAGTGCTCGCTACCGTAGTCAACACTCCAGCTCGGTACGCTATTGGCACACGGTTAGTGGCTCCGGCTCTCCTTAAAACCCTTGGCTTGTCTTTATTGGATTTTTATTAAACGCTCTTCTTAAACTTTGAAGCATCTTTCTAACGTTATTACGTGCATCATATCTTGAAAAGGGATAAGCATGTGATGCTCACTTGCTACGCTAGCTCATGCGTTGAGTTGTATGTTGGCCTAGCTCCCCTTTCGGTCCCTTCTTCACATTCACCTGCACCCGCGTAACCTTTAGGGCAACATGCAGCTAACCGAGTGTTGGATGGATAACGAGCCCGGTTGTATCCGGTCGGTCGGTGAAGCATGACAGCAAGGTAGTGTTGTTCGATCGTATCGCGTTCGCTTTTAGATTCTATCAGCTTTATCGATCGTTAATTATCGACCCGCCGGTTGCAAGGTATGGTGGGATCCGCGGGCTGAGCGGGGGGGAAATACATTAACTTGAGAGGTTTAAGGGTAAAGACTGATTTCATGCAACCTACTTATACTCACAAATGTGATGTGCGGGAAATCGTTATCATTACGAATAAATATACTTAGCTGTAACCATCACAGTATCGTTGTTGAAAAATTAATTCATTTAACATTAATTAACAACATTAACAGAAATTAAGACATTTGTGTGATTGAACGATTTGATTAATTTGTACCAGAAATAGACATGAATTCAGTATGCTTTAAGTGTTAATTGGAAAACGGAATAAGATGCTTGTTTTTTAAACATTGTAAATAAATTATTGGAATACACTTGCTATTTTCGTGTTATTTCTTTTCATTTGAAGAACTACTGGACTAGACCCCGTTTTTATTATTATGTTCAGCTCATATACAGATATCTGTTGGTGTATGTATGTGGTAGCAGCGTCGGTCTTACATCAGGACTGGACTGGGTATTAAATCCTATCCGGACCGTCTACCCGTAGCAAGGACTGAATATGAGAGCTACGTGGTAAAAATAGGTCTAATAAGTCAGAAATGGCTGGCATGACCTTCCAGGACATTATGCTAGGAAGATAGAGAGAAATAGTACTAAAATTCTTATGCTCCCCAAGAACTCTCTTGTGCAAACTATGGAAAGTCTGTTTTAAGAATTGGGTGTTTGGAGAAAAGGAATTCCGGATAATTTTTCGGTTGTGTATTGGAAGATGTTTTGAGGATCCACTATAAATATGAATGTTAACTGTCAGAATTCCTACGAACTATGAACTATGAGAAACGATTTAAAATCACCAAGGTTTTTCGACTTCTTACAAGGCAACTTCAGTACTAAAACTACTATTCAAGATTCGATTTGGATCAAGATTGAAGAAAAGACTGCAATTAAAATGCAAGAAAAGTTAGATTTATCAGGCTACGAAGACCTTCGGAGTTGTAGTTGAAGAAAACTACCAAGGGGAAGAACATAAAAGACTCCAGATGTTATCAGATTAAAACTAGTCGACCATTAAAGCTGCTATCAACTATTCGCATGAAAAGATAAGGTGTGACAGGTTCAAATTGAACTGATGGTGTTGATGTGTCCTTCGGAATCGGAGGGCCGTTGTAGCAGTACATTAGTACCAATTTTTATTGTTACTGCAAATAGCAAAGTGAAGAAATAATGATATATTTATCAAATTTATGCTAAGCAAAGCAGTGGTAAAGTGTTGTACGACATATCACAATATTAGTTACGTAAAACTTTAATTAGCCTTACCAGTCTACATTCCTGGATTCAGCTTTTTTCTCCAGTTTTGGAAGCAATAAATAGAATAAAGTAAATTAAGAAGATTTTCAAAAATAAAGGTATAACTTTACCCAAAATGTATAAGAAAAATGTCGTTCTGAACCCTTTTAATAAAATAAAACATTAAAACTCATTTATCACTTTTCTTGTTCACGATTTGTAGAACCATCATCGCTTGGCATGTATAATTTTCAAACCAAACAAACCATCCTAACCATATAAGCGTATCAGAAGCATATGATACTATGTAGCATTTTTTGTTTTGTGCATAAATCCATGACAATGTAATCAAATGAAAAGTAACATTAGAAAAAAAACCACTTCGCAACAACAAAGGTTAACCCATTCGAAGCTCAATATCATCACGCCAGGCACACATGTCAGTGCGTGGTAACGTTTTGCGACGTTAGCTTTCCATTGGTTTAATATTTCAATATTAGTCAAATACAACCGATTGAATCGCGACGCTAGTCGAGAGCAAAATCAATTGGAAGCTAAACCTCCAGCCGTCCGGGGCGAAAAACCCCTCCACGTTTTGCCACCCACAAAACAAGGTTTACGCAAAAGATGAAACACATCATCAAATTCCCAACATCCAGCAAAACGGTACTGGCAGACCAAAGTAAAGTCTGGCACGACAACAGAGCTCCAGTTCCGTCCCGATGGGAGGAACGATACATCCTTGTCAATATTAGCAATTTAAATACACATTGCCCCAAACGTTTCGATTCCAACCCTCCGTTCGCCCATTCCGCAAGAGCAGTACGCAACGAATCGCAAACGATTGGGTAGCGACCAGAAATACGATGTGGGAGTTTTGGGGCCACTTTCCGTGTACTAAAAAGTATAACAAAAAAAAACACACAGGAAACACATCCAATGCAACCCCTTTTTGGCCATCGACCGGGTTGGCCTTCGGTTCTAAATTTTCCCTTTGTTAATACCTTCGTTTACTTGGCACTTGCTTCCACCGTTTTCCCTTCTTCCTCCTCCCCCCCTCCCCACCGCCACCAAGGAAATGCTACGGTTCAGGGAAAGTTTATTCCGGACATTTAAACGAGCTTTTCAAACCATCCGTCGACCAACTAGGCATCGCGGTCGGCAGCAGGCATCCAGCCGTGTACCCGTGGGTGAAGTGTTTCGACAATTTATTCGACGATACATTACAAATGATTGATTTCGGGACGAGCACGACAAGGACGACTGTGTTTCGATGTATTTTGTTTCCTCGCCTTCCCTCCGCACCCCATCTACAACGGTTTTGGGCCGTTCCGCAATCGAGGCGGAAAACCCCCATTTACATGGCCTACGCTTCGTGCGAACTTTCTTGCGGGCAATTCCACCCGCTGTTGCAAAGGTGGAAGGGCCCGTCCTGCGCAAACAAATCACAACTGAATTAGGATGAATGGTGAAGTATTTGGTTGAATTATGGTTCACAATTCGTTTTGGGGACGCGAGACGCTTGCGGGTTTTTGTGGTGTCGTCCTGCTGGGTTTTTTTCCTTTTTTGAGGTTCAAATGAGCGTCTTCTTACAATCGTTTCAATCAAAGGCAAGACGAAAGGAATGGCATGGTGTTTTGTTGTTTTCCTTACCGAAATAGAATATAATTAATGTACCCCTTTTGTTGTTAGATGATGAAACGATTCAATGGTTTGTAGTTCACCGACGGCAATGTGTTCCGTGCGAAGTGTTTGAGTGACTAGCAACAAAATGTATTGTTAGTTATGCTTTTATAAAACCATTCAACTAGTGAGAAAGGACATAAAGCATTGTAAAGTATTTTTAAATGAGACACGATTGTTGAATGTACAGGGTGTGTATTAATTTTTTTTTGTAATAAATTGATACCCTGGTGACAAGTCGTCGATAGAGACAGTATAAAATAAAATAAGTGCGACAGTAATATCCAGGGACGCAAAAGCTATAGAATTTTTGGACAATTTTATAGTACAAATTTGACGACTGTTTTAATTGATCGAATCTTTATCATAGTTTTTCTTCATCTGAGCTTGACATCGATACACAATATATAAGGAGACACAATAGACTCATTTCTTCCAATTTAAGAATGTCTAATTTGACAGTGCAAAAGTCGAGAATCAGACACACAGGCCATGTAACAGCGACAACAGCGCTAACGAACCGACGAATCGACGAACCCACGAACCCACGAACCGATGAACTGAGAACTGAGAACTGAACCCATGACCATCTGTGTTGAAGTTGATAATCAGACGCACAGGGCCATGAGACAGCCTCGAATTTACGCACTTATGTATGCACTTTCTTCATTCACCGATGGCGGCCCGGTGGATTGTGTGATAAACCGCGCCGGTCCACACAGCAGGACCGGGGATCAAATCCCATCCGGACTGTCTCCGCGTAGCAAGGACTGACTACCAGACTACGCGGTAAAAATAAGTCTAGTACGCCAAAAATGGTCGGCGTGACCGTAGAGGCCTACTGACTATGTTTTGTTGATATATTGGTTTGACGCAATGACGTCCATAACGTGCTAGCGACGATGTGTTGTGGGAAAATGACGGCATTAAATGAGTCGAAGACCGTAGTGCTTGCAACAACGTCTGTATCAGTTTCGTGCCGTTATCTGAATGCCTTCAGTTTGACCTTAATGCACTCTTTTTTCATTACCTGCTTGTTGCAAACGTTAAAGTGAATAACTCTTGTATGTGATAAATGCAATGAAAGACCTATAACCTGGAACCCATTTACATATTTCCCGGCGAGCTTTACATACATGTATGGATGCAGCTGTGTTCTGCATCATTTAACACGCATACAAATGATAAACCCAACCCTTGTTATCTTGTTTACATTTCAACAGTTCCCATCAAGTCCATCAACAAGGAGAGAGCAAAACAAACAAAAAAATCCCTCAACTTTCCATTGTCGACAAAGTCCCGGGAAAGAATAATAGAGGTGCATGCGCGTTTGTCAAGCTTGATCAAACCAAACACAGCATTAAAACATTTCATTAACGTCGTAACGTACGTATCCGTTTCCTTCCATCTTTCGCCACATAATTGACAAATGGCTTACGACTCGATGCCCGGGACGCTCATTTGCACCTTCCTAATAATCCAATTAATTTAGCCCGAGGTCCTTTCGGCAAACAAGATTATCCTTAAACCGAAGCGATCCCGACTCCCGCACCGGTTCGGCCCTCACTGCCCCATTTTGCCTTATGATTTGGTAATTTGATTCTAGAGAATTTTCCATTCCGTTTCCGAGGGAAGGAGGTGCAGCAAACGAGCGGTGTGACCGTCTGTATGATCGTACCGCTTGCCCTGGGTACATGTGCACATGCTTTCTTACCATTTGCTACCATTCGGAATGGCTACAAAATGGTATCAGACTTTTCGTACGCTTCGACATCGTGACGACGTCTCCAGCATCCAATCAGGGTGGACGAAATATTTATAATCCTACAACCGATTGATACCAACGGACCGACATAACAGGGGCGCAAAGAGTATTGGAACGATTTTGCCTGCTTTTTTTTTTGTTAGATAACTGTGCGCACGAAAGGTTAGGAGTGGGTTTACTTTTCTCGGGGTTTTTCTTTTATTTCTTTCTTTCATTTCTGTTCGTACGTTGTCGTGTGTCATTCCGGTTTTGATAAAATGCCACAGCCGGCTCGGTGCGGATTCTGCATTCGACAGGTCTTGGTTCTGCAACGTCAAGCACTCTGACGCTCGCTGGTCTGGTCTTCAGCAAAAAAAAACCTGCAAGCAGCAGCTTACGATCCGTTTTTCTTTTGCCTTTCGAAGAAAACCGAACACTACGCGAACAGTTGTCTGTTCCAGACGCGCCGTGAGCTACAACTGCTCTTAAGATCGAACGTCTTAGTTTTGCCGTTCCTTACGTACACTTGAGTGTCGGTTGTGGATGTGTGGATGTGTGCATGTGTCTTTAGAGATATTTTTTTTTGCTCAGCGAAAAGATTCGCAAAAACTGATAAAACTGTGCCGTGGCGAAAGGAGAAAGTTTTACCTCGAGAAAGAAATGCGAATCCCGAGACCCGTTCGCGAGCCTTCCTGTCAGCCCACCCCCCGCTAACCGAACGACTACGAGATCGAAGAAATCTGTGTTCTATGTTCGCATCTTTCGCGTTCTACCGCGGCTACGCGGACGGTTCCCGTAAACCGAGGTCAGAACAAAGAGTCGTCGTACCCTTACGGTAGCGGTGTGGACGAATGTGCCCCCTTTTTGAGGGTAGGGGCGGCAAAAAAAGGGAGGGTACCCCGATGGGAGATCAGAAAAGATAAGTTTCACTTCAAACAAGTTTTGCGAGCAACTCAATCAACCGGTTAAACGAAACCTTTCCACTTCCAGACGCAACCGAGCTGAAAAGGCGGTAGCTTCCTTCTTTTTTTGTTGTTGTTGTTGCTGCACTCCCAATGTGCGTCTTTCGCGCGGCGGTGAAGTCAGCTGTGTGCAAAAAGCTGTTTTCGAATGACTAAGCATTCGCGTAAAGCACTGCGTGTTATATGTTTGTTGGGCGTGTTATTGAAGCTTATCCCGAAAACTTGTCCCACTACTATTGCATCCCGGGCTGTGTACCTTCTCCAAACGCAAGTTCTAGCTGTTGTTGTTGTTGCTGCTGCTGCNTGGCGAAAGGAGAAAGTTTTACCTCGAGAAAGAAATACGAATCCCGAAACCCGTTCGCGGGTCTTCCTGTCAGCCCACCCCCCGCTAACCGAACGACTACGAGATCGAAGAAATCTGTGTTCTATGTTCGCATCTTTCGCGTTCTACCGCGGCTACGCGGACGGTTCCCGTAAACCGAGGTCAGAACAAAGAGTCGTCGTACCCTTACGGTAGCGGTGTGGACGAATGTGCCCCCTTTTTGAGGGGAGGGGCGGCAAAAAAAAGGGAGGGTACCCCGATGGGAGATCAGAAAAGATAAGTTTCACTTCAAACAAGTTTTGCGAGCAACTCAATCAACCGGTTAAACGAAACCTTTCCACTTCCAGACGCAACCGAGCTGAAAAGGCGGTAGCTTCCTTCTTTTTTTGTTGTTGTTGTTGCTGCACTCCCAATGTGCGTCTTTCGCGCGGCGGTGAAGTCAGCTGTGTGCAAAAAGCTGTTTTCGAATGACTAAGCATTCGCGTAAAGCACTGCGTGTTATATGTTTGTTGGGCGTGTTATTGAAGCTTATCCCGAAAACTTGTCCCACTACTATTGCATCCCGGGCTGTGTACCTTCTCCAAACGCAAGTTCTAGCTGTTGTTGTTGCTGCTGCTGCTGTTGCTTGGGAAGGTAAAGTTTGTGGAGTGTTTGGCAGCGAGGTGAGGTTCGTTTTATCAAACAATTATCTGATCCACTTCCTAATCGTAGTGCGGAGTGTGTTCAAACTTTTGCCTGTGTCTGTCTGCACTGATTTAATGTTTTGGGGATTCCGTTTGGCGGAGGAGCGTTTTTTTTCTGCTTGGATGTCTCACGACGTGAAGGAGGGTTTTGTGGGACGATGATTCGTTTGTAGGGTGATTGGTTACGTGAAAAGATTACTAAAGTAATGTAACCCATGTTAGGGTGAAGTTTTGGAAATGATTATGATAATGCTAATCGTGATCATGCTTGTGAATCAAGTGGTGGAATAAATTAAAACAAGATTAATGTTTTTAAAAAACCTTAAAATAGCGATGTTTTCGCTTACGAAAGTGCAGTAAGTAAAATATAAAAGTATATAAATAAAAATTTTCCACAGTTTTTATGTTCTGAACAGATTTGGTTTACATCAAAATAAATGTAAAAACTTTTTTTAATGAAATTATTTTTTCACACGTCGTGCTGGTAACCCTTGTGATTAATTTAAACAAATAAAAAAAATACATTTTTTCAATTAAAATAACCAAAGAGGAGACTAATTTTTTGTGAGGTGTTCTCCCCATCAACCCTTTTTACACTGCTGCATGTATTTTTCATAACAAACAAAAATGTAGGTATGAAAAACAGTACTATATAATGCTTACAATCACATGCTCAGTTCATTTCAAGTCAAAGAACCATTACATGCAACGCAGAGGAACGACTGTGCTCTAAACTTACTCAAAGTATAAAGCACATTGTTACCGAACAACGGAGCATTTTTTTAACAGTTGTCTTCAACTGTTATCCTTCCGACAGTGATTTGATTTTCTTCAATTTCGATTATAATACTATCAATAAATCAAAGAGAAAGTTTCATTCCTACAGGGAGGACAAACGCAATGCCGGATGAAAGGGTTTCACGCAGAGACGAGACGAGTTTTCATTGGATCATTTGTTTTCACACGAAAAATATTGAACGAGCAATAAACGTCGAACAACTTTCACGTAAAACCGATAGATATGGTTTCGTAGCATCATCACCCTTTGTGTCTAGTTTTTCCTTCGTATGTTTTGTACAGTAGCCAACAAAACATTGATGATTGGGTGGATCACGGGAAATGTCTTTTCCAGGTAACGAGTTGTTGTTTGATCCACACTTGATACGTTTTTCCAGATAAATGCTATCAAACTTTTACAGCTGGTACTGCTTTTACAGGTGGTACTCGGATTAATACGTTTTAGGTAGGGTATTTCATAGATTTGTTTTTATTAGGAAAAATTGAGTTAAAGTGTTTAGACAAACCCTTGTTTAGTTTACCTTCTCTATACTTTATACGGAACACGAGCAGTCTGTCAGTATCGTTGAAAGCTGTATCAATCAATGCATGCTTTCGAGCAAACTCGAAATCCCCATCTGCACAGAGTTCCTATGCTTCGACAGATTGCCGTTCGTTAGAAAAACTATTTCAATTAATTCCCAAAGTTATCAGTCATTAAGTTGCTACTTCCCTACCGTAAGCTGCCCCAGTCAACCCGAGTGGGTTCCAATCAAACCGGCTATGGAGTGGCAAACAGAAACCAAAACTTTCTACCCTTGGCCGTCGGAATCTTCCGGCGGCTTTCTGGTTCGAATCTTCCGCTTTGGTGATTATGGTTGAGGAAGGAACCGATGGTGCAGGATTGTATCCTTGCTTTTGCTGGCATCAACAACAAAAACTCGTAGCCGTTGCGATGCCGTGAGATATGCGGGGATAGCGTAACGCAAAAGGGCGTAAAAAGAAACTTCCCAACAAACTAATAACATCGCCGAAGGTTCTTTGCTACGGGGAACGGATTCGATCGAAGGTGACATATTTACAGTGTGTTGCGAAATTCGGTAGGTTGGCCTTTTCGGTGGAAACAATCTGAACTAGTAGCAACAACAACAAAAAACAATCAATGGGAATCTGTACAAGTAGTCACACAGTGTAGGCAGACGATGGTTTGAGTGAATGTTTTCGTTAATAGTTTGTGGAAGCGACCGATGGTAGAAGAGAAGAATGGATGATATTCCTGGAATGGGTACCATATTGTTCACCGAACATCAGTGCCTTATGTGCCATTGCCGAAATATCCTTTTTAATCGATTCAAACCACCACACATTCGGGGACAGTAGGTGACAAACACGCGCCAGTTACATAATGTCTGTGGGCTTTCGGAAAGAACCTTCCTTTTGATTGTCTTATGTGTTGGTGTTGATAGGCGTAATTATATTCGTTTATCAACAAAAAGTGACAAACTCAAAGTGCTTAGAAATATCGATGATTTATAGTGACGCTGATGGTTTTTAAATAATTAAAAACAAATTATCGTGATTTTTTGTTAAACCAATCCACACACACGCGTATTTCATGCAGCTGTTAAAATAATCATTTTAACCTTTGTTCTTTTCACAATCTCTATTGTGCGAGCCTATTAAACATAAAATATATTATCCAAAAGCAATAAATCTAACGCAACCCGTGTTATCCGCTGTGTTGCATGAACCGCGTTAGCCACGGTGCTTCCCATCGAAACATTAAATTATGTTGGGCGGAAAGCCACTGGCTTTAAATTTACGCATGTTTGATGTCACGAAAACATGAAAAAGAGAAATCCCACAGGTCAAGTGCAACACATTTACCATGACGGCCATTAATCATCGTACGAAAAGTGGCAAAGCAATCGGTAGGGCAAACGCAAAACAAGCCGTACAAAGGCAACCAAACAAAAAAAAAACCGCTCCCATTGAAACGCCAAACGATCCGCCACGTTCTGTAATGGACATCATCATTTTTCACCAGTCTCTTCCTTCGACCCGAACGCCACCGTTCCTTCGCTTCACTTACCGTACCGTTTTGCCGGGGGGACGATCGGGCCCAACCAAAAGCAGTGCATAACTCTTTGCGCTCATATTCGTTGCCTCTTATCGTTGCAGATATTGAAAACATTCCCGTGGTCAAGTACGTAGCGGTAGCGGGCAAAAACATTACCCTCGACTGTCCGGGCGTTAACGAGCGTTCGCTGGTGGAGACGCTGGTTTGGCGTACGTCCCATACCATAGCCGAGTACGTCAACGGTTTACCATTGGTCAGCAATCAGCGGGTAAGTTGTACGAACGCTGTTTATCGCGTGTATTATGTCGGGCAGGTTACTGTATGCGACGGATATTAAAGGTGTACACAAAACAGGAAGGATGGTAATGAAAAATTTGGCTCATCTCCTTAATCTGCTTGTGGTGATGAAGATAAAAGGTCAGCAGCAATATGTTTCTTTTTTTTGTGTGCTCGGAATGTTTTGTGATGGAAAACGGCGTAACAATGACTATATTCAGACTGCTTTACTTCGCTTTAATGAACATTTTATTCCTGGCAAATATATTTAAGAAAATCATGTAAATTATTGTAAACAGTTTTTTGTAATACCTAGGATTAAAATCGTAGTGTGAAAATAATTATATAAATAATATTTCGCATTAGGCCTTGTTCTAATGTATAACGTGTGTTTTCATCCAGATCAGCAGCTATTTAATTGGTTTTTTTTAAATAATATATATATTTCATATAAGGTAAATGCGAGGTAATAAATAAAATAAAAGCTATTCACTGAGCAAATATGTTATTAACAGATTCAAACATGTGTCCGGTACTGGGCGTCTCCATTTGTGATTTTATTTCTAGTAAAGTACCAGGCGTCTCCATTTGTGATGTGATTTGTAGTAAAGTACCAGGCGTCTCCATTTGTGATTTGAATTGTAGTAACGTACCAGGCGTCTCCATTTGTGTTTTTTTGTAGTAAAGTACCAGGCGTCTCCATAATGCTGTTAATGGTTACAAAAAAATGGAATTTATTTTTACCTCTTTTGTTGTATATTGTATAACGTTTAATGGCTGAAATGCTGCAAGCTTTCTAAAAAAACCTTCAGGGTTCTTTAAACCGATTGATATTTGCTTTAATGCATTTGATCGTCCAACATATGCAATCTTTAAAAAAAGCTTCAATAGTTACTAGTTAATGAATTTGTAAATGCCATCTACAAACTTTCTTGTTAATGTTCGATAGATTTGTTGGGAGTTTTTGTTTCCATTGTGTGAGAATAAAATTACTTACCTTAATGTGTTTGCAGAGCGTCTACTCAATAAAGCTCACCCATTAATCCACTGTAGGTGCTTTTCACGCAAGAATAACTCTCTGCGTTTACTGCCAACTGTTTACTTTCTTTCATTATGCTCTATTGCTAGTACGGTACGGTTTACTATGGCAGTGTTATCGCGCACCATCCATGAGAAAGCGTTGTGCGTGTAAGATTAATTAGTGCGTCCGCCGCACTCGGCTAGCAAATATCCTAATGAATAGAATTAGTCCAATCGTCTACATTTCACCAAGCATTCCATGCAAACGTGCCCAATCACGGCGTACCTAGAAAGCACACTTCATCCGCACAGCTTAGTGCTGCTTGAGCAGCTATTAACGCTCAAAACCATAACCCATAAGCTGCCCATCCGGTCACCTTGGCATCCCATTCATTACCGTGCAAAGCTGACGGTTGGTTTGCTTGTGCGAAATTTCGCTCATTTATCCCAAGCCAGAAGACACTGACATCCATTGCTGACCTTTTCCTTCCATGTACGCCCCTAACCCACTCTCCCCACGGTATGAGGTGCTGCTAGAAAGTAACAACAACGACGATGAGGATGAAAAAAAAAACCTTCCCAACACATCCGCATTCAGTGAAATAATGATGTAACTCATCATTTCGCTTCACATTCTGGCCCCGGGAACAAAGGTGGACTCCGAGTGTAATGATGATGTTCGAGTGTAATTATCGTCAGCTTTATCGACACATTTCTGC
>STHD01000004.1:21870453-21910939 GCA_016170015.1 Anopheles longipalpis
CGGGTTAGGGATTTTCTTTTGGCGTGAATGCGAGAAAAACGGTGAGTGTGTTCATATTATAGTAGAGTTAGCAGATAATCTGTGTGATATGGAAATTAACCGCATACATGCTAGTGTGCTAGTGTCGTGGCAAATGTAATGTCACCACCTCTTTCCTTCCTAACTCCTCTCACCTCCTCCCTCCCATCCCCTTTTCCATCCACCGTCTTTCCCCGACTTTCATCGACTGACGGGGGCATTCAAACCAATTTCACAATCATCTGCAAACGCTTATGGTAAAGGTGCTTTTAACGAACGATTCGTGACGCAATTAAATAGCTGCCAAAGAGGTTGTGGTACCAAACAACGTTACACTGGTAAAGCGAACACCCAATAGCAAGGATTTTGCGTACCTTAAGCAAGTGCCAGGGAAGAGAGTGATGGAGCCATTAAACTGTGTGAAACGTGAAAAGCAGTAAATAAGAGGAAACGCTACTAACACGTACAGCTTAACGGAAGTCATGAAACTGAATACACTGAAAACCATTTCCTCGATCATACTCAACAGCAACAGTGGCAATGGATCGAATCAAAACAAAACAACGAAAAAGGCGAAAAATCTTATCTTAAAACTCTCGATTGTCGGTTGTTGACAGGAAGTGACAACAGCTCAAAAAAAAAAAGAATGAGACTAACACACCATGAGCCCGAGGATTTTATTCTTGCAAGATGAAAACGTATTAAATTCGCTTCGCTTTCAATAAAAAAAATAATCCCGAAGAAAGTCAATCGATTTCGACGTTTGATGAGTGCCTCCTCCTCCTCCTCTCTCTCCCCTTCTTTTCTCTCCTCTCCCCCCCAAACGCCTTCTTTTTATTGCTTCTATTGTGTATGGGATGGAAGCAAAAGTTTTTCACGACAATCCAACCGTGATTAAATGTCATCGGATCGGCACAAGGTAACCAGACAAAAAACTCGGCCACGAGATTCAATCGTTCCCCACGAGTAAATTCACCATGGCGTGGATTTTGTGGCGTGGAGTGTAAGAATAATGGTGGCAAAAGTAAACGTAATTTATAGCAAAATGCTATAAAAGACCATGAGTACTTCCGTGTACGTAAGCGTGCTTCAGATGCGGAAGTAGATATGACCCGTTTTGTCAGTAGGACGAAATCATCAAGCGCTAATGTGTGTGGCCGTTTGCATTTCCATCTAACGAAAGCTCACTTTTTCCTCGTGTACGTGTGTGTTTTTCTCCAGCATCTGTGGACCGTTTGCCGTGCTGATGGCGTATCTGTCCGAGTTTCACAGCTTGCAGCATCGATCCCGCGTGATGATAGTGCTGGGAGTGTTTTACAGTGCTGCGAACATGCTGCTGCCCGCCCTGGCCTGGCTGATCATACCACAGCCGTGGAATCTGGTGCTCGGTGACGGTATACTGGGTAAGTAGCTACCGTTTCCGACATTTGACCATCATTACCATCCAGCGCAGCGTGTTTGCCGACGTTGTTTGACCCAGTCAAGACCTGTTCTGTGGGGCTGGAGGATGAGACTAGGAAGTGGTGAGGGGCCAGAGAAAGATTAGTTTAAAGCTGATGGGAAAAACCCCCGTTCTAAAGTGTGTTTGAAGGAAGTGATTGCCCACAGTCTGCTTCCATTTGGATTATCGTAGTGACTTTTGCCGAATCGCAGCCAAACATTTCGGAGGATTGAAAATTTTGCTAAGTGACCTCCTCCTCCCCCTTCAAAGGGGTAGAAAGCAAGATGGAAAAGCCACCCAAAATGGACACGATGTTTGTCCAAAAGTTTCTTTTTTTGTTGGTAGCATTAATGGTAATGGTTAGTAAAGGCTTTACTATGGAAATTTTTACACGATGTAAATATTGAGCTTTTGTCTGAGTAAAGCTTCACATTCCTAACCACTTGCTGTGATATTCAAGTTTTCCATCATGATTAAAAGATGTGTCATGTTTGCCAACATTTTTTTTTATCTCAAACCATCTCCTCACACTGTGCCGTAACAATTTATGGCAATATTAATTTCTTCCCCAAAACCCTTCCACAATTATTGTTGGCACTTTAAAGAATCCTCTTACACATAATCGTTCGCTCGAGGCCATTAAACGCGGAACCGTTTCACAACTCAAAACGGGCACGTATCAAACACTTTCTTAGATATAGCACCATTTGCTCAATAATGTACCGAACGAGACCCAAAGCAACGAAGCTTTATTGCCTAGCTCCGCGCCAAACCGGGGGGAGATGGAGTTTTTTTGGCTCCAATTCCGACAAGCTACTGGCAACCACCCACCAGGGGAGAACCACAGTCACCTGAGCGTTGCGTCCTAACTCGCAGGGCGAATTGAATTACCGGGTGAATATAGCAAATAAAATACAAAACAACAGCAAAAACAGACAACAAGCAGACGGACGAACCTAATAACGAAATAAAGATAAAACGGCCGTTGCCGTTTATCAGACTGTGCCCGGGTGCTACCGTTTCCACGGCTGCTGCTGCTGCTGCTGCTAATGAAACGAGCTAAATATCCAATCAAGTGATTCGTGGAATACGACTCCGATCGGCTTGGGTTCGACGATGGTGTAAGCGTCAGGTGAAGAAATTGATTTCGTGCACAGTCCATATTCGGCAGTTTCCGGTGTTCCTGTTTTTCCGCTTTGAGTGAGCTACTTATAAATCGATTTCTGCTACCGTTTGGCGGAAATGATCACTCGGAAACGATCGTTGTGTAATCGCTACTGTTTGCTCGAAGAACGCGATAGAAGAAAACACTTTGTGCACGGTGAGCTGTTCCGCTTATTGGAGCTCGTTTGTTCGAGGAAGAGAAAAAAAGCTCAAAAGTTTAATACAATCAATGAGCAAGAGTGCTAAAAAAATGAAAGTAATATGAAGCTGCTACAACAAAAAGAAGAAATCACTTCAAAATTCCTAAACTACTTGTCTTAATTTTCTTGTGTCTAAATATAGCTTTTCCATTAAAATCTGTCAAAAAGCTTTCACGCGTAAAGCTTAACCCAAACGTGTAAGGAAGCAATCATTAGTCCCGGAATCAACACTTCATTTCCATTGCTACGATTGTAGAGACTTTACCTTGTTCGTTCTGGTGCTCGTGCCTTGTCAGCTTCCCGGAAGTGTCAATCTGACGGACCTACGGCTAAGCGAATCTTTGTAGTCTAATTAGTGCTGATTATGCCTTCCACTTTCACTTTCACTTGAAATTAAAAGTAACCCAACACAACACAAGTACCGTATGTTCCGCTTATCCCACAATCATGATGAAGAGTTTTATCCAAGGTTTTTGAGGAGACTCGAAACACTTTTCAACCGTACCGTGGTGCTTGAGCTACAAACTAGGGCAAACACCGGGTTTGTCGGAACGAAGTCTTCGTTCGTACGAGTGTATTAGGATGTAAATTGAATTCTAATCAACAGTGACACACTTAGCACTTTGGGTGCACATGCCAAATACCCGGAACCGCGTGTGGAATATTTAATTTACCTGTGCGCCACTGTGGTGTGATGGCGCAATTGAATTTCCCTTTTGCCAGGGATGAGCCTATTGAGTTATAGGTAGGGCGTATGCTAAACGCTCAGTTGTTACGTTGGTACGATGGTCGCCGTTATACCCAGGGCATGGCAACCCGAGCCCATATTTGTGTCGCATTACATCGTCAGCGCTGATGTTTTCACCTCGACATAACGATTTAGGCTAATCAAAAGAGGCATTAGCCGTAGTTGCAGGTACCGAGTTGACAAATGGCATTTATTGCACAGTCTCACTAGAACACATACGAGCGAAGATCACACCGTTGTAATGGCCTTTTCCCTTACATCCGCAGAACTACATTCGTGGCAGATTTTCATAGCCGTCAGTTGCCTGCCGGGTGTGCTGAGCGGTATCAGCGTGATGTTTCTACCCGAGAGTCCCAAGTTTCTCATGTCCAAGGGGCAGAACGAACAAGCGATGGCCATTTTCCGGCGCTTGTACACCATCAACACCGGGGGCCGGCAAGACTTTCCGGTAAGTAGCGGGCGGCGAATGGAGGGTTGATGGACAAAGGGAGGCCTTCAACCTTCACCCCCAATTGCATTGAGCGATATGGACGGTTTCCGTTTGCTTACTTCCTTTCGCGAATGCGATTCAGATCAACGAGCTGGTGGATGAGGTGCGGCTGGGAGGATCAAGCATCGAACCGACGTCCGGTAAACAACAACCATCATCCGCCAAAGCCACACCCGCGTCCGGCAACGGTGGTGTAGGTGAAGGATTCCGCCAGCTAGGGATTATGTTCCGGAAGCCACATCTGAAGAATGCCTGCCTGGTGTACGGTATCCAGTTCGGCATACTGCTCGGGTAGGTCGGGTGATTCGGTTGTGTTGTACTAGCCCCTTTTACCTTTTTGCCTACACTTTCCCTCTATATCTCCCTATTGCTAGGTTAAACACATTCCGGCTCTGGGTTCCACAGCTTTTCACCATCATTGAGGAGTATGAGCACGAACTGCTACCCACCGATGGAACGGCATCATCGTTAGCCAGTGAGGCAACGCTTTGCGAAATGTTAGCCTATAAGGTCAACAAAACCGAGCAGTTACAGCAACAGTGGCTCGAGCACGACGTCTCTAGAGCACTTCACGGACCCGAACCGGTCGCTATGGAGCCGCTGGACGATGTCTTCAAGTGCACCGCGGTACGGGTTTTACTGTTTAGTGGAGCCATCAAGCGGTGGCATCAAGATGCAACGCTGATTGACAGGGCTTTTCATCGCTCTATTAGTTGACCTTTCACTTCATTATGGTGCAGCTTTGTTACAGTGTCAAGTAGACAAATTGCTTCTAGCCTATCCATTTCTTTTTTACTACATCGATCGTTAAAGTTTTTCGCGTTTACTAAAATTTGTAACAACCAAAAAGTAAATTGTTTAACATCCCTGTATTGGTTCCTGCTCGCAACGGTAGCCCTCACTAACATCCGGTTTATCTTGTTGTCTTTCTCGGATCTCGAACAAACGCCCGGAACGCATCATCGCAGACAACCGAGGGCCGGGTCTATCTGTACTCATTAATCATCGGATGCGTCGGCATTGGAGCGTATGCCGTTACGACCATCATGATTAATTCTATCGGCAACCGGAACATACTGAGTAAGTGTTTGGCAGGCGGCATTTGGCTGCGATGCTCATTTAGTGCGTTTCAATGTTCAGCCTTTTTCCATGCTTGATTTGAGCCGGTTTGGAGGGTTTGTGTGATTGTACCACTACTGTCCAGTGTACGATTACCATCTAGCGAGTTAGTTCGTTCGTACGTTCTTTCCACTAACCACATGCCCAAATGGGCAGACGATGCCACACTGTCTTGGAATTTCAATCGCCACTTAATGTGGTTTTCTGCAGACGGGGGATTTTTTTCTTTCCTTCCTCTTTACACACTATCAAGCCTTGAAATAGTGGAAAAAAATCTCCATACATTTTAGTGACAAAAAAAAGGTAATTTATACAATCGTGTTTCATCAGACCAGACAGAACGATGCAGACGGCCGTGAAACTTAAACTTAATAAGATATTGCACATCTTCTTTTTTTTCGGAGTCAGTCACATTTCACGCATCAAATGGTGACAATACAATTTGGTAACGTTTTCCATTAATTATGCAACAAATAAAAAAGGTGCAAAATATTTCACCCATCGCATCATATAACAAACAGTCAAAACCAAAGCAAAAAAAAAAAGTTCAGTCAAAGTTAATTTGTCTCATTTTGAATGATTTTTCCCATTTTTCGTTTCCTCTTTCATTTGCATTAATTATTGCCATTTCGGTGCCAGTACGCTTATTGGCCAAAACGGAAAATGGAAAACAAACATTGTAAGGCTTGTGCAAAAAGGCATTCGATAGCAGACAAACAGCAACACTCTACTGTCCGAATCTGATGTCACATCTGTGTTTTTATTTAATTTGTACTGTTCATTTCATCCTGGTCCGTGAGTCGATTGTTTTTTTTTTGCGAACATCGTTCTGTCCTGGGTTGATAATTTTCATTCAATAATCGAACGATTCTACCAACGGCGGAAAGATAAAGCATACGTTCGAAACATATAGATCGCTTTTTATGTTGTAAACGTTTCCTTTCAACAATCTCACGCATGCTGACGTAAAATGATGGCGTCTTTTTTTTTTCAAAAACAAAACTCCATAAATCAAACTTTGTTTTCGTCCCCTTTTTTTCGTCAATATACAAACTACATACATATGTATTCATCCACCTAACCGCGTTATCTTTAAGAAATATGTGGCTTTTTCGAAGAAAATTCGATTGCTTTTGTTTATATTTTAACCATGTTGAATGATTTTCTTCGGAATCTACGAAGTGCCTGTTGAATTCGACTGGCTTCTGCAGTTGGTCGACTCGAGAAAACTCCCTCCAACAACAACCATCTGTCTAGTTTTGTGGGGGAAGGGAGAGCGATACTTGCTCAACAGTTTCGGAGTGATTGATTCGACAAATCCAATATTGCAATTCTTCTTTTCCACGAAAAATCAGCTTTAAAAAAAAAACAAAACAAAACAAAAAAAGTTGAACAAATTTTTTATTTTCCATTTGCTTGCACTTTTTAAAGTTCACCCTTCCTTACAAGAAGCGTTTAAAAATAATTGAATATGTCTCACAACTCACAACAATCTAACCTTCTTTGACGTAACATTAATATTCTCCAATTAAAGTATAGTTCGATTGGAATCGAAACTTTTTCTTGTGTAAGCATTTTAAGCGGTCATTCCCTTTCGCGTCCAAAACAACCATTTGTACTGGTTTTGTAACCCTTCACCAATTTACTGCACGGCAACAGATCGCTCATGAAGTACTACACATATCGTGTCAATCAAAACGAAGAAAGCTCTACCAATATCCCTGCCTTATCGAAAGCAGTAACATTCGAGCACAATCATCGTAACCGCACACGCAACACCGCGCTGGAAGATTTCGTGAGAAGAGTAAATCAATTTTGCAGACGAATTTTTAAGGATGAAGAAAGGGAGGACGATGCGGGTAGGGGATTCTGGAAAAAACACCCCTTTTTGTGGAGCTAGGGGCTGTGATTCGTCACAAATGGCAAATGCCCAGTGCGCGGTGCCAGGAAAAACCATTGCGGCTTTTTGCAGCTGCTTTGTAAATCACGTAGCACGATTTTAGCACAAAGCACCACAGGGCAAAAGGTTAAGAAAAGTTGATGTTCGTTGGAAAATCTTACCACCTTTGCGTGCACGCTTTGGTGCGTACGTGCTGTCGCGAAGATGTCACCGAGCGAAAGTTTTTCCTGCCGTTTTGGGGTGGGAAAGGTTGAGCTATGTGGTAAACAACATACGTCAACACTCTGCCAACGTTTTCCTTTTGCCATTTTCAAGACTACACAGGTATGCATAACGGGTGTTTGTATGGCTTTATTTAGCCCGCAGCTCTCAAGTCGGGTTCAGGGAGCAGGGTGCGACAAATCGGTATCGAAACAGAACGTAGCTGGCGGGTAGCCGAGTATGATTTAGTGCGTCTATTAGCATCCATAACAGACACATTAATCCAACCCACGGATCGCTCCCAGTCGCTCAATAGCTTCTCATTTGANCGTTTTCCTTTTGCCATTTTCAAGACTACACAGGTATGCATAACGGGTGTTTGTATGGCTTTATTTAGCCGGCGGCTCTCAAGTCGGAGCCAGGAAGCAGGGTGCGACAAATCGGTATCGGAACAGAACGTAGCTGGCGGGTAGCCGAGTATGATTTAGTGCGTCTATTAGCATCCATAACAGACACATTAATCCAACCCACGGATCGCTCCCAGTCGCTCAATAGCTTCTCATTTGACGTTTCGTGTTTCTACAGCGTACGGATTGCTGCTGGCCGGTTCGTCCGGTACCGCCCTGTACTGGGCCCGAAGCTCACTCGTAACGCTGATCCTATCGTCCTGCTACATCACCATCTGCAGCATAGCATCGACGGCCCTGGTTGGAGCCGTTGTCGCCATGTTTCCCACATCGATGAGGTCAGTAATCGGAGCATTTTAAGGGTGGCCAAACACCCAAAAATGCCGCCACATTTGTACGTGTACGGTCGATTATATGGTTCTTCGTTTCCTTTTTTTTGGTGCTCGCCCTTTCGCTCGCTAACGCGGTTGTGGTTACCATTTTCTTCACGGAACGTGCGACTGGTGCACAGGACAATGGTGGTTTCGCTAACGATGATGTTTGGCCGTACGGGTTCGATCATCGGCAATGTCATGTTTCCGTATCTGATGGCGCTCGGGTGTTTGCCACCGTTTGTCATGATCGGTGCCATTGTGATAGGTAAGTTATGGCCGGGTAGCGTTAATGCACCATTCAAACATACACACACACACACACAGACACACAGACAGAGATAAAATCACTTTTGTTCTTGATTGTTCTATTGCTTTTTGTAACAGCTGTTGCCATGGTATCTCGCTTGTTGCCGCGCACGGTCAAAAAACCGCTCCAATAATTAAACCCTGCAGGCCCGCGGGAACGGCTAAAAGCACGGAATATAATTGCTCAATCAATATTAAAAACCAACACTACGGGAGAGATTATCCGTACACAAAACGGTAGAAGCTAATTGGTATACATTAACGCAGCTCCTCACAACCCGCAAACTCCGACCGTCCATTGTACGGCAAACGTAATAATGCTGCGCGTATAATTAAATCGTAAGAATAAAGAAGGAAAGAACCGTTTTTGAGCAACATCACGTACCGTCAATATGGTCATTGCAAATAAAAGTGATTAGGCGAACATTATTTTAAGTTTGCCATCATAAATACAACAAGCTTCTTCCATTCAGAATGGGGTTTCTTTATCATAACTTCCTATTGATCTAGGTCAAGATAGAGAGAGAAAAAAACGTTCAGCATCGGCTTGTGGGGTTATAAAATCAATTCGAACTTTTGAAGCAATATTTATCAGATCGTTGCTCATAGAAATACATTGAGCGAATACACACTCGAACGTAAATAGATTTGAATAAATATTGATTAAAAAAAATAATTCAAAATAGTTATTTCTTGAATTACTTTTTTGAATTGAAAGAAAATGAATTTAACAACCAAGCTAACAAAATGTATATACTAAACGGAGAAAAATAACGAAAAGGTACAGAGAAATGAATTTCTAATATTATTTGTAAAATTTACATAAAATTGTTATGTAAATTAAATTATAAAAATATTCTATAAAGTACAATTATTTAATTTTTAATTTATTTTAATTATTTCATAATCAGGGTACAATTTACAATGCTTTAAAGATTTTTCTTCTTTGATCTTATTCATTATCATTAAACTTCCTCCTTATGGCCCTTTTAAACAGCTTAATTTTTTGTGTTAAACATGAAAACAATGAAAAAATCAATATTTCACTTTTTGACCATTGTTCACCAATGCTGTAGGCTTCTCTTCGAATTGCAAATACAGACCAAGAGAGCACATCCGAGTACGCCGAACTTATTCTCGCTATGCAAAGTTCTGGTTCAGAGGTTCGAGGAACAATATTTTGTGGAAACTATGCTAGCAAAAACTCATTCCAAAATGGTGAACTAGGCAGGTTCACCATCAATGCCTAGAATTCTCACTTCAAGTAGGCTGTCTTGCTGTCTCGGGAAGAAATGAAACTCAACGATACAACACCCACCGACCGAATCTTGTGTGAAAACTTCTGTCATGCCTGTGTCTAGTTTCGTGAAGAGCCAGGACTTTTCGGTTTCGGGATTCTTGAGAAGGGCCTAATTGGAATGTACGCAAGAGAACCCACCGTCATCGGACTCGGTTTCAAACAAAAGCATTTTTTTTGGGGGGGAGCGTTATAACGGTGTGAAAGAACGGTGTGGGCCATAGAATTCGACGATGGTACATTTGCCACGGATGTGGAAAAGAAGGCGCTACCCAGATTCCTGCTATTCGTCACATGTAAAGGCGGATGTGAGCGTCAAGTGTCACTGACGCGTCGGCGGGCTCACAATGCGCAAAGGGTAATTCAATTATTTGAATGCTTGAGATTAATTGAGTTTGACTGTCGGGATGGCCAAATTCATTCATTATTTCATACTGTCTAACGAGAATTTTAAGACAAGATTCGAAATTAAAACGAGTTCCGCATGGGGATGAAGGTGCCACTTGAAGTACCGGCCCGAGCGGTGTTATGTGACGGTTGGGAAAACTTTTCAACTCAACGAACCGCTCATCACAGCAGGATGCTGGATGCACGGAATAGAGGTAAGTGATTTAATAAGATAATGAGATCCAATTATAGTGGCACTGGACAAACTATGAGGGGGTTAAGCACTCTTTAAACATCATTGCTATGGCGCTAATGGACGCAACGGACACCCATTGAAAGGAAATAGTTTACGTCCTGGATTTTACGAAGTTCGCTAGAAAGAAAGTCATTATGGTGTGACAATTGCATCGTAATAGAGAATGGAAGCTGGTGTAAAATCAAGTCTGTGGTACAAAGATGGAAAAAATGCAAGGAAAAATCATTCTTATTTCATTATTAAATCTCCTATCAACTTTAGAGAGAGAGAGAGAGAAAGAAAGAGAGAGAGAGAGAGCAAAGTCTTTTACGAATGTTTTAATTTCTATTCGTAGAAGTAGAAATCATTTTTAGTAGAAAATAGAAACAAAAGTACTTCACACTACATGGAGACGCCTGGTTATTTACTAAGGCAAGTAAAAGTACCACGTTTTAATAATAGGTATTTAAGTTGAAATTTTATTCGCACACTCACGCTTTATTTGACTTTATCAGCATGATTGTGGGAATAGAACAGTGCAAGCCGGATGCGACTGATCAGTCTCTACCAGTGTGGTTAGCGTTAAGCTAAAACTAAACTAAAACTAAAATGGCCACGATCTCTACCCTGACCGGAGCGACTGAACGAGTGAGAATACTACGTGTGTAACCTAGTATAATATTCTCCAGTAGTACTATACTTTTCTTTCCTTGGTCACTTCGGAGAGCCATTGACAGGGTTGGTGCTCTACGAGAAAATGTTTTTTTAACATCATATTTCCTCCTGTCATTTCTTGTCGCGACGCCATTCCAGTCCAACAGTTGGTATACTATTTTCCGTCATACTTATTAATGAAAGCAACAACTTTTGGTAAGACACTGTGTGACCATATACCCAAATCAACGCAAGTTTTGAAAGAAATACCATTTCCCATCTTCGCCCATCGATAACCACATTAGAACATTTAGAAGAAACATGGTGTTGGGTTCGGCTTAGCTTCTTGGTGGAAAAATAAGTTCTTCCACACTTCTAGTTATTGCCATACAGAGAGTAAAATCCATCATCATCATCCATCAAGACACTGACGTCACGCTTTCGTCGGAAAGATTTCTTCTAAGTGATGGCCTCCTGGCTAGATACGGATTACCACGACTGCCACTTTTGCATAAAAATGTTCATCTTGTCCAGGTTCGTCTTCATCCCACTTGACCGATTACACTCAAGTCTGCAGGTTAACGCTGAGGTCAGTTTTCTCGCGATATCCATCTTTATTCTCTAAAGCATTTTATGGTTCCTTATGCCGTATTCCACCATTTAAAATTACGAATTAAACACTAGGTTGCGGGGAATTTGTATGAAAGATGGTTAAATGTTGTCTATTCTTTTAATTCATACCCGTAACCCCAGAATCCCGAGGCATTCCTCCTAATGACAAATAAATATAATTAATATCTTTTTCAATTAAACTAAATTCAATTTGCACTCACACTTAACTTGTCATTAAATCTTTAAAAGTAACGATAATGATGAATATTCAATCTTGTATTCCAACAAATTGATTAAGTTATCAATTAAGTAATTACAAAATATAGAAAGCTCCTTGTTAAGGATTCGACATAGAGTACTTCAAACAGATAAACAACTAACCCGATGTACAATTTCAGCTTTACAATCAAGACTATCTACCTCATGATAGCGTAAATCGTTTTTCGATTAATAATGCAAACTGCCTCTAGAGCATATCAAAGGCTTGACATTTCTAATAAAAATCGATTTAAATTACAGTTTAAATTGCCTTCCTGTCGAAATGGCAAGCATGTTTACAGGTACACTTTATTGATCTACAAATATTTCCGTCTTTCTAACCTTTTGCAGAGCCACGTGGCAGAGGATTACGAGTTCCTGACAAAGAGATAAATAATAAATCAATCTTAAAATTCTACGGGATTATAAATATGTAGGTGTTTTAATACTATCATGACCTGCATTCCTTCAACAGCATGATTTTGATACAATCTGACAGCATTCAGTTGAATTCCAGAACGTAATTTAATGCATTCCACACCAATTCCGATACACAATGTTGCTAGTTTTCTAAGCCCACCTGGTACCTGGTTTCGGTACAAACGAAAGCGAAATAAAAAAAAGTATTGTGTAAACAACAGCAGATATGATCTGATTCTGTTTTTGAAAATGCCAATCATACAAGATGCATCTTTCTTCCGGCCAACATCATTTCCAACGAATCGTCATCAGCAAAAGAGAGAGGGGACAATGGAATACAAAAATGAGATTGTGAATGTATAAAATCTTTCTTCTCTCTTTCTCTCTCTTTGTTTCCCTTCGCCTGAAGCTGATAAAGTTTTTACCTAACCTGTACCAAACGGGTAGCGTGCATTCGACGACCATCATCGTTATCTTATCATTGGGGAGGCTGTTTTTAATAGTGAAAAGCAATCGACATTTCTTATCACCGATAGCGGATGATATCTGACGGTCGGACTGCGACGAGCAATCGATGACAATCGAGAGCGACCATTCGAGTCAGCAGTTGAATGCTGTCTTCTGCAGGCACATGATTAATTTGTGAACCAATCGCTCCACCCGTGAACCGCGTCCCATTGGTAGTGAAAGTGTGCCGTCCGGGATTTTTTTTTCTTATATTCGCAGTGTCATTGTTTAAAAGTTAAAACAAGCAAATTGCAGTGCATGTGTACCGTCGTAAACGTGAGCACTGTGTATGCAGAGAAATGAAATGTGATGTTAGATATTCTGCCATGGTAATTTCGAAATATGCCCTAAGCTTAAAACGGGAATTCCAGCAAAAGTGATTAGCTGTTGTGCTTTAAAGCGTTATTGATTTTGTTAATTTTATTGTTTAAACATTGTGATCGATTTAATGTCGCAAAAAAGTGTCCAACTTTCAGTGTAATTTACTAGCAAATTAATTAACATTTGTTTGGTTTAAGGGGAATTACTAGGTTATGGTTGATAACGTCCCACCAGCCACTAGATCCGGGTGACTAATCACCCATTCGAGTGCTTGTATCGTATCGGCTTATTGTTGTACGGTTTATTTATTTTTTTAAGTCAAAAATGCCAGCAATAGACAGCAATCTTTACGGCTGTTTGCTTCCGCCTACACGTACATTATCAAATGCACCGAGATAGGGCGCTTCGCTGGATTGACCATATCGCTTGTGCGAATTCAAACTTCACTTGCTGTGTTCATTGATGGGCACTTCAAGGGGAATCGGCCACCTTCGGGAGGGTATGTGTGGCCGCAGTTGTTCGACAATATGTCTCTTCGGGGTTTTGAGGTGTCTCATAATTTCATTGTCATGTGTCACTCATACTGTGATTGATGAAAAACCGTCAACAGTGGCACCGTCGCACAGGTGGCAAATAGAAAAAGCTTCTGAAATAGTATAGGAAGTAAACATGATTCGGACAGCTTGTTTTGCATTGGTATAACTATACTAATAAGATTATAAAAGTTTCGTGTGTTAAGCCTCCACTCTTAAACACTAATTACATCCTGCCAATTTTTTTTGTAGCCCTCGGCATTGTTATGGTCCGTAGTGCTGCTACTGCTACCGATTGCCGTAGTACATTGTCAGCAGTGGGGTGACCCAAAGTTTGTTAGCGAAAATGCAGAAAACATATCACTGGCCGCATTTAACGAGGCGGTCCTGCAGCAAGATGTATGGATGGTGGAAGAGATTCCCGCACCATTCGTGCTGCTGTGTCTAAACTATCAAGGTAAGTAAGATGGATCGTCACTGTTCGGTGACAGATGTGCCGAGTCGGTCATCGCGATGCTGCATGGTTCACAATGCGTGTGTCACCTTTCTGCAGGGCCACCGGAACCAAGTATACGGCAAGCTCCATCCAATCTCGAGGTGGAACTGAAGCGTGCGAACGATGACCGCTGGTGCATCTACATCAATCGCCGCCAGGACTACGAGGTGGACAAACATAGTAACGTCATTTTTCTGGTGGTGGAAAACCCTGCCATACCGTACACCATCTCGGTGACGCTGGTTAACGTCCTTGACAATGCGCCCGTAATGACGGCGGAGGGGGCCTGTGAGATTGAAGAGCTGCGTGCCAACTTCGATACGGACTGTCTGTTTAACGTGTACCATGCGGATGGGTACGAGGTAAATGGTATTGGCAATTCGAGCACGAACGAGCTGTCGTTCGCGATCGACGATGCGGCCGGTGCTGGTGAGCATTTTCAGTACGTGGCGTCAACTGAAACGCATCCCCAGCCGAACTACAACAAGCTCTATCTTTTGAGGTGAGTAATGATTGCTATACCAGGTATTTCTCAGGGATTTGCTTGCATTAGCTGTTACATCGTGTTAAAAGCTGTTTAAACAATAATGTGTCCCATTATCGTAAAATACTTCTGGCAGTAAAGTGTCCATTGTAAAATACAATTTAATCGAAACTTTATTTCATGGTGAGAAGCGTTATAATCATTTAAAATTATAACAGTTTTAAATTGTTGTTTTGTAACCAAATAGTTGATTCTATATCAAGCTGACTTCAATTGCCCGTAGTGACCTTTAGTGACAACAGGTTCGGTTTTAAGTCCTGTGTTTCCAACTATTTTATCTAAAATAAGTGAATTACTTACTTATCAGTACTTTGTGTTCTTGTTCTTCTGTATAAGTCCTCTAAACCGTTACGATTCAATCCATTATCTAGGCCATCACTTCTTCTCAGTTTGAGCCTACTACGTCTCCTCTGTTCTGGTAGACGAACTAAAAGGACTTTACGGATTCGGTCGTCCGGTGTCATTTGTATGGCATGACCTAGAGTTCGCCCGGTGGTACATGTGTTAAACGGCGCCGATTCCACACGACAGGACCGGGTATTAAATCCCGTGCGAACCGTCTCCCGTAGCAAGGACTGATTATCCGGTTACGCGGTAAAATTAAGTCTAGTAATCCAGAAATGACCTTAGAGCTCGTTAAAAGCCAACAAGAGAGAGAGAGAGAGAGAGCGAGAGAGAGAGAGAGTCGTGGAAAATCAATTATTTTTTTCGTAACTTACACCTCGCTTGGCAGCCTTCGCGAATTCAGTAGAGTAAAGCAAAATCTCTCTTTTATTGTCTTACCAAGAATATCTCATTGTCCTAATCTAATAATGAAAATAGTAACACCACAATGTAATCACCTTCTCAAAAAGGCTAGTCTTTTGTTAATCCCAACAATGATCATTGTTGAACTTTGCTGAAATGGAATGCTACATTGCGATTAAAAACTGTTTAGGAAGGAAAATTTAATCACATATTAATTAGTTAAAAGTAAACACTCAATACAATGCACTACATTACGTTTGAATACATTTCAATTATCTTTGAAGTTGAATACCACATTGGCTTTGTGTAACAAGCTACACACTAATTACGATTTATTCTAAAAATTAATTTGATGCAAAAACGTTTGTGGTTTCATATTTTAAGAATAAAACAAAGCTTTTGCTAAATTCCATATCATTAACTGGCATTTGATCTTTGGTGCATTGAAATGCATCACAATGGTTGAATGCTCATGCAACGTAATTAACTGGTTCAGTCATTTGTTAGGTCATGTTGCGTACTAAACTAGCATGCTAAATAATATACATTTTTACCTGGAAATAGAAACATGAAAATAATAACAACTTTCAATAGATTCAAATCCTATGTTTAATACGCAAAGACTTCTTTGATGTTACATCCTTCATCATTTAGTTGATGTTAATACGTTGTACAAACAATGGAATTTCTATCAGGCGTATATTAAATAGTGAAAAAATAACTATTACAGAGTCATCAAAGCGTTAGACTACACGGAGAAAGCTATCTTCAACTTTATCACCACCGTGTACGATCTGGATAGGACACACTCGTTCAACATGAGTACCATCATACAGGTGCGCAATGTGGACAGCCGGCCGCCAATTTTCAGCCGTCCGTTCACCAGCGAACGAATCATGGAAAAGAACAAGTTTGAAACACGCGTAGTCGCCATCGACAGAGACACCGGTCTGAACAAACCGATCTGCTACGAACTGACGACGGCTGATCCCAAATGTAAGCATGTGTCTGAAAGTTTATTCGTGTTACTTTCTGTGTGATTTCCTCATCATTTCTGTGGCTGTATCTTTTAATGTTTTAGATCAAAAATATTTCGAAATTGGACAAACGGACGGTTTGCTCACGGTACTTCCTATCGATCGTGATGCGGAACAGAACGAACTGTACATATTTACGGTACGTGTACGGTCATGTAAACTGGGCAGCGTAATGGAAATTTAATGTCTTGTTCCATTCACCCAGATTGAAGCCTACAAATGTCACAACAAGCTGCTAAGTACATCCAGCGAGGGAGCCATCATTTTGGAAGATATAAATGATAACTTTCCGGAAATAGCTATGCGTCCCGTTGAGTTAGACTTTTGGGAAAATACCGTAATGGAGCTAAACTTCGACCAGTTTACGATCAACGATCGGGATCTGGGTGAACATGCTCGCTACAATGTCCGTTTGACAGAAACGGTGGCCGGCGTACAGCAGGCAACGACCTCGTTTACCATCATCCCGGAGAGTGGTTACCAGCTGGTGTCGTTTACGATCAACATAATTAACGCTTCCCTGTTGGATTACGAACTGCCTGAAAGGCAGACATTTCTCCTACACGTTACCGCACAGGAACCGATCGAACTGACGCATCAAAACACACAGACCGTAACGATACGGTTGCGGAATTGGAATGATGAGGTGCCAAAGTTTAGCGGGGAGTATTACCAAACGAGCGTGCTGGAAACAGTCGGTGCTGAGACACTGTTAGCGACAGTCGCCATTACCGATCGTGACGTTGACGATAGTATCAAGCTGACGGTTTTGGGACGATTGTCCGAAAGTTTGCAAGTGATTCAATTACCGGTCAGCATCGATCCAACATCCAGTGAACCGTTGTATCAGTTTGAAATTAAAACCAAACAAGCCGATATCTTCGATTATGATATTGCCAATGAGGTGATCGTACAGCTGCAGGGTGAGGATACGCTGCGAACAGAGAAAAATGAACCGATACATCAGATCTTTTCGCAACTGACCATTACCGTGATCGACGTAAACAACAAACCTCCACAGATTAGTTTAGTAAGTGAGCTGCCAAATCACTGTTCCATTTTGTTCGAAAATGAAGTTCACAAAAGGGTTTCTCTTTAAAATAAAATTGTAGCCCCGCGGTACGATGCACATTCTCGAGAACTCAGTCGCCGAAAGTGAGGTTATTATTGGGGAGGAAGAAGTGGCGCAGATCATCGGTACCGATCCCGATACGGAAGCGGAGCTGGAATTTAGCATCGATTGGAGCAATAGCTATGGGACAAAGAGTGGAGTTCGTGCCAAGGCTGAAACATACGAAAAGTATTGATTTTTTTTCCATGAACTCTTCTGAGCTTTAGTATAATGTCTCCTTCGTTATTTTAGCTGTTTCTACATACACGAGGTTAAGGAAAATCGACAACGAACGATTGGTACCATAAGGGTGAATCCTGCATTTCAGCAAGATGTCGATTACGAAATGTACGATACACTGTTTCTGTCGATTCGGCTGATCGATCGAAATCAGACAATTATGCCGAATATGGCAGAAACGGTAGTGGCGATCCAGATAGACGATGAAAATGATAATGCCCCGTTCTTCGCCAATGAAACATTAACGGTGGAACGATCGGTAAAGGAGCAATCGGATAGCGGTGTAACTATCGGTAATATCATAGCATACGACATTGATGGTCCGGGCAATAACGAAATGACCTTCACCATGGAGTGAGTAGCGTGAAGTAGTAATGCAATAAAAAACATTCTTTCACAGATATTTTTCTCCATTTCAAGACCATTAGATCCAGCCCACAAAGATTGGATGGAGATAGATCAGAACGGTATTATAAGGGTGAAAGCGAATCAATCCATTGACTGCGACACACCGCCCACCAATGTGGTGCTGCAGAAAGTTACCGTGTCCGACTGGAAATGGAGCACTTCGCACGATTTTACCATTGTACTGATGGACACGAACAACAAGCAACCCTATCACGATCCCTTTCCGGACGAGGGTCGGGTGTATAAGTTCGAAAAAATACCCTCCAACACGGAAATCGTGCTGGTGGAGGGCAAGGATAAAGATCGCGACGTACCGTACCATACCGTATCGTACGAGATCAACTATCGTGATTTTCCACAGCTGCAGCGATACTTCGAGGTCGATAGTGGCGGTCGGGTGTATGTGAAGGAAAACAACGATCTGCTCGATCGAGATGCGGGCCTGGCAAGCATTATGATCAACATCGTGATGGTGGATAATGCGGGTGGATTTGGCAGTAAGTACTAAATGCGAATTGATTGCGATTTTTGCTTCGGTGATTGTGGTCGTGAAGAGTCATTCATGTAAAGCTTAAACGGAAAGTTCTTTGCACTCGTGAGTCGGCTCATGAAATATTAAAAAATGTCGTTGGAATCTTGAATCTCTAATGGTATTAAATGGTGCCACAGCTCCATCGCTCCGATTTTTTCGTATATGCGAATCGTAAGGTATGGCACAGCTCTTCCGATTTTTCCGCACGATTTCACTATGGTTTTGATGGATATTCTTCGTCCAAACGCATGTTTGCAATGGTAAATGGTTTATTTACAATAAATGTAAACATTTGCCATTGTCATTTCGAGAAAAAGAATCATTTGAGAGTTTTATACGAGCGAGTTCAGTTTGACAAATAAAATCGGAAGGTACCTTCCGATGGAAACAAAAATTTTTGTTTCAACCTTCCGATAAAATCGGGAGCTTTTGTGATCTGTCATCTCTCTCTTCTTGGCTTTTAACGACCTTACAGGCCACGCCGGCCATTTCTGGCTTACTAGACTTATTTTTACCACGTAGCCGGATAGTCAGTCCTTGCTACGGGGGGACGGTCCGGATGGGATTTGAACCCGGTCCGGCCGTGTGGACTGGCGCCGTTTATCACATGCACCATCGGGCCGCCCCTGTGATCTGTCATATCCCATGCAAAATTTTGTGTTTAGCCGAATGAATGTACTTCTCGCTATTATTATTATTATTATTATTATTATTATTATTATTATTATTATTATTATTATTATTATTATTATTATTATTATTATTATTATTATTATTATTATTACTGCTTGCTACTACTACTACTACTACTACTACTACTCAAGTAATGCTTTAAATGAACAAAGAAAAAAAAATTTAAAAAAATTCTAAAAATTTGAACATTTCCTACGGCTATAGCCTTAGGTTTTTTTGGTGGAAATTTAGCAAAATTTTATAAATTGATTTATTTTAATGCGAATTGGTTGAAATAAGTTTCTTTTCGCTCAAATAATGCTTTACTCACGCTGCTTTTTCAACTCACGTATTTACTCTTTTTGCTACTCGTCTCACCACGGCTACATGATTACACTCATTAATGAGTAAAATGACGGAACCATAACTTATACGTTTATGCCGTGTTCTTTTATGACTCCGAAATGAGTCATTAAACAAGCTGACTCCTAATAACGACTCATTCACTCTAAGTTGACTCCCTAAAAAGTGTTGTTATTCTCATCTCTAATTTAAACCTTATCTGCCGTAATAGAACTTATTAAATGTTAGAATATTCTAAGTAATGCTACTCTTCGCTTTGATAAACCGATTCACCTTAAAAAGACCTTTCCAAATTTTCCCAATTTTTTTCCAAACAAGGCTTTTTAAAAATTAGCACCTACAATTTCCCAGACAGCTTTAGTTAAAAGAATTTGAATCAGATATCCCCAACATTTACTAGAACTTTTAGTTTAACATTACTAACACGTTTTCCATGTGTTTTCTTTGCTTACTAAAATCAGTTCAAAACCGTGTTTCGACCAACATCAATGTGATGCTGCTCGATATCAACGACCACTATCCGGAACTTCCAGCGCTCACGGCCGACGAGTTGCAAGTATCGGAGGACTTCAAACAGAACTACATTATGAAGGCGAATTTTACTGCAATCGATCTGGATGATAGGGAAACGCCAAATGCAAAGATTAATTACTACGTGCGACAGATTTTACCCGGTTTGTTTTAAATTTGTTCACAATACTCTTTTTTTATAAAACCATAAAGTAAGCTTGCTTCTTTTATGTTTCTAGCGCGCGAAACTGAAATATTCACCCTCGAGCGTATCGACGAGTACAGTGCATCGCTAAAAGTGGCACAAGATTTAAAAGGTTTCCACGGCACATACACGCTGAAAGTTGAGGTGAGTGGTTCTGTGTTGATAAAAAATGATTGCACACATTAAATTAAAATCCATCTTATTAGGCTTGCGATAGAGGTAGCGAGTACAAGCCGGATATTGAACTTCCAACACCGGCGGTAAATAACTGCGCGACACGTGATTACGAAGTGGTAGTTACGCCATTTAATTATAACAGCCCAACCATTACTTACCCCACCCGAAATGCACAGATCCGTCTGAAGTAAGCTGCTTTTGTGATAAAACTGCAACCAATTATGTGTGTTAATTTTGTGTGATTTTTCCATTTTTGGACATCATAAAGATACGAATCATTAAAAAATGGTACTACCCTGGTCGATACGAATGGATCTAATTTGCCGAATTTTGTTGCCGTTGATGATGATGGTGGCATATACGGACACGTTACGTTCTCCCTTCGAAGCACCAATGGTAAGACAGTGTAGCCTCCACTACGAAATTTCCCGACCGAAAAGCTTCTTCACCACGTTAATGAACTGATTTAACGTTTCCTTTCGGCAGATAACGATAAAGACCATGAGATATTCCGGGTGGAACCGGTGGACGAGAAATCGGGCCGGCTCGTGCTGGAAAACGATCAAGCGGTCGAACCGTTTCCGAAAAATTACAGCGTACGTATTAGATTGTAATCATTTGCGTGCGGCCAACTTCAATCCCGCCCCCGGGGGTCCGGTCAGCGTTCTGCCCGGATGAGCGTAATTATTGACACAATTCTATCCCGCAGCTTACCGTGATTGCGAGAGATGGGGGCGACAAGCAGACGGAAACTTCTATCTATATCGTCTTTATCAATATGACGGGCGAACCGGCCTTTTTGCAGACGACCTTCGATACAAATTTTACAGGTAACTTTAATGGCTCTGTTAGGAAGAGACATCCCAGACATCCCAGCTCTGTAATTGAGAGATATCCCAGTTCTGTCACGAGGAGTTCCTTGAGTTTCCTTTATTCTTGGATGAATTCTTGAATTGGAAGATGAAAAACTCCTATTAGGATAATAGTATAGGACAGTGTTGGTTATATTGCATGTATACTAGTTTATACCGAGAACTCAAAATCAAGATAACAACCCAAGAAATATATCCTGTGAAAAGATCGTACAAGTTCCAGGGATTCGTGCTTCTAAATTTGAACAAGGATTCAAGGACCAGCCCCTTGAGTAGTAATATCAAGCAAAACTAGTAAACACAAGTCTACCATGCAATTATATACCAAGCATGACCTACAAGTTCGTTACGTCCTAGAAGAAGACAAACTTAGAACAATCAAAAGACCTACCTCAAAACCAATGACTTCACGTTTGCTTAATTCGGCAGAAAATGAAGACGGTCTAGACGAGATACGGCAATTACCATTCGCTGAGGATCCGAAGAATGCCGGTCTGCCACCTGGTGCCCAAACGAACGTATTCTACTTCATCGACGGTAAGTAGTGGCCAGAAACGGCCAGGTGTTGAATTTCATTCACCCATCCCAAAGTGGGCCCAATATTCATGATGCGCCTTTTACGCAAAACCTCCACCTCCCCCAGTGAAGTACGGTAATGCGAGTCACCTGTTTGCGCTGGATGCGGAAACAAATGTGCTCCGTTTGGCCCGAATGCTCGACCGGGAAGAGATACCGTCACACGAAATACGAATCGTTGCTACCAACAACGAAAATGGTCCACCGGCANTTTTTACCTAACCTGTACCAAACGGGTAGCGTGCATTCGACGACCATTATCGTTATCTTATCATTGGGGAGGCTGTTTTTAATAGTGAAAAGCAATCGACATTTCTTATCACCGATAGCGGATGATATCTGACGGTCGGACTGCGACGAGCAATCGATGACAATCGAGAGCGACCATTCGAGTCAGCAGTTGAATGCTGTCTTCTGCAGGCACATGATTAATTTGTGAATCAATCGCTCCACCCGTGAACCGCGTCCCATTGGTAGTGAAAGTGTGCCGTCCGGGATTTTTTTTTCTTATATTCGCAGTGTCATTGTTTAAAAGTTATAACAAACAAATTGCAGTGCATGTGTACCATCGTAAACGTGAGCATTGTGTATGCAGAGAAATGAAATGTGATGTTAGATATTCTGCCATGGTAATTTCCAAATATGCCCTAAGCTTAAAACGGGAATTCCAGCAAAAGTGATTAGCTGTTGAGCTTTAAAGCTTTATTGATTTTGTTAATTTTATTGTTTAAATATTGTGATCGATGTAAAGTCGCAAAAAAGTGTCCAACCTTCAGTGTAATTTAATAGCAAATTAATTAACATTTGTTTGGTTTAAGGGGAATTACTAGGTTATGGTTGATAACGTCCCACCAGCCACTAGATCCGGGTGACTAATCACCCATTCGAGTGCTTGTATCGTATCGGCTTATTGTTGTACGGTTTATTTATTTTTTTAAGTCAAAAATGCCAGCAATAGACAGCAATCTTTACGGCTGTTTGCTTCCGCCTACACGTACATTATCAAATGCACCGAGATAGGGCGCTTCGCTGGATTGACCATATCGCTTGTGCGAATTCAAACTTCACTTGCTGTGTTCATTGATGGGCACTTCAAGGGGAATCGGCCGCCTTCGGGAGGGTATGTGTTGCCACAGTTGTTCGACAATATGTCTTTTCGGGGTTTTGAGGTGTCTCATAATTTCATTGTCATGTGTCACTCATACTGTGATTGATGAAAAACCGACATCAGTGGCACCGTCGCACAGGTGGCAAATAGAAAAAGCTTCTGAAATAGTATAGGAAGTAAACATGACTCGGACAGCTTGTTTTGCATTGGTATAACTATACTAATAAGATTATAAAAGTTTCGTGTGTTAAGCCTCCACTCTTAAACACTAATTACATCCTGCCGATTTTTTTTGTAGCCCTCGGCATTGTTATGGTCCGTAGTGCTGCTACTACTACCGATTGTCGTAGTACATTGTCAGCAGTGGGGTGACCCAAAGTTTGTTAGCGAAAATGCAGAAAACATATCACTGGCCGCATTTAACGAGGCGGTGCTGCAGCAAGATGTATGGATGGTGGAAGAGATTCCCGCACCATTCGTGCTGTTGTGTCTAAACTATCAAGGTAAGTAAGATGGATCGTCACTGTTCGGTGACAGATGTTCCGAGTCGGTCATCGCGATGCTGCATGGTTCACAATGCGTGTGTCACCTTTCTGCAGGGCCACCGGAACCAAGCATACGGCAAGCTCCATCCAATCTCGAGGTGGAACTGAAGCGTGCGAACGATGACCGCTGGTGCATCTACATCAATCGCCGCCAGGACTATGAGGTGGACAAACATAGTAATGTCATTTTTCTGGTGGTGGAAAACCCTGCCATACCGTACACCATCTCGGTGACGCTGGTTAACGTCCTGGACAATGCGCCCGTAATGACGGCGGAGGGGGCCTGTGAGATTGAAGAGCTGCGTGCCAACTTCGATACCGACTGTCTGTTTAACGTGTACCATGCGGATGGGTACGAGGTAAATGGTATTGGCAATTCGAGCACGAACGAGCTGTCGTTCGCGATCGACGATGCGGCCGGTGCTGGTGAGCATTTTCAGTACGTGGCGTCAACTCAAACGCATCCCCA
Organism: Anopheles longipalpis; assembly: GCA_016170015.1. Taxonomy (NCBI): domain Eukaryota; kingdom Metazoa; phylum Arthropoda; class Insecta; order Diptera; family Culicidae; genus Anopheles; species Anopheles longipalpis. The sequence continues at coordinate 21,894,658 of STHD01000004.1, forward strand.
GCCGAACTACAACAAGCTCTATCTTTTGAGGTGAGTAACGATTGCTATACCAGGTATTTCTCAGGGATTTGCTTGCATTAGCTGTTACATCGTGTTAAAAGCTGTTTAAACAATAATGTGTCCCATTATCGTAAAATACTTCTGTCAGTAAAGTGTCCATTGTAAAATTCAATTTAATCGAAACTTTATTTTATGGTGAGAAGCGTTATAATCATTTAAAATTACAACAGTTTTAAATTGTTGTTTTGTAACCAAATAGTTGACTCTTTATCAAGCTGCCAGTAGTGACCTTTGGGGACAAAACGTTTGGTTTGAGTCCTGTGTTCCCAACTTCTTCTTCTTCTTCTTGGCTTAACGACCTTACACAGGTCACGCCGGCCATTTCTGGCTTTCTAGACTTATTTTACCACGTACCAGGATAGTCAGTCCATGCTACGGGGGGACGGTCCGGATGGGATTTGAACCCGGTCCGGCCGTGTGGACCGGCGCCGTTTATCACATGCACCACCGGACCGCCCCAACTATTTCCCAACTATTTTATCTAAATCAAATGAATAATTTACTTACTTATCAGTACTTCGTAGTCTTGTCCTTCTGTATAAGTCCTCTAAACCTTTGCGATTCAATCCATTATCTAGGCCATCACTTCTTCTCAGTTTAAACCTACTACGTCTCCTCTGTTCTTGTAGACGAACTAAAAGGACTTTACGGATTCGGTCGTCCGGTGTCATTTGTATGGCATGTCCTAGAGTTCGCCCGGTGGTGCATGTGTTAAACGGCGCCGATTCCACACGACAGGACCGGGTATAAAATCCCGTGCGAACCGTCCCCCGTAACAAGGACTGATTATCCGGTTACGCGGTAAAAATAAGTATAGTAATCCAGAAATGACCTTAGAGCTCGTTAAAAGCCAACAAGAGAGAGAGAGAGAGAGAGAGAGAGAGAGAGAGAGAGAAAGAGATCAATTATTTATTTCGGAACTTTCACCTCGCTTGGCAGCCTTCGCGAATTCAGTAGAGTAAAGCAAAATCTCTCTTTTATTGTCTTACGAAGACTTACTATCTCATTGTCCTAATCTAATAATTAAAATAGTAACACCACACTGTAATCACCTTCTCAAAAAGGCTAGTCTTTTGTTAATCCCAACAATGATCCTTTGTGAACTTTGCTGAAATGGAATGCTACATTACGTTTGAATACATTTCAATTATCTTTGAAGTTGAATACCACATTGGCTTTGTGTAACAAGCTACACACACTAATTACGATGGTTTATTCTAAAAATTAATTTGATGCAAACACGTTTGTGGTTTCATATTTTAAGAATAAAACAAAGCTTTTGCTAAATTCCATATCATTCACTGGCATTTGATCTTTGGTGCATTGAAATGCATCACAATGGTTGAATGCTCATGCAATGTAATTAACTGGTTCAGTCATTTGTTAGATCATGTTGCATATTAAACGAGCTTGCTAAATAATATACATTTTTACCTGGAAATAGAAACATGAAAATAATAACAGCTTTGAATAGATTCAAATCCTATGTTTAATACACAAAGACTTCTTTGATGTTACATCCTTCATCATTTAGTTATTGTTAATACGTTGTACAAACAATGGAATTTCTATCCGGCGTATATTAAATAGTGAAAAAATAACTATTACAGAGTCATCAAAGCGTTAGACTACACGGAGAAAGCTATCTTCAACTTTATCACCACCGTGTACGATCTGGATAGGACACACTCGTTCAACATGAGTACCATCATACAGGTGCGCAATGTGGACAGCCGGCCGCCAATTTTCAGCCGTCCGTTCACCAGCGAACGAATCATGGAAAAGAACAAGTTTGAAACACGCGTAGTCGCCATCGACAGAGACACCGGTCTGAACAAACCGATCTGCTACGAACTGACGACGGCTGATCCCAAATGTAAGCATGTGTCTGAAAGTTTATTCGTGTTACTTTCTGTGTGATTTTCTCATCATTTCTGTGGCTGTATCTTTTAATGTTTTAGATCAAAAATATTTCGAAATTGGACAAACGGACGGTTTGCTCACGGTACTTCCTATCGATCGTGATGCGGAACAGAACGAACTGTACATATTTACGGTACGTGTGCGGTCATGTCAACTGGCCAGCGTAATGGAAATTTAATGTCTTGTTCCATTCACCCAGATTGAAGCCTACAAATGTCACAACAAGCTGCTAAGTACATCCAGCGAAGGAGCCATCATTTTGGAAGATATAAATGATAACTTTCCGGAAATAGCTATGAGTCCCGTTGAGTTAGACTTTTGGGAAAATACCGTAATGGAGCTAAACTTCGACCAGTTTACGATTAACGATCGGGATCTGGGTGAACATGCTCGGTACAATGTTCGTTTGACAGAAACGGTGGCCGGCGTACAGCAGGCAACGACCTCGTTTACCATCATCCCGGAGAGTGGTTATCAGCTGGTGTCGTTTACGATCAACATAATTAACGCTTCCCTGTTGGATTACGAACTGCCTGAAAGGCAGACATTTCTCCTACACGTTACCGCACAGGAACCGATCGAACTGACGCATCAAAACACACAGACCGTAACGATACGGTTACGGAATTGGAATGATGAGGTGCCAAAGTTTAGCGGGGAGTATTATCAAACGAGCGTGCTGGAAACAGTCGGTGCTGAGACACTGTTAGCGACAGTCGCCATTACCGATCGTGACGTTGACGATAGTATCAAGCTGACGGTTTTGGGACGATTGTCCGAAAGTTTGCAAGTGATTCCATTACCGGTCAGCATCGATCCAACATCCAGTGAACCGTTGTATCAGTTTGAAATTAAAACCAAACAAGCCGATATCTTCGATTATGATATCGCCAACGAGGTGATCGTACAGCTGCAGGGTGAGGATACGCTGCGAACAGAGAAAAATGAACCGATACATCAGATCTTTTCGCAATTGACCATTACCGTGATCGACGTAAACAACAAACCTCCACAGATTAGTTTAGTAAGGGAGCTGCCAAATCACTGTTCCATTTTGTTCGAAAATGAAGTTCACAAAAGGGTTTCTCTTTAAAATAAAATTGTAGCCCCGCGGTACGATGCACATTCTCGAGAACTCAGTCGCCGAAAGTGAGGTTATTATTGGGGAGGAAGAAGTGGCGCAGATCATCGGAACCGATCCCGATACAGAAGCGGAGCTGGAATTTAGCATCGATTGGAGCAATAGCTATGGGACAAAGAGTGGAGTTCGTGCCAAGGCTGAAACATACGAAAAGTATTGATTTTATTTCCATGAACTCTTCTGAGCTTTAGTATAATGCCTCCTTCGTTATTTTAGCTGTTTCTACATACACGAGGTGAAGGAAAATCGACAACGAACGATTGGTACCATAAGGGTGAATCCTGCATTTCAGCAAGATGTCGATTACGAAATGTACGATACACTGTTTCTGTCGATTCGGCTGATCGATCGAAATCAGACAATTATGCCGAATATGGCAGAAACGGTAGTGGCGATCCAGATAGACGACGAAAATGATAATGCCCCGTTCTTCGCCAATGAAACACTAACGGTGGAACGATCGGTAAAGGAGCAATCGGATAGCGGTGTAACTATCGGTAACATCATAGCATACGACATTGATGGTCCGGGCAATAATGAAATGACCTTCACCATGGAGTAAGTAGCGTGAAGTAGTAATGCAATAAAAAAACATTCTTTCACAGATATTTTTCTCCATTCCAAGACCATTAGATCCAGCCCACAAAGATTGGATGGAGATAGATCAGAACGGTATTATAAGGGTGAAAGCGAATCAATCCATCGACTGTGACACACCGCCCACCAATGTGGTGCTGCAAAAAGTTACCGTGTCCGACTGGAAATGGAGCACTTCGCACGATTTTACCATTGTACTGATGGACACGAACAACAAGCAACCCTATCACGATCCCTTTCCGGACGAGGGTCGGGTGTATAAGTTCGAAAAAATACCCTCCAACACGGAAATCGTGCTGGTGGAGGGCAAGGATAAAGATCGCGACGTACCGTACCATACCGTATCGTACGAGATCAACTATCGTGATTTTCCACAGCTGCAGCGATACTTCGAGGTCGATAGTGGCGGTCGGGTGTATGTGAAGGAAAACAACGATCTGCTCGATCGAGATGCGGGCCTGGCAAGCATTATGATCAACATCGTGATGGTGGATAATGCGGGTGGATTTGGCAGTAAGTACTAAATGCGAATTGATTGACATTTTTGCTTCGGTGAATGTTGTTGTGAAGAGTCAATTATGTAAAGCTTAAACGGAAAGTTCTTTGCACTCGTGAGTCGGCTCATGAAATATTAAAAAATGTCGTTGGAATCTTGAAACTCTAATGGTATTAACTGGTGCCACAGCTCCATCGCTCCGATTTTTTCGCATATGCGAATCGTAAGGTGTGGCACAGCTCTTCCGATTTTCCGCACGATTTCACTATGGTTTTGATGGATATTCTTCGTCCAAACGCATGTTTGCAATGGTTAATGGTTTATTTACAATAAATGTAAACATTTGTCATTGGCATTTCGAAAAAAGAATCATTTGCGAGTTTTATACGAGCGAGTTCAGTTTGACAAATAAAATCGGAAGATACCTTCCGATGGAAACAAAAATTTTTGTTTCAACCTTCCGATAAAATCGGAAGCTTTTGCGATCTGTCATATCCTATACAAAATTTTGTGTTTAGCCGAATGAATGCACTTCTCGCTTTGCCTAACTATTCTCTCTCTCTTCTTGGCTCAACGACCTTACAGGTCATGCCGGCCATTTCTGGCTTACTAGACTTATTTTACCACGTAGCCGGATAGTCAGTCCTTGCTACGGGGGAACGGTCCGGATGGGATTTGAACCCGGTCCGGCCGTGTGGACTGGCGCCGTTTATCACATGCACCACCGGACCGCCCCATATTATTATTATTATTATTATTATTATTATTATTATTATTATTATTATTATTATTATTATTATTATACTTGATACTACTACTACTACTACTACTACTACTAGTACTACTACCACCACTACTACTACTACTTCTACTCATATAATGCTTTAAATGAACAAAGAAAAAAAAATTTAAAAACAATTTAAAAAATTTCAAAATTTCCTACGGCTATAGCCTTAGGTTTTTTTGGGGGAAATTTAGCAAAATTTTATAAATTGATTTATTTTAATGCGAATTGGTTGAAATAAGTTTCTTTTCACTCAAATAATGCTTTACTCACGCTGCTTTTTCAACTCACGTATTTACTCTTTTTGCTACTCGTCTCACCACGGCAACATGATTACACTCATTAATGAGTAAAATTACGGAACCTTAACTTATACGTTTATGCCGTGTTCTTTTATGACTCCGAAATGAGTCATTAAACGAGCTGACTCCTAATAACGACTCATTCACTCTAAGTTGACTCCCTAAAAAGGGTTGTTATTCTCATCTCTAATTTAAACCTTATCTGCCGTAATAGAACTTTTTAAATGTTAGAATATTCTAAGCAATGCTACTCTTCGCTTTGATAAACCGATTCACCTTAAAAAGACCTTTCCAAATTTCCCATTTTTTTCCAAACAAGGCTTTTTAAAAATTAGCACCTAGAATTTCCCGGACAGCTTTAGTTAAAAGAATTTGAATCAGATATCCCCAACATTTACTAGAACTTTTAGTTTAACATTACTAACACGTTTTCCATGTGTTTTCTTTGCTTATTAAAATCAGTTCAAAACCGTGTTTCGACCAACATCAATGTGATGCTGCTCGATATCAACGACCACTATCCGGAACTTCCAGCGCTCACGGCCGACGAGTTGCAAGTATCGGAGGACTTCAAACAGAACTACATTATGAAGGCGAATTTTACTGCAATCGATCTGGATGATAGGGAAACGCCAAACGCAAAGATTAATTACTACGTGCGACAGATTTTACCTGGTTTGTTTTAAATTTGTTCACAATACTCTTTTTTTGGATAAAACCGTAAAGTAAGCTTGCTTCTTTAATGTTTCTAGCACGCGAAACTGCAATATTCACCCTCGAGCGTATCGACGAGTACAGTGCATCGCTAAAAGTGGCACAAGATTTAAAAGGTTTCCACGGCACATACACGCTGGAAGTTGAGGTGAGTGGTTCTGTGTTGATAAAAAATGATTGCACACATTAAATTAAAATCCATCTTATTAGGCTTGCGATAGAGGTAGCGAGTACAAGCCGGATATTGAACTTCCAACACCGGCGGTAAATAACTGCGCGACACGTGATTACGAAGTGGTAGTTATGCCATTTAATTATAACAGCCCAACCATTACTTACCCCACCCGAAATGCACAGATCCGTCTGAAGTAAGCTGCTTTTGTGATAAAACTGCAACCAATTATGTGTGGTAATTTTGTGTGATTTTTCCTTTTTTGGACATCATAAAGATACGAATCATTAAAAAATGGTACTACCCTGGTCGATACGAATGGATCTAATTTGCCGAATTTTGTTGCCGTTGATGATGATGGTGGCATATACGGACACGTAACGTTCTCCCTTCGAAGCACCAATGGTAAGACAGTGTAGCCTCCACTACCAAATTTCCCGACCGAAAAGCTTCTTCACCACGTTAATGAACTGATTTGGCGTTTCCTTTCGGCAGATAACGATAAAGACCATGAGATATTCCGGGTGGAACCGGTGGACGAGAAATCGGGCCGGCTCGTGCTGGAAAACGATCAAGCGGTCGAACCGTTTCCGAAAAATTACAGCGTACGTATTAGATTGTAATCATTTGCGTGAGGCCAACTTCAATCCCCCCACCCCCCGGGGTCCGCTCATTTCTGCCCGGATGAGCGTAATTATTGACACAATTCTATCCCGCAGCTTACCGTGATTGCGAGAGATGGGGGCGACAAGCAGACGGAAACTTCTATCTATATCGTCTTTATCAATATGACGGGCGAACCGGCCTTTTTGCAGGCGACCTTCGATACAAATTTTACAGGTAACTTTAATGGCTCTGTTAGGAAGAGACATCCCAGACATCCCAGCTCTGTAATTGAGAGACATCCCAGTTCTGTGCAAATCACGAGGAGTTCCTTGAGTTTCCTTTATTCTTGGATGAATTCTTGAATTGAAAGATGAAAAACTCCTATTAGGATAATAGTATAGGACAGTGTTGGTTATATTGCATGTATACCAGTTTATACCGAGAACTCAAAATCAAGATAACAACCCAAGAAATATATCCTGTGAAAAGATCGTACAAGTTCCAGGGATTCGTGTTTCTAAATTTGAACACGGATTCAAGGACCAGCCCCTTGAGTAGTAATATCAAGCAAAGCTAGTAAACACAAGTCTACCATGCAATTATATACCAAGCATGGCCTACAAGTTCGTTACGTCCTAGAAGACAAACTTAGAACAATCAAAAGACCTACCTCAAAACCAATGACTTCACGTTTGCTTAATTCGGCAGAAAATGAAGACGGTCTAGACGAGATACGGCAATTACCATTCGCTGAGGATCCGAAGAACGCCGGCCTGCCACCTGGTGCCCAAACGAACGTATTCTACTTCATCGACGGTAAGTAGTGCCCACAAACGGCCAGGTGTTGAATTTCATTCACCCATCCCAAAGGGGGCCCAATATTCATGATGCGCCTTTTACGCAAAATCTCCACCTCCCCCAGTAAAGTACGGTAATGCGAGTCACCTGTTTGCGCTGGATGCGGAAACAAATGTGCTCCGTTTGGCCCGGATGCTCGACCGGGAAGAGATACCGTCACACGAAATACGAATCGTTGCTACCAACAACGAAAATGGTCCACCGGCATCGGTCGTCGCCGAATCATCCCCATCGGTGCTGGTCGTACGGATCAAGGTGAACGATGTGAACGATAATCCGCCAGTGTTTCAGCAACGGTTCTATGCGGCCGGTATCACCACGAACGACCGGGTACAGAAGCCACTGTTTCGGGTCTACGCCGAAGATCCGGACGAGGATGAAATCATCCGGTACGAGGTGGTAGACGGATCGGAACAAGCGGTTGGTGAAAACCTGCAAACGGACACGTTGCCCTTCCGGTTACATGAAAGCAGCGGGGAGCTAACGTTGGTACAAAAGGTACAGCCCAACCAGAAGGGATACTATCAGTTCACCATCATTGCGTTCGATAAGGACGATACGCACAACGATACGGTGGAGGCGAAGGTGTACATCGTGTCCGAATCGAACCGTGTGACATTCGTGTTTTTGAACAGCGTCGAGGAGATTGATCAGCCGGACGTGCGAGACTTTGTAAGATTAAGCAACACGAAAACATGTCTTCCTGCTTCTAGCTTCCTCCTTAATAACGGTGTCACGTGTGGGTGCGTGTTTGTTTTGGGATGTTTTTCATACTTCTAGCTCGCCCTCCAATTGAGCGCATCGTACGGAATGCAGTGCAACATAGACGATATCGACCAAGCGCTTATCGAGCGGCAGGAAGGATCCGGCAGCAGCACTGCCCTGACGGATGTCCGAACCCATTTCATCCAGGACAATCAGGCGGTGGAAGCCAGCCGGATACAGCAAAGGTCCTCGAACCGTACCTTCGTCACCGAATTAAAGGCCTCGCTGCGGCTACGCAACCTTTCGCTTCAGGATGTCCCACCGCCGACAGCGGAATCGTTGTCCGAGGCGGACGAAACGCTGCAGATAATCCTGATTGTGGTATCCGCGGCCCTTGCCGTACTGTGCGTGATTCTGTTCGTGGCGTTCTTCATCAAGATTCGGAGCCTGAACCGTCAGCTGAAGGCACTGTCCGCCACGGACTTTGGCTCTATTTCGTCCGAGCTGAACGGGAAACCGACGCGCAACGTACCGACGACGAATATCTTCTCCATCGAAGGATCTAACCCGGTGCTGAACGATAACGAGTTCGGTCGTAAGGGTGGTGGAGTTTACGATGATCTTAGGTAAGTTAAACAGTGATAAGCATTAGTGTAGCACTATATAAAACGATTAACTGTGTTCTTGTTTCGATGGAAATGTTTCGATAGCCTTCAATCGGAAGAATCCGATTTCACCGATATGGATAAGGATATATTCTCGCCGAAGCGAAAGGTATGTTGCAACATCGTTAACCCCTAGCACAAAAATAATACAGCCCTTTTCTTTAACCCTCTTCACAATACCAGGAGAGCCTCAATCCAGCCTTTCTGGAACATTTACGTCAGCGCTCGTTAAATCCAATGGCTAACGGAAGGGACAAAAGCAGCGAAGTCATAGATGGTTCCAATCATAAAAAACTGGACGAAACCGACGACGAACTGTCCCATCGGTTCTAACCGTTGCCAATTCGGGCAGTTTAATGGCAATGTTTTCCGTATTAATTTTAGCTGTAAATACGTTTTACTGTTATTGGATGAAATGTGGTAGATAACGGTGTCTTAATTCTGTAATGTTTCTAATCACTACAAAATGACTGCTGATGCGTGTGGGAGGATGTGAGGATTTTTTCGTTGTTTGCTGATACCACGACGATACACAACAGCGCCGTAAACGATACCACACACAGGCATGGTCCGGCTGTGACAGTTTTTTTATCTGTATATAATAAATAAACGAAAAAATCATAGGATGTGGAAAAAATCGAATCCTTCCATCTTGAATTTGTGGCTTGGGGCTGGGTTAGGTTTGCATTTTTTAGTCCTTTTCACTTTCTCATCCCATCACGGTTCATCGCTCTCTTCCGAACGGTGTACTGCAGCACTGTTGGGAACCGTTGCCACAACCGGGAAGTCTAAAATTTATGTAAATTAAAACAGATACTTTATACGGAGTAAAAGATAAAATATGGATCAATCCATACCCGACCAGTATCGGCGGGGTAGGGAAACGACCGAAGGTTATTTGAGCACTACGGCACAGCATATCTGAAGCCCGTATCGAACGATGCTGCTGGCCAGTGTCCCTCTTTGGGGAGGGTGTTTATTTTTCGCCGAAATTTCACTTTCCAGCACACGCAATCACTGTCCACACACACAGAGCGCTGCATATTAAGTGGTTGATTTCAATTTGAAGTAAAAAAAAAGTTATACGAACATGTGTCCCTTTTACGCTGCATTGCTTCCCTGTTGGTGTGTATGTGAAAGGTTATTAATTGATAGTAAATTTTAATATCCTAATAACTACTAATGGATCGTGTACCTATAGTAAAAGAGCTGTTAAACTGTGCATGTAATAGCTTGCACATTCCACCGGTCCGGAAGTTTGATGTGACATTGTTTCAGAAATTAAATTGTGAAATTTTGATATACCTTTTTTACGATTAGAGGTGGTAATCTGACCTATATTTATTGCTAAATCTAAACATTAGTTGTTACTATATTCTCGCACACAAGAAGATGTGGGGTTTTGGAATCGATCCTTGACCGGAATGAAATCTTTTCCAACCAACTAATTGCTGGAACCTTCTCAGACCCGAAAGAGCATGATCAGCTTAGATCAGAAAGAGCATGAAGGACCGCCAAATCTGTACCATATTAGTTAGTGATTGTTAAATTGCTTTACATTGTTCCATTTTTTTAATCAGTGATACGAAATATTCATGGTAAGAAGCTGTTCCTCGTGATTAACATTCAAATGTGCGTAAAATGATATAAAATTACTATACATCTGCTACATTTAGTAATGTTTATATATGCTCGATCGCGATTTAAATGATTGGCTAATCTTTATGTTTTACCCAAAAAACAAAAGGATAGCTCCTTCATCTGAACCAAATTTCGGAAGTTTATAGCAATAGAGAGGCAACCATTATATCAACTTTACCGTATAAATTTAATATCACATTTGGTAGGTATAAAAAATTGTCCTAAAAATGGAAGTAAATATTGGCGAGGAACAGTCGTTGCTACCAAACGTCGTTTGGCAGTTCAATCAAGATACAGTACAAACGAGGAAGTTTGATTGTTATATGTTTTATGTTAACTTTTAGTTGGAAGAAAAAGTTGCGCAAATAAAAGTTGCAAAAAATAACATGTCAAAATGATTAAACTTAAATAATATAATTTTTGCCTCCATCACTTAAATGTGATTTACATTATATTTGTTCATTTAAACTCGACTGAAAGGAAAGAAAAAAAGCGGACGAAAAATATCACGCTTTAATCAATAACTTTCACTTTGATATCAGTTTAATCATGGCATCATTCCATGCGAGAATGGTAATTAGTATGCATATGCTTTTTTGTCAAAATCGACTGAAAGCACTTGTTGCGTCATTTAAATTTCTTGGAAAATAACAACTTTAGAGCAATAAACAGAAATTCTTACTGATTAACTTTAAATGTTCGTACACGTTGTTGTTTAATACATGAAATCAATCTTTCAAGAAATAGTTCGTCAAAATGGTATGTCTAGCATAGTGTTTGTTAAAAAAAACAGAAAATGAATTACGTCAACACAGAAAGTAAATTGAAGAAAAAATGAAGAAACAAATGGCAGTGAATCGGTCCATTTCAACGTCGAAAGAGAATCTGCTTTTCCAGCTCGCGATGCAACTTGGAGCAGAAATGAATCCGTAAGGCGTGCTCCGATTCTAGGTTCACATTGCACAGCTGACACAATATGCCACCCTTCGGTAAGGAAACTCGTCTGTAGAGACAAAAAAAGGTGATGATAAAAAGACATGAGTCAAAGGATACCGTGACCGGTTGCTTATCTACGTACGATTCTGTTATAAGATGTAGCTCGGCACAATGCTTCCGCAGGTACTCCATTCGACTGGCCGGCAAGGGACGCAGGTTCAGCTTGTCGTACAGTGGAAAGATGGCCCTAGAGTAGATATCGATCGATGGTTTCCGTGCATTCTTCTTGCTTGTGCCACCCAGTGCGTTCCCTGAGTTCCACTGGAAATCGTGGGCCATGCTACGATTATCCTGGACATTTCGTTCGCGCTGAAGGATTCTACAAAGATGAAAGCGAAAGGAGGCACATAAACTTAGTTGGCGTGGCCATTTTTCGAGCGGAACGTCAAGCGAACATCTTACTTGATTATGTATTCTTTCACCTTCACCATCAGTGACTCGATGCTGTACTCGCCGAATAGTTGCGTCTGGTCGTTGTGTCCACCGTGCAGGATGGAGTCCATCGTGTAACGCAATGCATTGATCTGAAAAAGAATTGCGGAAAATTTGTTAAAAAGTTCAATATGAACTGAAAGAAGTGTCACGAGCGTCTTACATCTCCAATATCCTCCTCGTCGATGCCAATGTCTACCGCCAACGACATATCATGCTCGGGATAAATGGATGCGCCCGTGCGCGGATCCACCCCTAATCCGGCCAGCAGCCCAACGATGCGCGTTTCGTCCGCATCCTTCTNCAAAATGAGCTGAAGGAAGTGTCACGAGCGTCTTACATCTCCAATATCCTCCTCGTCGATGCCAATGTCTACCGCCAACGACATATCATGCTCGGGATAAATGGATGCGCCCGTGCGCGGATCCACCCCTAATCCGGCCAGCAGCCCAACGATACGCGTTTCATCCGCATCCTTCTTCAGCAAACAGGTGGGCGCAAAGATGAGCGCCATCAGCACGGGAAGACCGGGAATGTTTGGCATCATGGTCGTGAGCCGAGCGATCAGCGTATTGCCAGCCACTTCGTTAACACAACCCGCCACCAGAAGCTTGCTGTGCGGATTCTGCGGATGCGTGTCAAGCAACACCGAGTTTAGCGAAGAGTTCTCGATGGTTACACGCTTCCGGTAACCGGTAAACACCGTCGAACTGCATTTGATCTCCAGTGGACTGTACGGACCACGCAACATTAGCCGAACCTTCAGCATATCGCGCGGTAAGATTAAATTAGCCGGATCATCGTCCTCCAGGTAGCACTGCTCCCCGGTGTGATCGTTCTTGATCTGTGCCGCGTACATCGGATCCATCTCCATGTCGCCCTGTACACGCAGCCGCTTCTCATGGTCCATCTTTGATACGTACGATTCCTCCGACTCTTGGGCGTGATGCGACGCGATCAGTTCCTTGTTAATGGTCTGCTCGACCGCATCATTCGGTGCGCGGCGCAACACAACCATCGACACCCGATTCACGACCGAGTACACCTCCACGTGCAGCCGCTTACCGAGTACGAGCTCCCGGAAGTGTGCAATCGTGTCCTCGGTCCAAACATCCTTCGGCGATCGCATCGCCGACGGTTGAACCTCCGCCAAGGATGCCTCAAAAACTCGGTCGGGAATTTTCGTAAGCGTGTCCAACGTTGTGCCATGCAGTTGCCGAAAGTTGGTCACCGAGATTATGGCCGTGCTGCCAAAGTCCATGAAAAACACGGCCCAATTCGCTACCCCACGAATGATGCGCTCCTTGAGCAGCTTAGCGCGACCCATCGTTTTCACGTTTAGGTGCGGTATCGGGGCGGCCACTATATCGCGCGATTTAAACACATGATCGGTGGGAAAGGGACGCATAATCGGACTACCTTCGCTCAGCTGCTTTTCGATGCCAGCGTACACGTGATTGTTGTCATGCGGACGCAGATAAAATTTGTTCGGATGCTGCACGTGCGTAATGGTGGCGATCAGCTGCTTGCAATATACGGGCGGTTCGACCGATAGTTGTACGTTCGGAATCTCAACATTACGCGGCTGCCAATCGTTGTTCCTCCAAGTGCCCAGATTGTTCTGCTCCGCAAACCGAACCGCATCGCTGTGCTGCATCACGAGCAGTTCCGACTGGCTGCGCCGTATCTGGCGCAGCTTGATCGCTTCGTACACACCCGGATGAATGCGATCCATCAGGTTGCGCTCGTCGTACAAGCTTTTGCCGGGCTGAATATCAGGCGGGTACTCGAACTGTACGAAAATCTTGTTAGTGTTACGCTCGAAATCTACCTTTATGAGCGATTCCCGATCCGGATCTGCCCTCCGTTCGGTCAGCAGCGCACGAATCTCATTACGGTACAGTGGTCCAATGTAGTTGGCATGGTCAAATCCACAGAAAAACACCGTTCGGAACGGATTTCGTCCACCAATCTCCGTGTACACGGCCCGATCGCCCATATCGCTCTCGTTCGATGTCACCGGCAGGAAGTAGTTCGGATAGAATGCACCGGCCATCACCACCTTCGTTATGACCGTACGCTCGCGATCGTTCCAGCGTGCATTTCTTGCCCCGGCCACGACACGTATGTTCGAGTTCTTCAACCGGTACGTTATTTCCTGCACCAGCTCTGCCATCTCGGTGAGCGACTTCAGATCGAGCATATACCGCTGACACCAGCCAACCGTATCGCCTCCCGTGCCCTGCTCCTTTACCGAACGCCACCAGTTGTACGCGTTCAGGATCGCAATACCGTCCGACGCGGAGCCGTTAGCAAAGTAACGCTTGATGCGTAACGCTTCAACCGTGCGCATCCCACAAAACACGTTTTTTACGTTCATACCGGCCGCAATGATGATCGCTTCCTCGAGGACGGAAAATACGTACCCCAGCACGACCAGCTTCGCCAGATGTATGTCAAGCGGTAGCTGTGACATTAACTGTCCGAGATACGTTATATCACCGTCTTGCGCATCGTATATGCCCTTGGCGGTACGCAACATCGCACCGACCTCCTTCAGCTGTAGTACCGTATTCGACACATCGGATAGCTTCGGAGGCGACATGGCTAATGCGAGTATTGTGTGCGGTGGGCCCATGTCCAATATTTTCGTTTTCAACACAACTGCTCCGAGCGGACACCGCACCATTTCCGGTTCCGGCGATTGAGCCATTCCATTGTCGTAGAAAAATTTGTTCACAAGCCGATACACCCGACCGTTCATCACACGGCCAGCACGACCCGCCCGCTGTATGCAGTTATTTCGCGACGCCCACTGCGTTCGCAAGGTGGTAAAATTGTTCAGCGTGTCGGCAACCAGCAAACGATGCAAACAGAAATCGATCACTAGTAGGCATGGAGAGAAAGCAAAACAAATATTAACGATTGCTATAATGAAACTTTGAACCATGAATCGAAGCAATCGGGCAAACGATATTTCAATTAGCTTACCAAATTTCACGTCCGGTATGGTGATCGAACTTTCAGCGATGTTCGTCGATAGGATTACTTTCCGGTGTCCCGGTGGCGGTTTGCGAAATACCAATGCCTGCTCCTCCGAAGGCAACGTCGAGTGTAGCTTCAGTATCATAAACTTTGTCTGCAGCGAGTTCGGATTTTTGTCATCCACAAAGTTACGCAACACTTCCGCCATCCGTTCGATTTCGTTGATCCCCGGTAAGAACATGATGATCGATGGTTTGTAATCGATGTTCGACGCTGTTTCGCACTCGTCAATGTAGCGATCGCACACGATTGCCACCTTAGCCGCCACAAAGTACATCTTATCATGCACCTCGGGCTGTTCGTACTTGAGGGTAAAGTCGATTTTTAGTTTTTCCAAATTTTCCAAATAGTACACCGTCACATCATGCTGCGGACAGTTGCTAACGGCCAGCTGGGGCGCAAACATACTGTTCGGTCCCGGTATTTTGAAGTACTGGGCAAACTCGGACGACTCAATTGTGGCCGACATCAGTATAATCTTCGTGTGGCGTGACTGCGTCAGCAGGCGGCGTACGATGATGAGCAGAAAGTCCATGTCCACCTCGCGCTCGTGCACCTCGTCCAGTATGATGTGCGTATACTGGCTAAGAGATTTCGAGGAAATCAAACTATTCAGCAAAACGCCCGTTGTCACGTACAGTAGGCGTGTGTCTTCGCTGAGCTTTTCCTTCAGGCCCACCTTAAATCCTACCAGCGAGCCCAACTCGCAGGAACGTTCTTCGGCGACACGGCGCGCGATCGATGTGGCGGCAATTTTACGCGGTTGCGTGACAATGATATTGCACCATTCCTTCCGCTTGTAGGCTTCCTCCAGCAAGTATTGTGGTACCTGTGTCGTTTTGCCGCAACCCGTCGCACCCTGCAGCACCACGACCGGGTTCTCTCGGATCGCCTTCAAAATTTGTTCCTTCGACTGATGAATCGTTAGACGGTTGGAGCTGACAGTTAGGTTGTACCGCCTAAAGATGGGCTCCATTAGCTCCTTCGCGCGTACAAGATTCAGGTGTTCGGAATCTTCCTCCGCCATCGACGATAGGTCATCCACCTCGTCCATGCGCGAGGCACTCGGTTTGGGAAGAGTATCGCGCGCCCAATCCTACAACGAAAGCAAGCATTATCATCGGTGCAAACCGGTAACCCCAAAC
>STHD01000004.1:21928343-21982312 GCA_016170015.1 Anopheles longipalpis
TAATCGTCCTGTATCGACTGGATGACAAAGTTTCGCACGATGTAATTGTCCTCGGACGTTTCCGACACCATCCGAATGCGATAGTAATCGCTCTCTATCGGTTCCGATTCGTTAGGCCAAAATTGCAAGAAAGACTAGGAGAAAGAAACCATTGGAGCCATTAAAACGGTGCTCGTTTGAAGCATTTCTTCGTCGTAAATACTAACCATATTATCCACCGACGAAAGCAGCACTACTGTTTGAGCGTTATGATCCCATACCATCTGCCAAAAGTCTTTAAAAGTCTCGATCAGCGGATGCTGCGTGACGATAAAGTCTCGCAGCCGGCGGAATCCATGCAGCCAGGTAGCGTTGATGTAGTCACTTCCTTCGACGCCCGGTTTGGGTGTGAGATGTACCCGGCTACCCTCTAACGGGACCAACGAGCTGCGATTTTTGATTGCATTTACCGGCTTCAACGAGGAGGTCAAATTGATTTCCTTTGGCTGATAACTCACGATAAGCTGTGTTGAGGGGATTTTAAAAAAGGTATTAAAATTGTGTTTTCGAATTAAACGAACTGAAACTAGCTGTTTTACATACCTTGTACTGTGCATCGATGTAATCCAGATGGTTTACTAATCCACCAATCGCTTCCATCTTAATGTTCGTCTCTCCGCTAGCGATCGCTTCCGCCAGTGCGTCGTGTATGAAAATGTACTGTTCCTCCGTTTGCACCAGATAATTCCGCTGGGCCCGTATGTATCGCAGAAAGCCAAACACGTTCAGTGAACCTTTCGCTTCGATCTGTTTCAACATTGCATCCAGCACGATAAATGTCCCCGTACGGCCAACACCAGCCGAACAGTGTACCACAATCGGTCCCCCGTCCGCTGGGTTGGCGGTGGTAGACTTTTTCACAAAATTAATCACCGGCAGCGGATGGTCCGGTGTACCATGATCGGGCCAGTTCGTATAGTGATACTGGTACACGGTTTTTTCCATTTGCGATTGTTTCTTTTTCTTCATTTTCAGATGCTTAATGTGGAGCGTGCGCACGGTGTACGTCGCCATCACGTCCTCCTTCACCAACCGTACCTGTATAATGCCGTACGTTTCGGTACCATCCTTTGGCCAATACATATCACATTTCCGGCGGCCTCGTTCCACGAGGTTCGTTATCATTACGATTACGGCGACACGCTGCTCCCACACCATACGCCAAAAGCAATCGAATGTGCCGGGGAGCGGACCCTGAGTGCCGATGAATGCGCGCGGCTTTTGGTAACCGTCGATAAAGTTAGCATTAATGTAGTCAAGATGTTTCTTCTGCCCTGGCACTTGCCGCAGATGCACCCGGCTATGATCATCTGCAAACAAAATGGTTTCGCAATGAAGCAAAAGTGTTTCTTCGTGGGTTTTTAAGCTTTTAAAAAAAGTCATTTGCATACTTACAGGCGATTACATTCAAGTATCGATTCTTGCCCTTGTTTTCCGGATGCTGCGAATTCTCCGATGGATACTCATCGTTAAGTGCCTCGCCCTGAATTGCTTCGTACTCCTTGCTGAAACCGATATCACCGTCCGCATGCAGTTGAGCAACATGTTTCGCGAAATCGGCCACCGCCACTGGACAGCGTACTTCACCACCGACTTCACTCGGTCCTTCCCAGTCTATGAGACCAGCCTGCGCACCCTGACAGGGTTGTGGATCGTCGAGATAGTAATATGCAGCGTGGAAGCATTTCCTAAAACAACAAGCAGTACGGCATTACAGTACAAGAAGTTTGATATGCAATAAATGATACAAAACTGAAATTCATTCCCATCATTACACTATTACGCTATTATGCTCTGTGTTTGAACATATCTTATCGCGCACCAGGAAGCATTTTTCATTTAAATCATACCCATTAGAAAGGGGACCGATCGCAATTCGTGACTGTCGAAGCATTTTCATGTAAATTTGGTCACTTCCAACCTTCTCTGCAGTCGACTTTTGCCACCGTCGGCTATGAAAAACATGAAATGAGTTTTATTTTGCCCAACTTGCTATTCTCTCAGCTCTACAATCTGACCACCGACTCGGAATGGTGTACGTGATGCGATCTTACCGACAGAAAAAAATGTTGATAAGAAGTTGATCGTTGTTACGATATTATCGTAACAAAGCAGCCGTAAAAGTACCTGTCGCCGTGTGAGGAAGTAACTAAACACAAACACACATTGGAGTGTCTGTCCGCCATAGAATGAACCATATCGTGCCCTAGTGTCTAACAAGCATTGCATTAAATGCTGCCCGAATCAGACCATAAATTAAAGCGTTCAACACAAGCACGGTACCTCCTTTCGTCTCTATGCAATGCGGCACCGTTCTTCCATTTCCGTCATTGTCAACCGGTGCCATGATCTTGAGTTTGCGTTGTTAAAGGGGAGCGCTACAAACAAGATCAGGGGTTGGTAAACGTTTGAGATTTAAGATCGTATTTGAATCCACTTTCCTAGATGATCGACTACTTATTGTTTCGCATCCTGCAAACTTCAAAATGGTTTTAATAAAATGTTTATTTTATATTGATGGTAGGAAAATAAAGACTTGTTTTTTGAAGTGTTTAAAATGTTGCAAATCAGTGAAGGGGTTAACATTTGGCATGTGTTCTCATCATTTTTTTTACAAAATTTGCGCTACTTCATGGAACAACAGCTACAGGCCACTCGGTTTAACAGTCGCTTGCTTGCGGATAGAATTGCTCCAGAGAGTCAGACCTTGCCGACCCCTGATGTGGACCGATCCAGTGACTGAGTAATTATTTAACGCTAATTTAGCTTTCGGTACAGGTGAGATAACGTTATATAATGGCATTTGTGTACTTTTTTCCCCTTCGTAAGTTCAATCGATTCATGATGAATCACACCCTTTGCCACAATTATCCATTCCAACGTAATTGAAATGTTTGACATATCAACGGGAAAATGATTAAACGAACTGTTTGTACAAATCGTTTCGTGGTTCTGATTTGTCCAGGTAAGCGATTAAAGAAATGATGATAAATATTATGCAAATAGTTCACATAAAAATCGATCGATCGGAAAGTTCTACCGATGATCATGTGATCGTTGTAACTGGAATGTAAAATTGCAGCCATTAATATCTTAAGATTACTCAAACGCTGAAACATTCATCCAAACCATTACCTCTGTTCAATTTTGCGATCGTTGCGTTACCCAACCATAATTAAAAACTCTCGTAAAATAGTTCTAAAACTCACCTCATCCATCCACACCACGAAGGCATTGTGGTTTGTAATGGAAAAAAGTAACAATGATCCCGCTTAACCGTAACAGAAGCACAAGTGATCATACAAGTTAGAAAACATTGGCCTGTCTCTCGACATGGATAAAAGACAACAAATATTGCTACTATTTGCCATTCATCCGGTCGTGATTATCGTCACGTAGATTGTCGTAAACGTAAACGTTTCCGATTTTTATTTCACTTATTATACTTGTAACATAGGTAATAAAACACAAAACCACATTTAACTTCGAAACGCATCAAACACTCCTGGTTTCAAGTTCAATCACACGCATCTTAATACACCGTGTTCCGGTTAAATTCCACGTTTACACACTCGCAATGCGAAAGGTACAAGGTTTTTTCGCGATCGTCCTTGTCACTGCTGACCGAACGGTTGTGTCGTCGTTGTATCTTTGCTTAGATCTCGAACCAAACGACCGGTTAGACGCGCCGGACGATGCTCGCGAGTGTACAGTGCGTGATGGAAAACCAAAACTGAACAACAGGTTCGCGACATTCGCTCGCCTTCTCGCGCAGAGCAAAGTAAAGAGATATGGGAGCAAAGTGTTTGTAGCTGAGATTCGATATTAGACTGCTATCTTTCTTACGACAACTGGTAGTGTCTTGGTACGCAACGGAGAGAGAGAGATAATTACGATTTATTATTAAATGATCATAACTCACATTACTACGACTCTTCTTATGCAAACGTTGCATATCTTTGAGGAAAGATAGAATGATTGTTTCATTGATGACCCGATCATCTTGGAATTGGAAACTTTCGGTAGATTTTGTCTTGGTGCAAACAACTCAAGATTCTATTCAATACTCATAGGTGGATCCATAGGTCTTCCATTAATCCTAATGGACGAAGTGGACACTAACCACTCAGATGAATAAATTCCTATAATGTTTGAAATTGGCTACGCGTGTAGCGTTCACGCTCTCGTTCACTTCTTCTCGACCAAACAAAATGCGCTCTTTTCTCTCTTCTTCTATGTTTTGGTTCTCTCCTTCTAGTTTTTTGTTGTTGTTGTATATTTTGTTGACATCCCATGACAAATTAATGCTAACAATGTTCATCAATTTCACGTAACGCACCTTTAACGGCCGAGCGATAAGCAGCATTATGTGAACCGATAGCATTTGAGGGGTGCCCGAAGAGGGGAAAGTAAATACCGGAACTATACTGCCAAGAGTGTTGCACGCGTCTGACGATTGTTTACTAAACTTGTCACGCAATCGCAACACTGGATTTGGTGGTGCATTTACACCTTTTTAACGTTGTCGCGCCAAAACATACGCCGGTTACTATCAAAACGTACACAAACGTCGCGTCAAGTTGATAGCATACACGTGTATGAGAAGGAAATGTGTAATTGTACTGTAACTCCCATTAGGGGATCGTTTTACATCATGCTTTGCAAAAGTTTAGAATAAAACAAATAACTTACTTCCACAGAATGAGTCCCAACACGATCAGCAGCAGGGCAGAAAAGCTAAACACGATGCCCGCCAGTACGGCCAAGTTGTAATCATCGTACGCCTGTCTCTGTGACTTTAGCGGAGCTTTTTCACAGTTCGGTTGGAGAGAAATCTAGTAAAGAAACGAGTAATAAAAAAAAAACGCGATTAGGAAAAGTAATTCAGCACTATTTACTGCAACCGTTACTTACCTTGCGTGGTTCGGAATACGATCCGAGAATGATTTTTTTCGGATCGAAAACGCTCGCCGATGCTGCACGTACTTTCACCTCGTATGCCGCATTGCTCGTAAGATTTGGAATGATTAGCTGTTGATTAAAAGAAAACATCAGTATCTTCGATTTTATGCTTCAAATGCTTTCAAGCGTTCATTCGTACCGAAGTTTCCATGATGGAAGAATTCACCGTGATGCGAATATCGCGAAACTCGTGGTACGCGATATTCCGATAGCTGATTATGTACAGATCGATCGTGTTGTAAAACGTTTGTGGAATGCGCCAACCGTAGTACAGTGCGTTGTGGGAGTGGCACGTCAAGTTGACCACTTTCGGTGCGCTCGGACCACTGACATCGGTACGTTGCGTTACCTCGGACGGTTTACCATCGTGTTTTTTCGTAAACGCCGTCACTAGGATACGGTATTCGGCAAATGGTTCTATATAAAAAAAGGAAAGTGAATAAAAAAAAGCGAAATGAAATGCTTTCCCCGTGGAGAGAAATTGGAATAAGGACTGAATAATACTTACTTAAATTCGAAAGCGTATAGTGATAGACAGAGTTTTGCATTTCGTTCAGCTTCAAGATCGGCATGTGCAGATCGGTTTGGTTCTGATGGATGTAGTACACACGGTATCCATGGATCGCTCCATTAGCTTTCTCGGGTTCGCGCCAGGTCAGCTTGATGGTGGTAGAAGTTACCTCCAGCACGGTCAGGTTCTGGGGTGGGCTTGGTTCTGTGGGAAGAAAAAAAAACAGCATAATTAATCATTTATGATCGTCCATTTGTTTATCAAAGTGTGAATAAGATCGATCATCACGCAATAGATAGCAAATGCGTGTCTCGTTTTATCAGTCATTTTAATGTCTCCAACCGAAAAGTACATTGTATATGTAAATTCAAAACTATCACATTTTACACGATAATATTTTAAATTAATAAAGCTACAGCTAGTCAACACGAAATGCATTTTTACCAATATCGTCATCCGCCGAAAAGGTTGGATCGTGTGTGGAAGTTTGCGGTTCATCGTTGCTTGCCGCTTGCTCTATCGGTACCACACGAACCACTGCTGGTGTGGAGGAAGATTTCAGCGGAAGTACACGGGGTTCCTCAAAATCTTGCTCAAGCCCTTCCAACTCATCGTCACCATTGGTACCGTCGCCGGCATCATACGGGTGAAGATTGAACGGAATAGTTTCCGAAGCTTCCGATGGTAACGGTGTGGTTGTCGAGATTACTTCCAGCGGTAAATTGTTCGAGCGTGTCGGAACGGGTGAAAATTCCGCAGGAAGCGTCCATACTGTGCTGCCAGCAATAGCGAGCATTATCAAAACGATCCGTAACATGTTGTGAATAGTTATCATCCTTTATTGTAAACACTTTTCAAGCAAACTATTTCCTTATCGTCTCCACTGCCCAACAGGCCCTTTTTTTGGCACAAGTGGCACGGGTGTAGGGCGTGAGCGCTTATGCGTCTGTGTAGGCCGGTATTCGGGTGTGAAATTTGCACTCTTTGCGTTATTTTCACTTTATACCACCACCTCGCAGCGGTCTCCTATCCGCACCGTGCTCACTACCGATGGCGGCGGGAGGAGGGAGCCGGGGAGAAAGTACTGCGGGAGTGGAACGCGTGTCTCGCGTTGCGGAAGATCGTTTTCCTTTTTGGTTCCTTTGTTCTACACCCAACACAAAACCGCTTCCAGGATGGGGGCACACAGTGCCAAACACATTGCACGGGACAGTTTCGATTTTCGTTTCATTATACACGCTTCAAACATATGCCTCACTAGAACCACTGACCACGAACACACCAGTTCCAGTTCGATGGTACGTTTACAAAAGCACAAGTAATCAGTTTAGTGCAGGCAAACGAAGCACAGGAGAGAGAAAAAGTCAATTGCAGGGGAAAGGTCAGTTAAGTGGCCGCCCCACTAATTCTCGGCGGATGTTTCGTTCACAGCTTTCAATTGCCATCAATTGAGGCGTTACACACGGTGTCGCGGTTGCGTGCAGACAGTGAAATTGGGAAATGGAACGGGAGAGTGATTCACTGGCGGCGCATCAAGCGGTTAAGAGGTGCAAACTTTTCACGGTTTTGGTCAGGGCGGTTTTTTTTTCTGTCGTGTGTGTATTGTGTTCGCTCCAGCGTACGGGCGCACTGGTGTTTCGATCGATTTCAATGCGTGCGCCTCTTCTTACTCTTATTCTTCACGGTTTCTGTATGCCCCAGCTAAAGGGTGCGCAAAAAAAAGGAAACTCTCACACACCGGTTTGCACCAAACTTTAGCAGAGTGGAAACGAGCGAAAGCGTTCTCGCTTTATTTACCACGGAGAAACCATTTTCCTTGTACGCGTTTGCACCTTAATTTTTAGCATATTTAAACACTACCCTGCGTACGGTACGGGTTTTGCCCGAAAGCCATATTTGTTTTGACAGTCTGGCTGTCATCTTGGGGGATGCGTTTATCGTGCTCGGCTCAACGCTTGATGCCACTCCCGGCACAGGGTGAGTACACAGTGAAAAACGCTTCACACCGGGTGGCGGCGCTCAAGCGCGTTCTCTAGCGGTGGGTTTCATAACTATCCTAGTTTTGTATTGCTGCGAAAAATAACGTCCGTCGGAAGAATTTTCATATGATTGAAACAAAACTTATAATCAATAAGCTAATCACTTCAAAACTGTAAACTTCTAGAAATCGAAACGAATAATGTTAACTGGTACCTTTGACCGCATATGGCCACAAAAAATCATCTTACTATACAAGTTGATAAAAGGAAAGGCAAAGGAAGATGAGTTGTCGCTAGCCGTACCCCAAAAAGCACATAAAACGATTATAATAATTAAGCGAAGGATGGTTTTCATGAAATCTACGCCCCCCGGGCTACACATTGGACCGAGATGTGGAAATGTGATAATTTTCTTTTATAATTGAATGCCCAAATGTTTCCACCTTCCACCAGCCAACGTCAATCCACATGGGAGATCCATACGGAGAGGAAAGATATGCTAGGATACGGAGTGGTAATCAAAATTCGGCACCGCACAAGAAAAAAAAGCTAATCCAACCAGATCACCGCAGAATGGAACAAGTTTCGGTTTGGTAGAAAAAGTGGAAAGTTCAATTTCTTCATCATATTTTTTTTCTTCGATTGCTTCCTTGCACTTGCGTTGGGAAATGATTGCCCCCAGGGGTTGGGTTTCCTTTTTCTCTTACCCACGGTGTTTCTTATATTTCGGTGTGAAGAGAAGGGTGCATTTTTCACACCAGCGTGGTAGTAGTGGGCTGCACCCTAACCATGAACCTCATCATCTCATCGCTCGGTAATCCTATTAGGCAACCCGCAGTATGTACGAAGGGAATCGATGATGCCCCTCGCCTACGTTAACGGGCTGCCAATGAGTCTAGGCAAACGCTATAGCGTCTCCGATCGTCACCCAATCGCTTTATTGGCACAGTCAAACCCGTAATGAAATGTGATTCCAGTAGTGAGAAATTTGTGCGGCTTTAAAACTACTTTCAGTCGGTCTCACGTACAATCCGATAGTCGGTTAAGTTGCGTTGCGCAAAAAAAAATACAATAATTTCAATTGATTAACAAACTACAGTTTGTTACAACTTCAATACCTCTTGCAGTTATCTTAATTAGATACATTAATCCGCACGTCCTACGCTCGAAGTTTTATTGATAAAAAAACTCAACATTGCAAGCGTTATCAATGAGGGAAAATAAAACCGGAAACAAAATAGAAATTGTTTCTCCCATTTCAATAAATGATACAGAATTTGTAAATTAATGTTCTTTGCATATTTCAAACGCACCACCAAAACCCCCTTCCCATCGAATATTGTACCGTGATCGGATTTGTGAACAAATGCACATTCTTCACGGATGCAAAACGGATATAAAGCTTTCTTGCATTTCGTTGATCGTAGCAAGGAAAGTGCACAAAACCATGAAATGGTTTGTGTGTGTGTGTGTGTGTGTGTGTGTATATTGTGCTTGCGCCCGGATAGGCGGAAAAGCATGAGCACTAAAAACCCTACTTCCTACTTCCTCTTTGGCGAATCGTTAGCTGGTGAAAGATGGAAAGACGGTTTTGCAATCATATAGCTCGAATGGAAAACAAAGCTCATTATATGGATGTCAGTCGGGGTTTTTTTTCTCTCTATCTCTTCTTCGCTTTGTTCTGTCTCTGCTCGCCCACTTGGTCCACTTGAGCGAATGGTACAAGCACACACACTACATCCAAGTGGCAGGACGACTTTGGACGTCTGTGATGAGTAGCAACAGCATCAGCAGCAGTTCGCCAAAAGGAGCGTTGAGTCGTTCTTAATCTAGAGTCTGGGTTTCCATCTTGCAACGGTTTTTGCAGTTGATAGGTTGCACCTTGAAGGTATAGAGAGAGAGAGAGAGGATTTTTTTATGTGACAACCCATAGTTGTACTACGTGCCGGTGGTGAAGTTCTTGCGTGTTCTTGCAATTCGTGATGGTCCAGGTCCGGATGGAATTCACCATTTCAACCGATGTGCGCCCAACCTTTTAACGTCATTGCATCGAGTGCTGAGGGGGGATGCTGTACTGTATGATTCTCCTCCCACTTTTGTTCCCATTGGGAGATGTACTTTGCTAATGATGAACCATTTATTCGTCTCCACCCGGTACTACCTTTCCGCCCCCCCCCCCCCCCCCTTGTCGGCCCATGACTGAAGGTGGAGCTTGCAAAACTTCTCCCTTTTAACCCCTTTTTCCACATTTGGGGGGGAGGGTGTTTCGTGATGAAAAGCGGCAAACGAAAAACAACTATGCCCTTTGTCTTCATCGCCCGGCATATGCACGATGGATGACACTCGGCGAGGACAACACATCACTTCTGTTTTCTCCCGTTTTCCTTCCCACCGCAGTACACGTTGCCAAGCAAAAAGCAAGACAAAGCGCAAGACTTCAATGCTTGCATTTCCCACTACCGTCCTACCGTCCACCATTCCTACCGTTGCCGGCGGGGCGTGACTTTACCACCAATGGGAATGACGGGGAGCTTTCGTGGCTGCAAATTGCAAAACTGTTACACATCCCGAGGATTAATGCGGCACGGAAGATGATGTTGCTTTCAAGTTTTACTGCCTTGTACCGTTGACATCATTTCACGCCCGAAACGGTACTCACATTAGAGGCAGTCTGCAGTGCAGTCATATCCTTACCTGCTTCTTTTTTTTTGTCAAACCCCCAAAGGGGTTTGGAGGAGGGTTGAAAAGGGGAGGTGGTAAAGGGGGATGTTTGTAGCATACCATCGCATCGCATGCCTTCCGGCCGATTGCGTTCGCGTTCTTTGCACTTTGCTTTGGCGCCATCGACCCCATCTCACACAAGGATGTCTGCCACACCCCCCCGGAGGTGGAGGGTGGAATGTCATTCGTGGGAAGATTCATCCCTGAGTTTTGAACGGGACTACACGGATGTTAGAGAGACATTTTTCCTGTTCGACCGTAATAATGATTATGTTTTCCAGCGGAAGAAAATTGCATAACAGATGGATTGCATAAGTGTCACACACACACATACGGCCATATATCGGATGCAAATGGACGGGTTGTTCCGTTGCCGTGGTGCAATAATATTGCTATATCGAGAGAGCGAGAACAAAAAAAGAAAGAACCCATTCCACGGTACACTAACGAACAAACCGGTTAACTGTGGCGCTCCCATCAGGAAACACGATACCACGCTGTCTATCTGTCCATCGATGCACCGATCTTCGGTTGTGTTTTGCCTTCATTTGCATATGCAACGGACAGCACGTGGGGATGAAAATTAAAAGCATAATCCCAAACTCCCCAAAAAGCTTCACCGATAGATCTTTGTTTTTTTCTTTGCTTTTTTTTGCCTGTTTGGTAAGAGTAGAATTTTTCACTCTCCATTCATGGGGGAAAAACCAACCCCCCCCACCCCCCAAACCCCAAAATCAAACGACTGGCAAAACAAACGTTTTTGACACGTCGGGTCAATTTTATCTGCAGACCAGAACCGTGCCACTGATCTGGGGAATCTTCGCTCACTGGCCCATTGCGCGATCGTTGCCCAGCAAAAACGCAAAAACAGCGACTAAATAAAGCAACAAGCAAACGTTCACCATATTTGACGCGTATCCCGGTGAGGTTTTCACGCTTGCATCCCAGGCTCCGGACGATGGTGGTCCTGCTGCACTTTGGTGTTACATGGTGCATCGTCTAGAGCGGCGACAATTCCTGGCATCACCCAGACCGGTTCGTGGTACATTCGTTGGTTGATCTCGTTATTGTGCGTTGTTGGATCGTGCAATCACATAAAATTGTACATTCCATGTAAAGGCAAACAGGAAACGCCTTCCTCACCTTCACCTCACGAAAGCTCATAAAATTCAAACATTGCCCAACGCCCGTCCAAAAAAAAAAAAGGTGTAGGTTTTTGCTGCCCCGCGATGTCTCTATTTCTCATTGACACTTTTCCGGAATGGCATTTGGTTGTAAAAAAAAAGGAGCGAATAAAAACAAAACATTAAAAAAGAAGAGCTCTTGCATGGTTTAGCTCGATAAAACAGGATTACAAAGCGTAGGGAGGAAGAAAAAAAAGAACGGAAAGTTTCACCGTCAATCGAATTTCCTTTTTTTTTTGTTGGTTCGATCACAGATACACAACAACCCCCGATCGGTGTTTGGTGTAGTTCCTACGGTGCCGGTAGCACCATTCGATAGCACATTCCATAAGATCCGGTTTAGATATGTTGGAACATTTCGAAACCTACGAATCCATTTATTTCTATTCCACACTGATGTAGAGCTTTGGTGTAAAGGAAAAAAAACGTGGTTCAAAACGAACGATTTTGTTTTGCTTGTTTTCTGCTGCCATTTCCTGGTAGCGAACCGTAAGGTACGAGGTGTGAAATTAATAAGGATGAACAAAATAAAAAAAAAACTCCAACCCGAAAAGCCTTTTCCCCGGTACGGTGGTAGCATCATTTGATAGATATTCTGATGCCGGACAAGAATTCGTACCCGGTACCGGGTGGAATGTTTTGTAGGCATAGTTTTTTTTGTTTTGTTTTGAGTTCCAAAGACATGAGCATTTTTTGCGATAGTGGTGCTATTATATTACTTGCCACCAGTACGTTCTCCAGCGGGAAGTGATAGTGTTAGGAATGGTTTAAACATTTTTTTTAACAGCTTTTTTTTTGTATGGAATGCACACCGAGAAACATATTTCAACTAAATTCATGGCAAATGTGCGTGAAAATATTGGTGCTGTCTTATCTCTTTTAATATCTTTCCGTAGGAGTCGAGCAATCCGATGAGCGTTTAATCTGTAGAAAAGTGAATGATAACACAAATAATATTAAAGAAATTGGGAATAGTGAACAAAATATTCACTATAATTAGAATATTATTCATATTTACAAACAAATACAAAACATTTTGATATCAGTAATTCTTGTTGGAAAAACACCCTTCTGGTTATAATCATCATTTAAACATCATTTATAATACATTTTTAAACCTTTCTCTTTGCTTATTTTTGATCCCTGTAAAATATCATATTACCTTGTAGACGACCTTTATACCTCATAGCGTATCTCGGGTGTAATCTTACTCAAAGTGTAGAGTCACCCTCGATGTTTGGTGGACGAGATAGGACGAGCCACAAACCGCAGCTAATGCTTTTCTATAAGCCGGCTTCTGTTTGTGTTCTGGTTTTTAGGTTAAACATTTAAAAGGTACCATTTTTTTCATCCTCCTAATACTTTGCTTAGGTTGTTTTGGAGATTCGGAAGTTTGAAATATGAATATGGAAATTTGAGCTATTTGCAGAGAAGGTAATCGTACATGGCTATCGAGGCTTTTCATTTGTTAATACGTGTGAGAAAGCAAGCAAACTAACAATTTATAGATAATTCATTAAGACCGCTAAAATCGTAATCAAATAAATTAACACAGTGAGCTTCTATCACTAAATCGCCCAAATAACACGCAATATGATCACATCAATCCAACAATCCAACACAATAAACACAGTACTTTGAGGAGCACGTTTATTTGCTATTGTTTTTCCTCCGGTGATTCTTTTGTCTCTCTGACAATGCTTTACCAGTAAATCTCACTCATTTAGCCAATTAAACTAATTTTAACCACAACTTTTAACAAGCAGATCAGCAGGGTCGATCTATAAGAAGTTCAAACCTCTTTAGCTCTTGGGCAAAACTCTCCATGTCAATAGTAATGGTTCTTTTTTTATTATGAGTTTAAAGTTTAAATTCGTCTGTCGTCCCTATGTTTATGGAGAATTGAAGTCACTCGTCTAAAAACAAAATCAACAGTATAGCTTAATTAACACATAAATGATTAATTTTGCCTTTTAGTAATATTTTGGAATAATTACTAGTAAAAGATCTGATAGACAAATCGTGATCCTTCTTATCTAAATCTGTGAAAAAAAAATTCTTCTAAACATTTACTAAACATAAACATTTACTACTGTTTTCGTATGTATTAGATACCCAAAATCCATTTTGTGTTGCACTTGTAATTGCTTCCATTAGGCTTTCGCTCTTTACGGTACAAGGGGCGCGCAATGTTAAACAATGGAAATGAACAAATATAACACGGCAACACGGAAAGAGAAGAAGAAAAAAAAACACAAACATCCATGGGGTTTACACTTACCTCCTTCATCTGTCATAACCAGAACGGTCGTCGGCGGTCCTAATCCTTCCGGGTTGAACACTTGTATCGAGACCAGATACTGCGTGTACGTTTCGAGGTTATGAATTTCGTGGTTCTGGTAACGGTGTTGGGTAAACAGAAAAGAAAGACCAAAAAAAACAGAGAGTCAGAGTGTGAGAAAGAGAGAAAGAGAGCGCGTGTGTGTGTGTGTGTGGGTAAGAAAGAGAAATTAATGTAAAACCCTTTCTACCACTCGATGACGGTTCGCTTCATACTTTTCAGTTTCCCTGGTTTTTCCACCCACCCCTACAAACCCTTAAATACTTACACCACCCTCTCCCATCCCAGCATCGGTCTTGGGTATTTGAACATTTCTAATCCTTTTTCGTCGGTAACAAAATTCAGCGGAGTGAGTTTTGGATGCGGAAAGAGAGTGCGAGATTGCGTACACAAAACGGTGCCGTTGGAGTTTTCCTAATAGGACATGGGAAAGGGGGTTGTGTGTACCCGTACTACCCGCAATGGTCGAAATTGCAGTTACAGTTCGGTTAGAATTTGCACCATTAAATTAGTGGTAATTATGATTTTCTACCACACCGTCCGAATCACCTCACCGGCGACCTGCGACACTACATGGTGAACACCAGGGCTGGTGAACCGAATCATCGGACCCGTGTCGAAAGCTCCCGAAAACATGACTTTCCACTTGCAGCGACGACGGAAGCCATTAAACCATAAAACATACGGCCAACACTGCTGGCTTCTCGGCTGCTGCCCGAAAGGATCTCCGTCTCTCGTACCACCGGAACTGGTTCCCTTTATTTGCCCTTTTTGGCGTTCGTACTGCCAGGCCATGCTGGTAGCAGCAGTTCGTGTGCNCGACGGAAGCCATTAAACCATAAAACATACGGCCAACACTGCTGGCTTCTCGGCTGCTGCCCGAAAGGATCTCCGTCTCTCGTACCACCGGAACTGGTTCCCTTTATTTGCCCTTTTTGGCGTTCGTACTGCCAGGCCATGCTGGTAGCAACAGTTCGTGTGCTATCTAAACTTGCCCAGTGCGCCATATTTAGAAGCGATGCAAGATCTTTGTGCAAGGCCATAACCATCGTTATGGGGCGAGAGGTACGGTTCTATAAAAGAAGGATATCGTTCGTGCACTCGTTGCACAGCAACTGCATTGCCAACCCTTCGGGGGTGTGGTGGAAGGGTGACCGAGGAAGGTGGGTGGGTGCATTTACGTGTGTAAACAGAATTATTATGCATTGTTTGCTGATGAATGCATTTTCTGCCCGACAGCACCTCGACCCTGGAAGGGAAAAGGAAAGATGAAGGATAAGAAAGCAAAAGGGGCAAAGGGGAATCGTTCGACGGCCCATGCCTATTGCAGCACCCAACCAGCAGCAACACCATGTCGAGCATCGACTTTTGTGCAAATACCGACGCCAAAAGCATTATTCCGCCGAGAAGGAACACGCCCGGAATGGTACGCTGCTATCGGAACGGCACAGAATGGTTTCCTTAGCGATTGCAGAAAACATTCTCGCGCTGGAAAAATCTAAAGCAGAAAAGGGATCGTGTTGAAGTATAGAGCAAACCAAACGGGGGGAAAAAAACCAAGACGAAGAAGCAGAGAAAAGAAAAATTAACAATGAGCAGCAAACAATGAGTGATCGCAAATCACGCTGGGGCGTAAAGTTTAATTGAATTCCGTGCCCATCGGACGGGACGGGTTTTCCCCCCGGTAATGTTGCGTAGCAGTGTGTAGGTGCTTTTTCCGCTATTTCATTTTATACCAACACTTTTCCTATCGCAAATAGCGGAAACGTGTGAATAAATAGTGTATAAAAAGTGTATGTTTTTTTGTTGTAAATTATTTATAAACGACCGATTCCTGTTTCAATAGATTGAATGGAAGCAAACTGGTGTTCACTGGTGACAAAGTTTGTGTAAAATGCTTGTCTGGGTTGTTGAAATAATAAATAGTCGGTAAAGTAATTTATGTTGGTTGTTATGAGAAAATAATTACGAAATTGATTGACATTATGCACCTGTTTCATTGTGGAAGTTCTGAAGCGCTGATTCAGGCAGTGTTTCTTAATGGAGAGAAATTGAATTACCTAACCACAACTGGATACAATTTCTCTCTTTTGATTTAACGATTAAATCGTGCTTATATTGGGTTATGTAAATTGCGACATTTAACGACATATTTACATATTAAACATAATTATTTTCTTGAACACGGAGGAAGTCGTTTTCACGACCGAACTGCAGCACATTCTTCCATACGCCGGGGGGACAAATCAGCAAACGGGAAACTAAAGACGCCCTCTTTAACTGATAGTGTCTAAAAGAAAAAAAAACCGTATTTTACTACAATTTTTTTGAAAAAAGGTGAAATATTTTGCTCATTTTTCGTAGTTAAACCAAACTGTTCTTAGGCTTTTCTATAATTTTTAATAAACGGTACGCTTCACCCAAGTTTCGATCCCTGATCGTTCGTGTTATTGAGGTCTGCATTGACAAAACACTGTTTGCTGAGCCACACAAATAGTAGTAAACTTAAAATTACATATGTTAGTCACATTGTGCACAAGTTTAACCCCTAATGGTTCGTGCCGCAATCATATGCTCCTCCACCAGTATGTCATTTTAGCGCCTACGCTCAGCTGTTTTGTGTCGAAAGTTCTTCCCTTGCTGTAAAGGAACAAGTTTAATAGCATTTAAACTTTCCACTACATACTGTTCCACATGTGTAAAAAAGGCAAACGGTATGGAGATAAATCTTTATTAAAAAATGGCACACCAACAAAAAAAAAGAGATGGAAAAAGTACATTGTGCCAACTATTCCTTGTTCTTCCCGCTCCCTTTTTGGGTGATACCGTTCCCAAAATTATCTCATGTAAAAATGAACTCCCAACTTCAAACCTCTCTCTAACGAACCCGCGTACTTGGTCGAGTAGTGTTCGGGTTTTGCAGCCGGTTTTTGGGTAAATGGATTAGCCGAACTAAAAACATTAACTTTTTTTGGGTCGAAAGTCTCGTCCTCACACCGAAAAAAGACGGGTGGGTCTATTCCTTATGCTCTTATGTCGGTGGGGGCAGGAGAAACGGTGATAATTTCTATTAGAAATTAACTTTTTTTTTCGTTACTCGTTGCTTCCTTCTATTCCCCTTTTTTAGCCATTAGCTAGTTCCACTTTTGAGGTAAACTATGGTAAAACTTTTCTCTATTTCCCGGGCTCTACCGTCAATGGTACGTTGTGATGCGGAGCGGATCGGATAGGCGAAACCCTGAGTAAGGGGGTTTTGTAAATTGGATAATTTACTGAACTATGTGCCAGTGCAGAACCATCTGCATCATCGTGCACTTGCGATGCAATTGCAGTCGCAGCTGCACTTCATGGTCGCGTCGTGTAACGGTTGAACCATATACTTCCACCAAAAAAGCTGTTCACTTTCTCCACCTAGGGGTTGGACACTATCAACCCCTCAAGATGCACTCTCTAACCCCCATCCCCCCTAACCCCCTTACCCCCTCTTCCAGTTTTCAACCATCCCTTTCACCCCCCTCAGTCCGATTTTGCCATCGTGCCGGACAGACTGGTCCGGCTGGCGCCAGCAAAACCCACGGCACGGAGCAAATCGAATTTGGACGTCCTCACCTCGACGGCACTATCGCGAATGTAGATCTCCTTGACGTCGTCCGTGTGGTAGTCCCGGGGCCGGTACGTTATCCGGTAGCCGAGAAACTCGCCTAGTATCGATTCGGGCGGTGGTGCCTTCCACGAGATATATACAGAGGTGGCGGACGTGTTGTGTGCGATTGTTGTTACCGGTTTTCCCGTCGGTGCTGCAATGGGAGAGCAAATTGAAAAGTGAGTAACGAAACGAAAATTGAAACAAAAAAAAATCAATAGCTAGCGAAACAGAATACGTAAATGAAAAATGGCTCAGCGCAACTAATGGGCAGCCTGGGTGGTTGTACAACAGGACTACAACGGGGATGGTTAAGTTGGTCGGTAATGGTATTAGGTAAGTTTGATCATTAGGACCGGTTCCCCCAGTGGTGGACTATCTATTTTAGTGTGCTTCCGCTTTCGCCGAGAATGTGGTTTCCGGTGGTATACAACCGCAAAACGCGCGCCCCGGCCACAGTCCGGAAGGGAAAAATTATCCCAAAATACCAGCCCATTTAGTTGTTCTTTTTCTCTCGCTCTCTCTCTAGAGTGATTTTAAATGTACTTAATGGTAATTAAATTTAATTAAAAGCACTACTGAATGTTAATAATAGATAATAGAGTTTTAGAGAAAAAAGCGTGCGGTGTAGAGGAATATGTTTGATTTTGTTTTATTATTATTAACAATTATGATCATTCGCTGTGTTAACGAGCCTGTAAAAATGCTATTGAACTTAGGCCTTGTTAAAAGATAATTAAAAAATTGTTAAAATTAAAATTTTCAAAGAACAATTCGATATACGATCGCTAAACGTTCGCAAAAATGTTCATCCCCTTAACCATTGGTTGGTAAACGTTTATCAAATAAGAATCCGGCACAATGAACCATTTTCCAATTCCAATGAAATGAGCTTTTATCGTTCACTTTCCACGCGAAAAACGGAACCGACCGGGTCTGGGCCGCCCAAAAATTAAGCAGCTTCGTCTGACACTTACGGCAGCGTTAATTGATTTTCACGCTACGGCGGCTTTGCCGTAGCTTCACGGACATCGAGACGCACTAACAATCGGTCCAATCCTTCGCAATGGAACCTTCCTTCGTGCCGATTGAGCGTTTTGGGGCTTTTGCTGGGCTTTTTGC
This sequence comes from Anopheles longipalpis, assembly GCA_016170015.1. Lineage (NCBI taxonomy): Eukaryota > Metazoa > Arthropoda > Insecta > Diptera > Culicidae > Anopheles > Anopheles longipalpis. Next base: position 21,946,846 of record STHD01000004.1, read on the forward strand.
GCGACTCCATCCGGACATCGCGTAAATATCAACTGCTTTGAGATGAAACAAAGCAATAGCAACGAAAAAAAAGACACATTTCGCCACCAAACTCAATACGAACGGACGTGGGCAGGTATTCAATGTATTTAAATTTATTCAACAATTACGACCGCCGACCGTAGGACGCTTTTCTAAGGACAGACAGTTCACGCTTACCGTACGCGGCGGCATTTGAGCGTTATTTTGCCACGAGACTTCAAATTCGACCGTCCAACATTCGGATGGTTTGCCAATCCCCACCGCCCATGGTCGACATTCCTTTACCGAAGGTCATTTTAAATTGTGCGTCTAGCAAGGAAAGGCCTTGCCAATTTGAACAGCTTAATTGGATGCCACAACAGGGGCCAGGTTTTGTGCGCCGTGGTACGTTGGTGCTGAATTATGGTGAAGCGTGCGAAGAAACATTCCGTCCAAGACACCTCCAGGCAGGCAGATTCGTACGGTGGAAACTTACCTTCACGCAATGTAACGAAGTAATACGATTCTTTTGACGGTTGACTATGGCCAAGCTTGTTGACGGCGATAACCCGGAAGCTATAAACGGTGAATGGCTGTAGCCCTGTCACCTGATGGGCGGCCTGGCTGCTTTTCGTGTGTATCGGTGGTTCCAGTTCCCAGTCACCATTTTCGCCAATTCTGAAACAAACAAGAAGGAAGTAGAATGTATTACACATGACCGGAATTGGATGTGCAAGTTTTTATTTGTGATCAAATGAAAAATTTAAAGATGACAAAAAAGTGTAATTTTAATTGAACGCTGTCATTATTTGATCGGGAAAATTGCTTTCATACATTTTGCCTTTGTTTTTTTTTATCAAAATTGGTTGAGTGTCATTAAATATTGTAAAGTTTGAAGAAATCGAGTGATTTTTTTTTAAAGTACGTACGTGTTGCATATAATTATTGTGAATGTAGATACTATTTTTAAAACTGAAGAATGGCTGTTGAATTAAGTTTCTTTTCACTCAAACATTGCTTTAAATAAAAAAAGAATAAAAAATTATAAAACAATAAAAAAAATTCTATAAATCCGAATATTTCCTAAGGCCTTAGCATACGGCGACTAGCTTTCTCGATGGTTCGTTTTTTTGAAACATCGTCACTGGGCTTAAAAAAACTTGCATTTCTCATCGACTTCATGAAAATAGTAAATTTATTACTAATAATAATATTCTTTGTTTAAATTAGTTTAATTTAATTCAAGAATATTTTTTCGCTACCGGCTCGATTAAAAACGTAAACAAACCTTGCATGAGAAAAAGTTTAACAACCTTGAAGTCGCGCCAGAATCGCTAAAATTATGTTGGAACATTGAGCTATTTTTGTCGCGTTCGCAAACGCGATAATTGCAAAGCATGTAGTGACGGGGTTACTATGAATTATTAAATATCAATTACAAAAGAGAAAACCGAATTCAAAGGAATTCTTAAATTGACTTCGAATTGAATCTGCATACAATATAACACATACATTTAAGGCAACGTGAACGATATCGATTTAATGTGATTGTGATTTTTATCGCTTTTACGGCATTTAACTGTAAATGAGTTAATTGGACATATTATTGGTATGTTGATAGTGAAACAATTATTGCTATGTTTCACCACGAGTCATTGTGTCAATACTATGAGAGAAATATGAAAATTAAACATGAGTAACTCCATTCCAGATTCCAAGATATTTAAAATTGGTTTAATTTTCAAAAACATCTCACAAATAGTTAATAAAAATATAACAATAAGCGTCATTTTTCAGCTTGGTTCCAACTTGGTTCCATAGTCTCCCTATGAGACCTACATAATCCACGATCTGATAAAAGTGTCAAATCAATCAGTTAACAAGTCCCCAAGAAATATGGGAATCGATTTAATTAGGGATGTTGCTTTGTAAAAAACAAACATATTCGATCTATAAACACAAACGGTTCAACATTACCAATGTGTGGCTTCGGATATCAAAATTAAGTTTTAAACTGAATTTAATATTCAAACTCAACTACCTGCCATTATGAATATTTAACTCCTTTTTTGATTTAAATAAGATTTTTTGGGTGTTGTAATTACGTCATGAAAATCACATGAAACGATTTAATTCGGAGAGTCTTTTTTGGCCATGTACAAAGTACAAACAATCTTCCAAATTGGATTATATTTAAATAATTTCGGATTTAACTACACCAAAAGCATACATTACAGATTGTAATATACGTTTCCATGCTTCTTTCTTCATTCTACCTACCATTTCCTTACCACTAGATATCCTTCCCCATTCCGGTACTAATTTCTACCATTTTTACCATGGGAAGCCATGCTTTGCTGGGAAATGCATTTAACAAATTCGTTTTCACAGTACCGGCAACAAACCAATGTTGTGATAAGAGCTTCTACCCGTCAGCAAACAAGCCAATATTCGGTTGCACGTGTTACTAGGGGTTGGGGGGAAACATTCGCGATCCACCACGAGAGGTGTAGCCCAAAAAGTCATAAATTTCAACTCATCGGTGTACTCGAAAACAAAAATACCACGAAATACAGTCTCCACACGTACCTCCTCCCGATGGATTTAATGTGTTTTTTTTCTACTTCTGCTTCTCCTTCTCACTTTGATCTGTTCCTACACGATACGTTTTTTTATACCTTTACAGACGAGAAAGCTACCGTGCTGGTCGGTTGCCTGAGTATAGAATGGGTACGAAAAAGGGAAGTAACAAAAAAAACAAAACAAAAATCCATCCCACTTCCCGTTTAACGCAGAACGGAAGGCAAACATACGTCAAATAAACATGGAGCAAAAAAAAACGGAAAGTAAAACCGAAACTACGAACAACGAACCCACCAAGCCAAGACACATAAACCGAAAGCCTATCTCGTTGCGAAGCTGAGGTATTATGGGAAGATTAAAAATTTCACCCAACCGTGCCACCGTGCTTCATCTTGGTTGTGGTTTTCGGCGAAAACCGAAGTGGGGCACAATTTCCCACTTTTCCAGCGCTGATAGAGATAACTTTTGTTACGACACCACCAACCAGCCAGTGAAGAAAGTGTACGTTCCCTTAAAAGAGGGTAGGGAAATGTTTGATAATCCTCCTCTTCACCCTCATTTCCCCCATTTTAAGAACGCACCCATGCCACCCGCCTCCACGTTCGGGCTTAGCACCGTTCACCAATATTGCCGCAACCGAAGTGGAGGACATGTGTTCTACGCTTCGCTGTGAATGCGTACCTAAGGCGTATGTGCGCGATTGTGCGTGTTCCGGGAGGATCACATTTCTCGAGTTCGTGTTTGTCTTTTCTCCGTGAGCCAGGTGGAAAATAATAACAAAAGATTCGGACGAACTTTCGGTTGGCGCACAATATGGGGTGTTTTCCGAAAGTTTCCAATTTTTTCTTTTGGGCTAATGCTCATTCACTCGGGATGCAGATTTGCCAGAGCTTACGAACGGAATCGGGGGTTTTTTTTTGCTATGTTTATGCCCACAGGGGATATTTCGAAAATGGATGGGGGAAACATAATTTCAACATATTTGTCCTGAAATTCAAACAAAATCCAAAGTGTCATGATTGAGTATAAAATCTTTCTAAAACACTTTTCGAGGTACTAGAAAAACTGTACCGGAAATTGTAATTATTGTTTGAGTATGAAAAGGTACCTTCTATTTTTCGCTAGAAATGGTAAACCAGCTTTGTATTTATCCATTTGTAACTAACAGAAATATTCTGTGAATTTCAGATTTGACTGTGATATTCTAGAGAACGAAACTTTTTTCGGGAGTTCCATTATAATCGTTAATCAAGTATATTGGAGAGAGAGCATAAAGACATATTGTACACTTTGTTGTCCCCGATTTTAGGAATTGTATTTTTAGGTTCAATTTAACATAACGAATTTTCAGAAAAGCTTTCATTGATTATCCTCTAAACTCGCACATTTTCATCCGACTGTTGTGAATCAATAATTGTACGTGAACTTTGCATTTGGAACCATATTCTGGGTACCATACTTTTTTAAGTATCTACCTGTCGGGATAAGGCAAAGTATAAGGAGGAAAATTAGGCATTTAAACGATTATAAAGTGGCTGAAAATTTATATTTTTACCGATGGAACAGTTTATTTTCTCCAAGTTTAAACTTATGCATGTAGATTTGTTTAATGTTTAATTTATGCTACCTTAAGTATTAAAAGATCTTTCTTATTATAATGCATAATGCAGAAGACACAGCAAAATGACAAATTGCTTTTTGTACGATCAAAAAATAAACTACCGGTATGATGAAAATTAATGATGGATTACATTTCCCATAATGTACACGCAGTAAAGTCTTCATTCATTTCTTCTTTTCATTCAACGCAACAAAACCCAGCCGTGGTAGTACTTCAGGAAAGAGGAAGAGACGGAAAAAACAGCGATACACTTCTTTTCCAATTCCTATTCAAGTGTTTACCTTTGGTTATTGATCTGCCAAAGGCCCGTTCTAACAACTCGCCCAACTTCGCTTTCATTCAATGCAAAAGACAACTCTTTCTACACAAACACGCTCAACACTTTACCATAAATTCTCGGGACCTTCTCTTACCCGGCCATGCCTAAATCAATACTGAAAGAAAATTTATAGTATCACAAGGGCATCCGGCCGGCGCCGGTGGTGAAAATACCGCCACACCAACGTCAGCCGCCGGGCATATACAACCACCGGCGAAACCAGTTGCCAGTGGAATCAATTTATCTTACACTTAACTCGTTGTTTGCGAAGGTATGTGCTACCGAGCTTTTTAGTGGGATTTTCGTTATTTTTTCGTGCTTGTTTTTTTTGTGTTTCTGAAGAGGAAAAAGGTTGTAAAATAAATATTCTAGCAGCTCGCTCCCTCCCGGGGAAAGTACTACTCCCGGACGACGTGCAACACGGGATGCAGGAACTATGGGAAGTCGGTGTAAATCTAAACATAATGTCGACGAAATGGGTTTCCCTCTTGCGTTTCCCACCCGTACCTTGTTTCGATGATGAAATTTGTAACTGGTGCATTTCGGGGATCCTGCGAGTGGGCCCAGGATAAATCGACCGAACGTGACGTGAAGCTTACGACTAGCGGACGTCCGGGCGGGTCAGGTACATCTGTGAAGTAACAAGCAGAAGAGCAGTAGACATTAAGGCAAAAGCCAGATCTTTGGAAACATTAAGAAAACAAGCGCCCGGTCGTATGGGGCTGGGGCAAGACGACGGTTCGTTAGACTTCGGGCAGCCAGGAAGTAAAATGATACATTTTCTCCTGTCAGCCAGCGGTGGCCAGAAGAATGCCGACAATCTGTACCGTCCGCATGTCTCACGTGCTTTGGCAACGTTTGCAGGAGATTTCGCTGTCACCTCGTAATGTTTCGTACCGGGTTCGTTGTGCCGGAATGGGGACAAGGTGGGAAAAGTGTCTCTCGGTTCCACCCCATCCATCCCGGTGCAACGGTACGCAGAGTTTTGTACCGTACTTACCTTGTACCAGCAAATCAACGATGGCGTCCGGACTGTGCCGATCGTTCAGCAGGCAGCTGTACTCAGCCGTATCGGAAGCGGTGGCAGGGCTGAGAATCAAACTAAAATTATCAACCACCAGTGTGAGCTGAAACGAGCAAAAAGGGTAATAACAAAGAAGCCGTTGTAGTAATTAGTGTACTGCACAAGAGAATATCCCCCCGTTCACGTAGGGGGCTCGGTCGGAAACGCACAAGGGCAGGTGACATAACAGCAAAAAAATAGACACAAACCCCAGTCAAGAGGTGTGCAAGGCAACACACGAGTGTCAGAGCAGAAATGTGTCGATAAAGCTGACGATAATTACACTCGAACATCATCATTACACTCGGGGTCCACCTTTGTTCCCCGGGCCAGAATGTGAAGCGAAATGATGAGTTACATCATTATTTCACTGAATGCGGATGTGTTGGGAAGGTTTTTTTTCATTCTCATCGTCGTTGTTGTTACTTTCTAGCAGCACCTCATACCGTGGGGAGAGTGGTTTAGGGGCGTACATGGAAGGAAAAGGTCGGCAATGGATGTCAGTGTCTCCTGGCTTGGGATAAATGAGCGAAATTTCGCACAAGCAAACCAACCGTCAGCTTTGCACGGTAATGAATGGGATGCCAAGGTGACCGGATGGGCAGCTTATGGGTTATGGTTTTGAGCGTTAATAGCTGCTCAAGCAGCACTAAGCTGTGCGGATGAAGTGTGCTTTCTAGGTACGCCGTGATTGGGCACGTTTGCATGGAATGCTTGGTGAAATGTAGACGATTGGACTAATTCTATTCATTAGGATATTTGCTAGCCGAGTGCGGCGGACGCACTAATTAATCTTACACGCACAACGCTTTCTCATGGATGGTGCGCGATAACACTGCCATAGTAAACCGTACCGTACTAGCAATAGAGCATAATGAAAGAAAGTAAACAGTTGGCAGTAAACGCAGAGAGTTATTCTTGCGTGAAANGCAGAAATGTGTCGATAAAGCTGACGATAATTACACTCGAACATCATCATTACACTCGGAGTCCACCTTTGTTCCCGGGGCCAGAATGTGAAGCGAAATGATGAGTTACATCATTATTTCACTGAATGCGGATGTGTTGGGAAGGTTTTTTTTTTCATCCTCATCGTCGTTGTTGTTACTTTCTAGCAGCACCTCATACCGTGGGGAGAGTGGGTTAGGGGCGTACATGGAAGGAAAAGGTCAGCAATGGATGTCAGTGTCTTCTGGCTTGGGATAAATGAGCGAAATTTCGCACAAGCAAACCAACCGTCAGCTTTGCACGGTAATGAATGGGATGCCAAGGTGACCGGATGGGCAGCTTATGGGTTATGGTTTTGAGCGTTAATAGCTGCTCAAGCAGCACTAAGCTGTGCGGATGAAGTGTGCTTTCTAGGTACGCCGTGATTGGGCACGTTTGCATGGAATGCTTGGTGAAATGTAGACGATTGGACTAATTCTATTCATTAGGATATTTGCTAGCCGAGTGCGGCGGACGCACTAATTAATCTTACACGCACAACGCTTTCTCATGGATGGTGCGCGATAACACTGCCATAGTAAACCGTACCGTACTAGCAATAGAGCATAATGAAAGAAAGTAAACAGTTGGCAGTAAACGCAGAGAGTTATTCTTGCGTGAAAAGCACCTACAGTGGATTAATGGGTGAGCTTTATTGAGTAGACGCTCTGCAAACACATTAAGGTAAGTAATTTTATTCTCACACAATGGAAACAAAAACTCCCAACAAATCTATCGAACATTAACAAGAAAGTTTGTAGATGGCATTTACAAATTCATTAACTAGTAACTATTGAAGCTTTTTTTAAAGATTGCATATGTTGGACGATCAAATGCATTAAAGCAAATATCAATCGGTTTAAAGAACCCTGAAGGTTTTTTTAGAAAGCTTGCAGCATTTCAGCCATTAAACGTTATACAATATACAACAAAAGAGGTAAAAATAAATTCCATTTTTTTGTAACCATTAACAGCATTATGGAGACGCCTGGTACTTTACTACAAAAAAACACAAATGGAGACGCCTGGTACGTTACTACAATTCAAATCACAAATGGAGACGCCTGGTACTTTACTACAAATCACATCACAAATGGAGACGCCTGGTACTTTACTAGAAATAAAATCACAAATGGAGACGCCCAGTACCGGACACATGTTTGAATCTGTTAATAACATATTTGCTCAGTGAATAGCTTTTATTTTATTTATTACCTCGCATTTACCTTATATGAAATATATATATTATTTAAAAAAAACCAATTAAATAGCTGCTGATCTGGATGAAAACACACGTTATACATTAGAACAAGGCCTAATGCGAAATATTATTTATATAATTATTTTCACACTACGATTTTAATCCTAGGTATTACAAAAAACTGTTTACAATAATTTACATGATTTTCTTAAATATATTTGCCAGGAATAAAATGTTCATTAAAGCGAAGTAAAGCAGTCTGAATATAGTCATTGTTACGCCGTTTTCCATCACAAAACATTCCGAGCACACAAAAAAAAGAAACATATTGCTGCTGACCTTTTATCTTCATCACCACAAGCAGATTAAGGAGATGAGCCAAATTTTTCATTACCATCCTTCCTGTTTTGTGTACACCTTTAATATCCGTCGCATACAGTAACCTGCCCGACATAATACACGCGATAAACAGCGTTCGTACAACTTACCCGCTGATTGCTGACCAATGGTAAACCGTTGACGTACTCGGCTATGGTATGGGACGTACGCCAAACCAGCGTCTCCACCAGCGAACGCTCGTTAACGCCCGGACAGTCGAGGGTAATGTTTTTGCCCGCTACCGCTACGTACTTGACCACGGGAATGTTTTCAATATCTGCAACGATAAGAGGCAACGAATATGAGCGCAAAGAGTTATGCACTGCTTTTGGTTGGGCCCGATCGTCCCCCCGGCAAAACGGTACGGTAAGTGAAGCGAAGGAACGGTGGCGTTCGGGTCGAAGGAAGAGACTGGTGAAAAATGATGATGTCCATTACAGAACGTGGCGGATCGTTTGGCGTTTCAATGGGAGCGGTTTTTTTTTTGTTTGGTTGCCTTTGTACGGCTTGTTTTGCGTTTGCCCTACCGATTGCTTTGCCACTTTTCGTACGATGATTAATGGCCGTCATGGTAAATGTGTTGCACTTGACCTGTGGGATTTCTCTTTTTCATGTTTTCGTGACATCAAACATGCGTAAATTTAAAGCCAGTGGCTTTCCGCCCAACATAATTTAATGTTTCGATGGGAAGCACCGTGGCTAACGCGGTTCATGCAACACAGCGGATAACACGGGTTGCGTTAGATTTATTGCTTTTGGATAATATATTTTATGTTTAATAGGCTCGCACAATAGAGATTGTGAAAAGAACAAAGGTTAAAATGATTATTTTAACAGCTGCATGAAATACGCGTGTGTGTGGATTGGTTTAACAAAAAATCACGATAATTTGTTTTTAATTATTTAAAAACCATCAGCGTCACTATAAATCATCGATATTTCTAAGCACTTTGAGTTTGTCACTTTTTGTTGATAAACGAATATAATTACGCCTATCAACACCAACACATAAGACAATCAAAAGGAAGGTTCTTTCCGAAAGCCCACAGACATTATGTAACTGGCGCGTGTTTGTCACCTACTGTCCCCGAATGTGTGGTGGTTTGAATCGATTAAAAAGGATATTTCGGCAATGGCACATAAGGCACTGATGTTCGGTGAACAATATGGTACCCATTCCAGGAATATCATCCATTCTTCTCTTCTACCATCGGTCGCTTCCACAAACTATTAACGAAAACATTCACTCAAACCATCGTCTGCCTACACTGTGTGACTACTTGTACAGATTCCCATTGATTGTTTTTTGTTGTTGTTGCTACTAGTTCAGATTGTTTCCACCGAAAAGGCCAACCTACCGAATTTCGCAACACACTGTAAATATGTCACCTTCGATCGAATCCGTTCCCCGTAGCAAAGAACCTTCGGCGATGTTATTAGTTTGTTGGGAAGTTTCTTTTTACGCCCTTTTGCGTTACGCTATCCCCGCATATCTCACGGCATCGCAACGGCTACGAGTTTTTGTTGTTGATGCCAGCAAAAGCAAGGATACAATCCTGCACCATCGGTTCCTTCCTCAACCATAATCACCAAAGCGGAAGATTCGAACCAGAAAGCCGCCGGAAGATTCCGACGGCCAAGGGTAGAAAGTTTTGGTTTCTGTTTGCCACTCCATAGCCGGTTTGATTGGAACCCACTCGGGTTGACTGGGGCAGCTTACGGTAGGGAAGTAGCAACTTAATGACTGATAACTTTGGGAATTAATTGAAATAGTTTTTCTAACGAACGGCAATCTGTCGAAGCATAGGAACTCTGTGCAGATGGGGATTTCGAGTTTGCTCGAAAGCATGCATTGATTGATACAGCTTTCAACGATACTGACAGACTGCTCGTGTTCCGTATAAAGTATAGAGAAGGTAAACTAAACAAGGGTTTGTCTAAACACTTTAACTCAATTTTTCCTAATAAAAACAAATCTATGAAATACCCTACCTAAAACGTATTAATCCGAGTACCACCTGTAAAAGCAGTACCAGCTGTAAAAGTTTGATAGCATTTATCTGGAAAAACGTATCAAGTGTGGATCAAACAACAACTCGTTACCTGGAAAAGACATTTCCCGTGATCCACCCAATCATCAATGTTTTGTTGGCTACTGTACAAAACATACGAAGGAAAAACTAGACACAAAGGGTGATGATGCTACGAAACCATATCTATCGGTTTTACGTGAAAGTTGTTCGACGTTTATTGCTCGTTCAATATTTTTCGTGTGAAAACAAATGATCCAATGAAAACTCGTCTCGTCTCTGCGTGAAACCCTTTCATCCGGCATTGCGTTTGTCCTCCCTGTAGGAATGAAACTTTCTCTTTGATTTATTGATAGTATTATAATCGAAATTGAAGAAAATCAAATCACTGTCGGAAGGATAACAGTTGAAGACAACTGTTAAAAAAATGCTCCGTTGTTCGGTAACAATGTGCTTTATACTTTGAGTAAGTTTAGAGCACAGTCGTTCCTCTGCGTTGCATGTAATGGTTCTTTGACTTGAAATGAACTGAGCATGTGATTGTAAGCATTATATAGTACTGTTTTTCATACCTACATTTTTGTTTGTTATGAAAAATACATGCAGCAGTGTAAAAAGGGTTGATGGGGAGAACACCTCACAAAAAATTAGTCTCCTCTTTGGTTATTTTAATTGAAAAAATGTATTTTTTTTATTTGTTTAAATTAATCACAAGGGTTACCAGCACGACGTGTGAAAAAATAATTTCATTAAAAAAAGTTTTTACATTTATTTTGATGTAAACCAAATCTGTTCAGAACATAAAAACTGTGGAAAATTTTTATTTATATACTTTTATATTTTACTTACTGCACTTTCGTAAGCGAAAACATCGCTATTTTAAGGTTTTTTAAAAACATTAATCTTGTTTTAATTTATTCCACCACTTGATTCACAAGCATGATCACGATTAGCATTATCATAATCATTTCCAAAACTTCACCCTAACATGGGTTACATTACTTTAGTAATCTTTTCACGTAACCAATCACCCTACAAACGAATCATCGTCCCACAAAACCCTCCTTCACGTCGTGAGACATCCAAGCAGAAAAAAAACGCTCCTCCGCCAAACGGAATCCCCAAAACATTAAATCAGTGCAGACAGACACAGGCAAAAGTTTGAACACACTCCGCACTACGATTAGGAAGTGGATCAGATAATTGTTTGATAAAACGAACCTCACCTCGCTGCCAAACACTCCACAAACTTTACCTTCCCAAGCAACAGCAGCAGCAGCAACAACAACAGCTAGAACTTGCGTTTGGAGAAGGTACACAGCCCGGGATGCAATAGTAGTGGGACAAGTTTTCGGGATAAGCTTCAATAACACGCCCAACAAACATATAACACGCAGTGCTTTACGCGAATGCTTAGTCATTCGAAAACAGCTTTTTGCACACAGCTGACTTCACCGCCGCGCGAAAGACGCACATTGGGAGTGCAGCAACAACAACAACAAAAAAAGAAGGAAGCTACCGCCTTTTCAGCTCGGTTGCGTCTGGAAGTGGAAAGGTTTCGTTTAACCGGTTGATTGAGTTGCTCGCAAAACTTGTTTGAAGTGAAACTTATCTTTTCTGATCTCCCATCGGGGTACCCTCCCTTTTTTTTGCCGCCCCTCCCCTCAAAAAGGGGGCACATTCGTCCACACCGCTACCGTAAGGGTACGACGACTCTTTGTTCTGACCTCGGTTTACGGGAACCGTCCGCGTAGCCGCGGTAGAACGCGAAAGATGCGAACATAGAACACAGATTTCTTCGATCTCGTAGTCGTTCGGTTAGCGGGGGGTGGGCTGACAGGAAGACCCGCGAACGGGTTTCGGGATTCGTATTTCNGAAGTGGATCAGATAATTGTTTGATAAAACGAACCTCACCTCACTGCCAAACACTCCACAAACTTTACCTTCCCAAGCAACAGCAGCAGCAGCAACAACAACAACAGCTAGAACTTGCGTTTGGAGAAGGTACACAGCCCGGGATGCAATAGTAGTGGGACAAGTTTTCGGGATAAGCTTCAATAACACGCCCAACAAACATATAACACGCAGTGCTTTACGCGAATGCTTAGTCATTCGAAAACAGCTTTTTGCACACAGCTGACTTCACCGCCGCGCGAAAGACGCACATTGGGAGTGCAGCAACAACAACAACAAAAAAAGAAGGAAGCTACCGCCTTTTCAGCTCGGTTGCGTCTGGAAGTGGAAAGGTTTCGTTTAACCGGTTGATTGAGTTGCTCGCAAAACTTGTTTGAAGTGAAACTTATCTTTTCTGATCTCCCATCGGGGTACCCTCCCTTTTTTTGCCGCCCCTACCCTCAAAAAGGGGGCACATTCGTCCACACCGCTACCGTAAGGGTACGACGACTCTTTGTTCTGACCTCGGTTTACGGGAACCGTCCGCGTAGCCGCGGTAGAACGCGAAAGATGCGAACATAGAACACAGATTTCTTCGATCTCGTAGTCGTTCGGTTAGCGGGGGGTGGGCTGACAGGAAGGCTCGCGAACGGGTCTCGGGATTCGCATTTCTTTCTCGAGGTAAAACTTTCTCCTTTCGCCACGGCACAGTTTTATCAGTTTTTGCGAATCTTTTCGCTGAGCAAAAAAAAATATCTCTAAAGACACATGCACACATCCACACATCCACAACCGACACTCAAGTGTACGTAAGGAACGGCAAAACTAAGACGTTCGATCTTAAGAGCAGTTGTAGCTCACGGCGCGTCTGGAACAGACAACTGTTCGCGTAGTGTTCGGTTTTCTTCGAAAGGCAAAAGAAAAACGGATCGTAAGCTGCTGCTTGCAGGTTTTTTTTTGCTGAAGACCAGACCAGCGAGCGTCAGAGTGCTTGACGTTGCAGAACCAAGACCTGTCGAATGCAGAATCCGCACCGAGCCGGCTGTGGCATTTTATCAAAACCGGAATGACACACGACAACGTACGAACAGAAATGAAAGAAAGAAATAAAAGAAAAACCCCGAGAAAAGTAAACCCACTCCTAACCTTTCGTGCGCACAGTTATCTAACAAAAAAAAAAGCAGGCAAAATCGTTCCAATACTCTTTGCGCCCCTGTTATGTCGGTCCGTTGGTATCAATCGGTTGTAGGATTATAAATATTTCGTCCACCCTGATTGGATGCTGGAGACGTCGTCACGATGTCGAAGCGTACGAAAAGTCTGATACCATTTTGTAGCCATTCCGAATGGTAGCAAATGGTAAGAAAGCATGTGCACATGTACCCAGGGCAAGCGGTACGATCATACAGACGGTCACACCGCTCGTTTGCTGCACCTCCTTCCCTCGGAAACGGAATGGAAAATTCTCTAGAATCAAATTACCAAATCATAAGGCAAAATGGGGCAGTGAGGGCCGAACCGGTGCGGGAGTCGGGATCGCTTCGGTTTAAGGATAATCTTGTTTGCCGAAAGGACCTCGGGCTAAATTAATTGGATTATTAGGAAGGTGCAAATGAGCGTCCCGGGCATCGAGTCGTAAGCCATTTGTCAATTATGTGGCGAAAGATGGAAGGAAACGGATACGTACGTTACGACGTTAATGAAATGTTTTAATGCTGTGTTTGGTTTGATCAAGCTTGACAAACGCGCATGCACCTCTATTATTCTTTCCCGGGACTTTGTCGACAATGGAAAGTTGAGGGATTTTTTTGTTTGTTTTGCTCTCTCCTTGTTGATGGACTTGATGGGAACTGTTGAAATGTAAACAAGATAACAAGGGTTGGGTTTATCATTTGTATGCGTGTTAAATGATGCAGAACACAGCTGCATCCATACATGTATGTAAAGCTCGCCGGGAAATATGTAAATGGGTTCCAGGTTATAGGTCTTTCATTGCATTTATCACATACAAGAGTTATTCACTTTAACGTTTGCAACAAGCAGGTAATGAAAAAAGAGTGCATTAAGGTCAAACTGAAGGCATTCAGATAACGGCACGAAACTGATACAGACGTTGTTGCAAGCACTACGGTCTTCGACTCATTTAATGCCGTCATTTTCCCACAACACATCGTCGCTAGCACGTTATGGACGTCATTGCGTCAAACCAATATATCAACAAAACATAGTCAGTAGGCCTCTACGGTCACGCCGACCATTTTTGGCGTACTAGACTTATTTTTACCGCGTAGTCTGGTAGTCAGTCCTTGCTACGCGGAGACAGTCCGGATGGGATTTGATCCCCGGTCCTGCTGTGTGGACCGGCGCGGTTTATCACACAATCCACCGGGCCGCCATCGGTGAATGAAGAAAGTGCATACATAAGTGCGTAAATTCGAGGCTGTCTCATGGCCCTGTGCGTCTGATTATCAACTTCAACACAGATGGTCATGGGTTCAGTTCTCAGTTCTCAGTTCATCGGTTCGTGGGTTCGTGGGTTCGTCGATTCGTCGGTTCGTTAGCGCTGTTGTCGCTGTTACATGGCCTGTGTGTCTGATTCTCGACTTTTGCACTGTCAAATTAGACATTCTTAAATTGGAAGAAATGAGTCTATTGTGTCTCCTTATATATTGTGTATCGATGTCAAGCTCAGATGAAGAAAAACTATGATAAAGATTCGATCAATTAAAACAGTCGTCAAATTTGTACTATAAAATTGTCCAAAAATTCTATAGCTTTTGCGTCCCTGGATATTACTGTCGCACTTATTTTATTTTATACTGTCTCTATCGACGACTTGTCACCAGGGTATCAATTTATTACAAAAAAAAATTAATACACACCCTGTACATTCAACAATCGTGTCTCATTTAAAAATACTTTACAATGCTTTATGTCCTTTCTCACTAGTTGAATGGTTTTATAAAAGCATAACTAACAATACATTTTGTTGCTAGTCACTCAAACACTTCGCACGGAACACATTGCCGTCGGTGAACTACAAACCATTGAATCGTTTCATCATCTAACAACAAAAGGGGTACATTAATTATATTCTATTTCGGTAAGGAAAACAACAAAACACCATGCCATTCCTTTCGTCTTGCCTTTGATTGAAACGATTGTAAGAAGACGCTCATTTGAACCTCAAAAAAGGAAAAAAACCCAGCAGGACGACACCACAAAAACCCGCAAGCGTCTCGCGTCCCCAAAACGAATTGTGAACCATAATTCAACCAAATACTTCACCATTCATCCTAATTCAGTTGTGATTTGTTTGCGCAGGACGGGCCCTTCCACCTTTGCAACAGCGGGTGGAATTGCCCGCAAGAAAGTTCGCACGAAGCGTAGGCCATGTAAATGGGGGTTTTCCGCCTCGATTGCGGAACGGCCCAAAACCGTTGTAGATGGGGTGCGGAGGGAAGGCGAGGAAACAAAATACATCGAAACACAGTCGTCCTTGTCGTGCTCGTCCCGAAATCAATCATTTGTAATGTATCGTCGAATAAATTGTCGAAACACTTCACCCACGGGTACACGGCTGGATGCCTGCTGCCGACCGCGATGCCTAGTTGGTCGACGGATGGTTTGAAAAGCTCGTTTAAATGTCCGGAATAAACTTTCCCTGAACCGTAGCATTTCCTTGGTGGCGGTGGGGAGGGGGGGAGGAGGAAGAAGGGAAAACGGTGGAAGCAAGTGCCAAGTAAACGAAGGTATTAACAAAGGGAAAATTTAGAACCGAAGGCCAACCCGGTCGATGGCCAAAAAGGGGTTGCATTGGATGTGTTTCCTGTGTGTTTTTTTTTGTTATACTTTTTAGTACACGGAAAGTGGCCCCAAAACTCCCACATCGTATTTCTGGTCGCTACCCAATCGTTTGCGATTCGTTGCGTACTGCTCTTGCGGAATGGGCGAACGGAGGGTTGGAATCGAAACGTTTGGGGCAATGTGTATTTAAATTGCTAATATTGACAAGGATGTATCGTTCCTCCCATCGGGACGGAACTGGAGCTCTGTTGTCGTGCCAGACTTTACTTTGGTCTGCCAGTACCGTTTTGCTGGATGTTGGGAATTTGATGATGTGTTTCATCTTTTGCGTAAACCTTGTTTTGTGGGTGGCAAAACGTGGAGGGGTTTTTCGCCCCGGACGGCTGGAGGTTTAGCTTCCAATTGATTTTGCTCTCGACTAGCGTCGCGATTCAATCGGTTGTATTTGACTAATATTGAAATATTAAACCAATGGAAAGCTAACGTCGCAAAACGTTACCACGCACTGACATGTGTGCCTGGCGTGATGATATTGAGCTTCGAATGGGTTAACCTTTGTTGTTGCGAAGTGGTTTTTTTTCTAATGTTACTTTTCATTTGATTACATTGTCATGGATTTATGCACAAAACAAAAAATGCTACATAGTATCATATGCTTCTGATACGCTTATATGGTTAGGATGGTTTGTTTGGTTTGAAAATTATACATGCCAAGCGATGATGGTTCTACAAATCGTGAACAAGAAAAGTGATAAATGAGTTTTAATGTTTTATTTTATTAAAAGGGTTCAGAACGACATTTTTCTTATACATTTTGGGTAAAGTTATACCTTTATTTTTGAAAATCTTCTTAATTTACTTTATTCTATTTATTGCTTCCAAAACTGGAGAAAAAAGCTGAATCCAGGAATGTAGACTGGTAAGGCTAATTAAAGTTTTACGTAACTAATATTGTGATATGTCGTACAACACTTTACCACTGCTTTGCTTAGCATAAATTTGATAAATATATCATTATTTCTTCACTTTGCTATTTGCAGTAACAATAAAAATTGGTACTAATGTACTGCTACAACGGCCCTCCGATTCCGAAGGACACATCAACACCATCAGTTCAATTTGAACCTGTCACACCTTATCTTTTCATGCGAATAGTTGATAGCAGCTTTAATGGTCGACTAGTTTTAATCTGATAACATCTGGAGTCTTTTATGTTCTTCCCCTTGGTAGTTTTCTTCAACTACAACTCCGAAGGTCTTCGTAGCCTGATAAATCTAACTTTTCTTGCATTTTAATTGCAGTCTTTTCTTCAATCTTGATCCAAATCGAATCTTGAATAGTAGTTTTAGTACTGAAGTTGCCTTGTAAGAAGTCGAAAAACCTTGGTGATTTTAAATCGTTTCTCATAGTTCATAGTTCGTAGGAATTCTGACAGTTAACATTCATATTTATAGTGGATCCTCAAAACATCTTCCAATACACAACCGAAAAATTATCCGGAATTCCTTTTCTCCAAACACCCAATTCTTAAAACAGACTTTCCATAGTTTGCACAAGAGAGTTCTTGGGGAGCATAAGAATTTTAGTACTATTTCTCTCTATCTTCCTAGCATAATGTCCTGGAAGGTCATGCCAGCCATTTCTGACTTATTAGACCTATTTTTACCACGTAGCTCTCATATTCAGTCCTTGCTACGGGTAGACGGTCCGGATAGGATTTAATACCCAGTCCAGTCCTGATGTAAGACCGACGCTGCTACCACATACATACACCAACAGATATCTGTATATGAGCTGAACATAATAATAAAAACGGGGTCTAGTCCAGTAGTTCTTCAAATGAAAAGAAATAACACGAAAATAGCAAGTGTATTCCAATAATTTATTTACAATGTTTAAAAAACAAGCATCTTATTCCGTTTTCCAATTAACACTTAAAGCATACTGAATTCATGTCTATTTCTGGTACAAATTAATCAAATCGTTCAATCACACAAATGTCTTAATTTCTGTTAATGTTGTTAATTAATGTTAAATGAATTAATTTTTCAACAACGATACTGTGATGGTTACAGCTAAGTATATTTATTCGTAATGATAACGATTTCCCGCACATCACATTTGTGAGTATAAGTAGGTTGCATGAAATCAGTCTTTACCCTTAAACCTCTCAAGTTAATGTATTTCCCCCCCGCTCAGCCCGCGGATCCCACCATACCTTGCAACCGGCGGGTCGATAATTAACGATCGATAAAGCTGATAGAATCTAAAAGCGAACGCGATACGATCGAACAACACTACCTTGCTGTCATGCTTCACCGACCGACCGGATACAACCGGGCTCGTTATCCATCCAACACTCGGTTAGCTGCATGTTGCCCTAAAGGTTACGCGGGTGCAGGTGAATGTGAAGAAGGGACCGAAAGGGGAGCTAGGCCAACATACAACTCAACGCATGAGCTAGCGTAGCAAGTGAGCATCACATGCTTATCCCTTTTCAAGATATGATGCACGTAATAACGTTAGAAAGATGCTTCAAAGTTTAAGAAGAGCGTTTAATAAAAATCCAATAAAGACAAGCCAAGGGTTTTAAGGAGAGCCGGAGCCACTAACCGTGTGCCAATAGCGTACCGAGCTGGAGTGTTGACTACGGTAGCGAGCACTACAGATGCGGAATCGGTAACCATCCGTGTGTTCTTGATTCGCAATCCCTCCCAGTGGAGTGTGTTTTATCGCATCGGGGAATTGTTTGTAGCGCAATTCATTTGCTGCCTGCCTGCTGATGCTGCTGCTGCACAAAGCGTACATCTTTCTGTGAGAATGTGTGCTTTAAGTGGTTCTGCGAAAGTTGGTGCGGCGTTTGAAGCACCGTTGTCCGTAGAGTGTTTTTGGGCCGAAGAGCAACAAATTTTTCCTAACCCCGGTGAGTGTGTCGGCAATAGCTTTTTAAGCAGCTCGTCATTTTTGGTCGGCACACGACTTCATCAATCCGTCCGGTTACGGTTACCATTCGTAGAGACATTATTTCACTTCCGCTAGTGAGTGCGCAGTGTCCCGTGAAGCCCCACAGTTAGAAACACGTTCCTTCGCCTTCACACGAATGTATGATAAAGTTCGCAACAAAAGAAAATAAAAAGCATGCAAAACAATCTTACCGAAAATTCTACTCGTACCGGAACCGGTAATGAAGGATGCTGCCAAAATTAATCCACAGACGATAAATTTCCACTTCGCAACGATGGAATACCTCATGGTTACGGAACCGATGGTACCGTGTTGCCGGTACCGGTACGGTACTGCTGTCCTTTTGGCATTCAAATAAAAGAAATCTTTCTTCAACCACTAGCCAACCAGTACGGTCCACCAACACGGTCAACACTCTACACCACCTACATTAGCGGAAACCCAAGGGACCAGGGAAGCTAGAGAGGTCGCGTGACACTTCAGCTGCTGGGTTTGCCCGGTGGATCAGGCAGCAACATTAGCGATAATGTGACCGATATTTCATACACCAAAACCACTAAAACCTCTTTTTCGGATGAATATTTGCCGCCCCACCACGGATTTCGTACTCCACTCGGATTGCCACTCGGGTAGTATAGTTGAAGCTGAATTATTATGCTAATTCGAACTCTCTCTCCTTTACCGGTTTTGCGGGATTGGCCGCTATTGGTCGCAGTTGAGCACTGTCGCGTGGAAACGTACGCAAAGGTCGGTGATGTGGGTGAGTGGAAAGAAAATACAGCTTCCAAAATGCTTCCCTTTTTTCTCACGCCGTACGTATCAACTTCAGTGCCCGTGTACGTGTAGCATTGCGGGCAGACACAGACACTTTGCCACTTGTAAAAATTGGCACTTTAGCTATGGTTGGTTATTGGAATTATTTTTCACAAAAGGTGCAGCTTTTAGTGAAGAGCATTTTTTGTTTTAATTTTTTTTTCAGCAGCACCGTATAAGCTCTTTTCTCGGGTTTAAACACTATCACACAATGTAGCTTCACTTGAATGGATTCTTTGACGGATTTTATATGTTTTATTTGCACCAAAAAAACCAAAATCAAAACCGCTTTTGCCTGTGTTTTTTTTCTTACCCGGACGTATAGCTAATTTCCGTCACTTACTTACACTCTATTTAATAGACACACCACTCAAAACAAAACGCTTCGCACGCGTGCGAATGACTTTGTTTACACACAACGGATCTTGACACTTGTTTTTCCACCCGAAACCTCGCACGCGTCGAAACAGTATGGCATGGCCAGTCGTACGGCCAAACCGAAAACTGCGTGTCGTCGATTTGTCTGGCCCCAGCGACCGGTGACACGGTACACTACCGCTGACTGTTGACATTGGTACGAATTGGGTAGGGGGCTGTTGGTGTTTTTTTGATGGCATCAGCGAAAGTGAGAGCTGTCACATTTTTATGGCAACATTTTCCTTCTTTTATATATTTCCAACACTCCGCCTTCCTCACCTTCCCCCCTCGGGGGGGTGGTTCCAGCTTCCGTACCACCCTATCACTTCAAAGAAACACTACGAAAACAGGCGCAAGCAAAACATCTCTAAACACAAAACACGCACACTAGAACCGGTGCGTCACACGTGATCGTTGATGCGAGAGCCTAGCGAAACACATGACTACGCGCACTAGGGTGATTGTTGGGGGTGGCTTGCTTTTTTTGGCCATCCACATAACACCCCCTGCTGAGCTGGCCGGAGTCTTCCTTGTAGCGAAACCAACGAACCGAACGGTTTACTACCTCCCAAAAACGCGAACACGGTCAAGGATAGCACGGTACTGAACGGAATAAAGCTGGACCCCGTCACCGGAAGCTACTTCTGTACGAGTGTACTACGAACCATAACGCACCTCCTGCTCTCACCTGAAGGAAAACGGGCGAGAGAGTTTAGCGTGCGTGAGAGCGTGAGAGTGAAAAGAGCAGCAGCACGCGCTGTTACTGCTCGAAAAACGGGAAGCCCTCGCTGTTTACTACGGCTGCTCGAATGTCGGATGCTGCGTGTTCGTCATCTGATGTTGTTACGGTTGCTGAGCAACGTTACGCGAGCGGGCTCCAATATCATTTTAGGTGTTTTTTGCTTTGGCGCGCAGACAGGGGCCGTAATGGGACGCAAGCAGCAATGAAAGACGGCGGTTACTTTTCGGCTTATGACTATGGGGGATTAGATGAGGCTGGAGCTTTCTTTTTTGGGTGTATTTTTTTATTGCTAGCTCTCTCTTTCTCTCTCAACACACCTCCTCCCTTTCCCAGATCTAGGCCATTTTCTCCACCAAGGGAAATACGGTACGGGGAAGGGGGCGAAAGCATTAAAGTGCGGAGGGACCCATTAAAGAGCGATGATTTTCACTTAATTATTTCTTTTTGTGTGGTTCTTTCCAGGTACCAGGTATTCAATTAGCATTGACAGATGAAGATAATAGCACTTTAGCAGTACAATGTCCGTGGTGGGAAAAGAAAAAGATTAAGTGAAGTAACAAGCTAGTATTATTTGGAAAAAGTCAACATGAACATGATAATGGAGGTGTTGTAACATACCAGCACCAAAACGCGACAAACACCCCCAAAAATTCGAGTATGAAATATTTAAAAGCAACACCGAAATCTCCGTGTTTTTGCTTATTAAAATCATGCTAACAACCGAGATGTGTGTGCGCACACAAATTCGAATGCTAATTATTTTACGCCGGTTGGTTCGGTTCGGTTCGGTTTGGATCGGGCTGACAGCGGTCTGGGAAAGTTTTCTCCACTTTCAATTACATCCAATCATCCGTGAACATGGTGAAACAATACCCTTCGCCACACACCGAAATGGAATCCATTTCCCAAAGGTACTGTAGGCACAACACCAACAAAACAACATTCGAGCATGGTGCCCGGTGTATGGCCGTGAGTACTATTTTGCTTGCAGCATACATTCATATGGTCCCGAGAAAACATTCAACGGCGTGTGTTCGCTTCCAAAAGCCGGCGAAAAGGATTCAGATGCAATGGGCAGTATCATGTGAGGATAGCATGTGGTTATACTCTTAGCATTGCGATTCGAACTTCATACATGGGTACTCGGAACATAAGGCTTTTGCGAGACAAATATTTATCGTAATATATGAATTAGGCACAAATCCGAACCGAAGCTTCCGGTGGATTTGAATTTGAAGCACAGACAAATACATGTACATATTGTCAAATTTTACATTTCGCTCGAAATCTACGATTAGCGAAGGATTGTGTTTGCTATTCTTTTAATCAACATTCTTCCCTCTCTCTCTCCCTCTCTCGTCATCAAACCCATCTCGCCCAGCATGCCGTTACGCACTAATTTCATCAATGCTGGTCAACACAGCGGTCAGGATTTTGCAGCATCGCGTAACAGCGTACGGAACGGTGTCCAGTAACGGATAGCCCGGAAAATGATCTATTTGATTAAATATTCAACAGCGTCCGACGGTCCGGACGAAGTCGGGTGCAGCAGGTGCAGGTGGGTTTGGCTGTCTTGTCCTTCTACCGTAGCGAAGAACAAGGCTATGTCCATCAGCATTATCGTTGCGGTGCCTTTTACCTTCCCGGGGTGTACTTCGCACGGTGTGGGTTAGCACCTGGTTCCTGTGCCCTCTGTAACAAATTTCCGCGCTTTGTTTCGCAATCGTTCTGGTACGACAAACACACCGGGGCCAGCTTACCGCACTGGCCAGCCACAACCACAGAGCCAAGTCAACGGTGTGTTTGAAGGACAACAACAGTTCCTGCCGGTTTTACGGCACCCGTTTGGTCACCATCGGACCATTGTCATCATCATCGTTGGCAAGTTACAATGTTTATCTTGTTGCAGAATAGCTAATTGTTGTTAAGTATAAACACGGGACGGGAATGCTGCTTGTACACTCTACGCGACATCCACAAATGTTGGAATTTTCCACCACTTCTTCCAATCTCTCACCGATCCGCCAAGTGATTAATCTTGAAAACGTGATTTCCTCTGTACCATCCAGACCATCACCAGGGGGTCACATATTGGTCAGCACGGGTGATGTGCACGATTTGTAATTACGATGAAAGGCTGCGAATTTACCTGTGCAAAGGGGAAAAACGGAATGTCCCGTAGGTGTCTGTACGGGTATGGTTGAAGGATGAACGGGATGGAACAATTGATTGCCAACCGATGTAATTACTACCACTTGATGTTGGTGCTGGAGTTCTGGTCGAGTCAGGGGCAGTGATCCAGAAATGGTTAGTGTTGTACATGTCTGGCTTCCCAAGTGGATGGTCTTGGAGTCTTGGAACAACATTAAGGGAAAGATTTATATCCTTCTTGTTAATGTTTGTTATAAAAAATTGCAAAGAATTTAATGGTTGATGATCCAGGATATTCATTATTCTGAAAATCAAAACCAGAGATGAAAATAAAAAAAAAACTTTATTCATGCATAAATCTAGTTTTTTTTCTTTTCAGTTCTCCTATTCTTTTTTTATTTTCAAACGCGACGTTTGGGACGTTTAAGGAAGTTATTTAAAAAACCGTTTATTCATTACATTCCTGTCGCGCAGAATGCTGCCCAACAAATTCCAAAACAATATTAGGCTGAAATTTGTTTTGCTTCAATAACTCATCCACAAATTAAGCAATTAACCGACCGGGATGCGAACACATTAACCGACACAAGGGGGATCCACCCGCTGTGTCGAACCGATCTCAGCAGCGCATCAATCTATTGTCCTGCCTAAGGCCCAGACCCGGTAAGCTGAGTGGGCTCGTTATCGTTATCAATATAAATTTTCATAAAAGCCTATGTTGAGCGCTTAGATTGCATACGTACGTTCAACCAGAGCGCAAGTGCTTCCATTTCTCCTTTGAACTTGAACGCACACCCATAAATTTCCCGGCCTGTACAGGCTTTCGGTACGGCGCTTTCCACGTCCCAGTACTATTGCCTGTGGCATCTCAAAGCCGTTGCGGCTTCTTCCACGTCCACGCTTATGTGGTTTACAAACGCCAACCAGAACGTTCGCCCTCCCCAAAAACGAGAAACACAAGTATTTAACACAATTTTCATCTAATTTATGATTAATTAGAAGGTATAGACTTCACATTAAATCAGGATCGCTAGTCGTGGCCGTGTTTTACCGCAGCCCGCCTTCGGCGTTGGGCAACTCTGGGAAATGTTTCACATTATCTTTATTACTCAAACACGCACACACACAGACAGACAGAAATAGGGCAAAATTTGAACAAGCTGCGTAATGCTGAAGCAAAATCGTCTTAAACTTAAAATACATTGTTTACCTCGCGCCGTAATCCGACTGAGCCGTCCGATTTTATGCTTCCCGGAAAATGGGCGCATGAATATTCGCCGTCTGACGGAAAAATAATTATATTACACTTTCGAATGGTCATCCAATTCTCATTCGTACTGTCGGTTCTGGTTTGGTGTCCGCATCCCTAAAATGAAAATAAAAATGCTGCCCTGTTTGTCGTTTTCTGATTATGTAATTTGCTTCCCTCTTTCATACACCTTCATTATCAGTACTCAAAACACTCGTGCCGTTCCCCGTTTCCCCCCACCGTACCCACACGGCCATTGCAATTTTGTGGACAATTTTGCCATACCACCGGTAAAACGATTATGAAATGCTGAAAAACGGTAAAAATTCAGCGGTTGATAAAAATAGACTTACGCAAAAGGGCCTTTCACGGCCGTTACGTTACACACCGGTCCGAGTTTTGGCTCTCCCTCGGAAAGGATACTATGAACTTCTCCCTCTTCTCTATTCTTTGCTGTCCAAAACGAAAAAAAGAAAACTTTTTCTTCCATGTTCTTCCGTACCATTCACGGTGGTGGGCTTTACCGAAACGGTTAGGTTTCGGTTGGAGAATAATTTCTGTAATTTATTCATCCCCTGCTATCGATGCTTTCTCTATCCGGCAAAAGTCAATCCGGTGGCCAGCGGCGTACGATGAAAGCGACAGGATGCTGAGTTCAAGGATACACTCGCAACGGGCAACCGGAAGTTCCTTTTTTATTTGTCTTTTGTGAGGTGGGGACTTTTTTTCTTGTTGTTGCTGTTGTTTTGTTTTGGTTTTTCTTCTTCAACTGCTCCGTCCACCAACTAAGGTACCCGTGGGAGGGAGTGTAAAAAAACATTAATGCAAAACCCAGCCAAAGATTGTGGTGTGGAAGGTAGTAAGGAAAGCCTCCACCAACCCTGAAGGCACTGCCTTAAAATATTTCTATTTACTTCCGATGGGAACGAAAGGTGTACATTATTAATGTCCCGAATGTGATGAACGGGCTCGTGGGGTACGAGAGACCAGGCCTCGTACCGGCCCTGGTGCTTGCTACAGCAGCCGGTGGTTTCTTCTGCCGAAAGCTCCGGGTTTCCAGTGCCCCGGTCACCGTCCGCATATTTTCGCTACATTCTGATGCTAAAATATTTAAAACATCATATGGGTTACGGTCGATTCTTCGCCGGGTGCTTTCAGTACGCCACATGGAACCCAGGGAGGGTTTGGGGGCCAGTTAGTGGAGTGTTTCTGTGTTGTGTTGAAATCTAGACATCACTTTGCGAAACAGATTTTGTCGGCAGGATTTGGCGTAAACAAAATGTAAATTTAAGTACTAAATGTGATCTTAAGCGCACCGACGGTTTTGCACATCGGTATACTAATGAATATTTGCTAAACTCCTGACAGGCGTATACGATACGCACACAAGCACACGTGACTGTCTCCCATCTAGGTCATCTTACAACGTTTTACCATTCCGCTTGGCAGACCCGAAAAAGCAAACGAAAAGGTGACGGAAATTAAAGCGAATGCTTAGAGAATAATTTGCCAACAATTAACTTAAGTAATATATCTTTTTCGGGCTAGTTTCACCACCACCTCCACCCTCCCAAAAACTTCGGGTGGTAATGAAGTTTCGTTCCATTACGACCACATCCCCAATCTCCATATCAACACGTTGTGCGAGCAGGTTTTGACCGCTGCTAACGAACGAATGGACGGTACAAGGTTTTTCGAACCGTTGGTCCAATTTTTGGTACGCAGTGAGCAATTTATTCAAATTTATTCCATAATTAAAGCGAGAGAGATGACTTCGTTCTGACTGTTTTGTGGGATTCGTGCTGACCGTTTCTGGGTGCGTGGGATGCGATCGCGAATCCCCGGCCCGGTGATGGAATTGTACCGGTGTACACAGGCAACGCTTTTGGGGCATCGCAAAATTATTCAAATGCTGCAACAGCAATCGATGTAACTTGTTGAGCAACTTAAAATCCGGATAATCTTTTCATCGGCATGCACCTGAGAGACGCCGCCGTGCAAAGAGATGGCATGAAACAAGGATTTTGGGCGACGTTTAGTAAAAGGTAAGCAAGGAATTAATGAGTCCGGAATTAAGCGATAACTNACGATACGCACACAAGCACACGTGACTGTCTCCCATCTAGGTCATCTTACAGCATTTTACCATTCCGCTTGGCAGACCCGAAAAAGCAAACGAAAAGGTGACGGAAATTAAAGCGAATGCTTAGAGAATAATTTGCCAACAATTAACTTAAGTAATATATCTTTTTCGGGCTAGTTTCACCACCCCCTCCACCCTCCCAAAAACTTCGGGTGGTAATGAAGTTTCGTTCCATTACGACCACATCCCCAATCTCCATATCAACACGGTATGCGAGCAAGTTTTGACCGCTGCTAACGAACGAATGGACGGTACAAGGTTTTTCGAACCGTTGGTCCAATTTTTGGTACGCAGTGAGCAATTTATTCAAATTTATTCCATAATTAAAGCGAGAGAGATGACTTCGTTCTGACTGTTTTGTGGGATTCGTGCTGACCGTTTCTGGGTGCGTGGGATGCGATCGCGAATCCCCGGCCCGGTGATGGAATTGTACCGGTGTACACAGGCAACGCTTTTGGGGCATCGCAAAATTATTCAAATGCTGCAACAGCAATCGATGTAACTTGTTGAGCAACTTAAAATCCGGATAATCTTTTCATCGGCATGCACCTGAGAGACGCCGCCGTGCAAAGAGATGGCATGAAACAAGGATTTTGGGCGACGTTTAGTAAAAGGTAAGCAAGGAATTAATGAGTCCGGAATTAAGCGATAACTGTAATGCATGTACGAGGTGATAACTGAGTTGGAGATTGATTGTCTGATTAGTGTTGTTTGGTTTATTATGTCTATGTGATGGAAGGGGATTTCCTCTGTAAGGTTTGGCTTACTGATGCTGGAAGCTCGAGTTTGATGTTCTTGACATGGTACAAGAGGCCTCTGAGTCACTCTTGGTTTCAGTGCCATTGGGTTTTTCTTTCTTTTTACTGGACACATCCTAATTTGTCCATTGCTGTTCTCATCTTGACCCTAGATAGACCTGTGACCATTACCTGTGGCCAACGCCCATCTTATGGCGTACAAATACCGGTTAGGCCTTTGCTGATCTAATTTCCCGTAGAATAGTTTGGTCGTCGTAAAGAGATCAACGGGCCTTTTGTTGTAATGATTTCTACATTCCCCTAACATACTTTTCATACGTTGAATCCATAATGTGCAAGAATTTAATGTAGAATCAGGATAAAGTACTTCAAATCCAAGAATACAGTGGTTGTACTATACATCCCGAACACATCTTTGGGCCTTCCTTATTCGGTCTTGGTCTGTTGCAGATGTCCTCTAAACTGCACACGGTCAAGCGCCGTCGTCATCCATTTCATTTTCTCGGCATTTCTGTCAATGTTGATGACCTAAAAAAACTTTACGGAAATGAGTCGTACGGTGTCATTTTAACGACATGATCAACCCACCGGAGCCTGGCGAGTCTAATTGATTTTAAGATGGTGAGTTCGTCCTACAACTCTAGGAACTCCAAAGTTTTTCTAACTCCCTAGATTTTGAAAAAAGTTCATATACACATCTATTATTTGTTTTACTTCTCACGTCATACACATTACCATACAATTTATTTGAGATTTTCCATTGCACCAAAGTGTAAAGGTTATAACTTTGTTTCTAGTCATCATTCATGTTGCTTTCATGTAAAATATTTAATAATGAAACCGATTGATTGTTATTTAATCAATGTCATTTATTTATTGATTTAATTTTCAGTATGGCGGCATCTGTCGTATTGTCTGCCTCGTTTGAGCTGAATTTTGTACATGTATTTTGCCATATCGCGGGCTTGCTCGGATTTAACCAAGTTATACAAAAAAATCAGTTTCTATTTGTTTTAGTTTTTCAAATATATTGTGCTTTTTCATATCAATAACCGCCTACCAGTGTAAACAATACATTTCGAATGGGATTTTGCATTTTACCCAAGTGTAAATATTAAATTTTAGTTTTTCTGCTCATCGAATTCATGCGAAAATTTCAATCACCATGGTTTCGAAGAAAAAAAACGATTTCTCAAAACTTTTTGTTTTGTACCAAATAGCATAAAACAAATTTGTTTAGGCATTTTATGATTTTCAAGCCCGTACGACTTACAAAGCTGAAATAATTTCGGAATGAATGTATAAAACATATTCATGTGGGCGTGTGTTAACAACTAGGTTAAAACCATTGTTGAAGTAAAATAAATCTGAATTCTTTGTACCGTTTTAGTTTTAGTTTTAATTTAAATAGTGAAATTTAGATGAATAGTTTGCTTTCAGTTCTGGGAAATAGTTTGACACACTCCAATTAGTTCTTCCATGAATTTGCAACATAATTCCGTAGATTTAAGGAGACTATTCACTAGAGTTTCTTTAGTGGGTCATGAGCACATCGCTGTTCATATTTAGAAACAGATCGCCTTATGCATGACATGCGGGTACATGCGCTATACATTTTTGCATTTGAGTCACAACATCACATCGTCAAATATTTAGTTAAACGCAATATGTATAAAAATGTATTCCAAAACATACTTTTTTTTACAGAATTAGTAAAACCTTTTATGTTATCATCAGCCCGTAAAATTTCATTCAATTTCATTATTGGCTAGATAGTACATAACACACAGTTCGATAAAAAACCACTCATGCCCATTTAAACCACGATCACGTTTCATAATGTTACGGCCGATTGCAATAATTGTAATCGACCTGCACGAGATAGACATCTAAAATAAATTTTTATATTTATACCAGACGACGTACATGTACCAATTTCGATCACAAGCTGTGCATATTAATTGCTTCAATAAATATTGTACACGTGAGCAAACTACTCGTTTATCAATCGGGAACATGCTGTACGTGTTTTACTATGCGCTATGAGGGTGTTTTATTTTCATAGGATTATAAAGCATTTATTTAATATTTTTTTGTCATAAAGAAGAAAACAATTACAAACTGTATCTTGTGCGTTCTTAAAACTTTACCCCATTTTGAAGCAACTAAAACAAAACTCGGGTTTTTGGTGGAAGCAAGCGGAACGAGCTACCGACTATCATACCACGTGCACCTTTGTTACGCTACGATGCATTTCAAAAGGCTGTATTATTCAATGAAACACATTTCCCTCTTAACGTCGGGCAGGTTTAGGTTCGCATGAAAACCGAATTTTCCACAAACGTGTGACGGACAAACAGCGTAAGGGCAGCGATAAGTTTGCTTTGATCTTTCGACCCCTTTTTTGTGTTTGAAGGAGAAAACTAATTGAAGAACAACACACAGACACAGTATCAGTACCGACGATTGTGTGCTTGCGGAAGGAGTGGTTTTGTTGTTTTGTGCACAAGTGAGTGTTATGGAAAGTGTAATAATTAATCATATAAAAGAAACAAATCAAATCGTTTTAAATTGGATTTAAACATACGGAGCAGTTGAGGTGTAATTTTGCAGGGTTTTTATAGTAAATAAAGAAAACAAATTATTATTTTTAAGACAATAAACTACTGAATACGAAGTTCCAATAATACCTTTCACAAGACGTTCTTCAAATTGATATGCATATTTTTTAAGTTTTGTAAGGCTTAATACAATATTAAAGTTGTAAAGTTTGAATTTATTTTACGTATTTCAATGCAACCTTTTATTAAATCCATTGATCACTTTCGTCGGTCCTCCATGCGAGGAGCCAAAATAATGAAAAATCTTATTTTTAAAGTTCACGAGACAAGTTCCCATCTTCTAATTGCAGCTTATCGGTCGCTGTAACGTCCAAATGAGTTTGCAGGAGTTTTTATAAATCATTTCACTTGCCTTAATTTTCTTAATCAAATCCTATTTCCTAATGGTAGAACTTCACATCGAAACACCATCCAGTAATCAACTGTTCTGCTGGCAGGTATTTGTAAAGTTTACTTAAAGTTAAATTATAACACTTCAATCCTTTTTTTTGGCAACGAATATCGCAAACGAACACTAATTTTCTCTTAACGGTATTAATTTAATTAAAGTGATCATCGTTCTGATACCGGTAAACATGATCATCTCCCACTATTGAAGGTCTTGGTCGCGCGATGTCCTCGGGCACTTTTATTTATCCTGCCGCTGCTTGTAAACAGTGTTCGTTTGCAGCAACGAACCGTAAAGATCTCGTTTGGGTGCTAAATTAAACGATTCACTGTAAAGGTAACGTACCTGTCTGCATGGTACCCTTTTCCTGTCTACGCCTTCATCCCCCCTACCCGATGGACACACGAGCAAGCTTCGCTCACAACAAACGGCAGTTGTGGAAAAAGAAAGACCAACAACAAAAAAAGCAGAAAGCTGCTCGAAACTTTTTCCAACCCGGCCAGCAGCGGACGGATAACAAGAGGCAGCGCGATGGTAGGGCCGGATGTTTCTTTTGAAATTAAACCATGCAACCGGGGGCCGCGAGCGGCAACGATTGAGAGATGAGTTTTATACGGCGATTTCGTCGCGCGAATGAAGGAGAAACTTTTCCTAATTTAATTGACGCGAAAACTCAAAACAAGATAATCCTTGCGCACACGGCTAACGCACGGACGGAGGGAAACCGGGGTGGGGGAAAACTTTAGCCAGCTTCTTTAATTAAAGTGTGGTGTCAATGGTCGCTGGTTGGCGGTAGTACGATGGTGTCGCCTTTTTTCCATTATTTATTTGCCAGTGCAGTTTCCCACTGCAGATCGTACACCGTTTTTGTGCTAGCGGATGAGCCCGGTTTACCGGTCAAGCCACGGCAAGGTACAGTAAGGTGAGTTCTGTTCCATCTGCTTACCTATCGAAAGCTTGCCAGCGCTGCGCTCGAGTACTTTACCGAGCGAAGCGAAAAGCAAACGGATATAATAGTAGCTGCTGGATGGGAAAGTTTTCAGCAACAACGCTCCATCAAACTAGCCCAACGTGCGCGATGGTCGTGCACAAAATAATTCATCGAATGCATTGGTTCAGAAAATCAGAATCCATGTAAGGGTTTGGTTCCTGTTTTCTTTCCACAGAGCACAAGCTCTACCGATAGAGTAAGATACGGTCACTGTTTCCCCTTCCTTCACACGATCGCAATTTGATGCAATCTAATTTTAAGATTTGTGCAAAAGTTTTTACCCCTTTTGCCTAACACTCAATTTAGCTAGCATTGCGTGTGATCAGAAACGAAAATGAGCATCACCCGTTTTGTTGTACGTGGTTATGGAAAGTCGGCTTGGGGCCTTCTCGCGCTGGTTGGCGAACATTGAAAAGAAACCGCAACACTACACCAAAACTACCGCTAGTCACGTACGGCCATACTTCCGTGGCAGGGAAACCATGTTTGTAACACTTCTGCCTAGGCGAGAACATTTCGCCGAACGCAAATGTGTGCGAATAGACGGTAGCAAGAGCAACAGAAAGCTTACAGCTGATCGCGACAATCTCCTTGCCGATGCTGTGCTAGAATATAATCTTTTTTTCAGCAAACTTATTTTTACACATTTTTACCCTTTTCGGGGTTTCGATCACATCCCCAGCTTACATCCTTGAGCAGCTCGTGTGGAAAGTGCTAAATTTTGCACCATCGGAACGGTACTGACAGGGCAATCGTAATGCATCACGCTGGGGCCGTGATCAGCATAACGCTTTATGCTGTTTCCCCACTTTCGTATGTTTTCGTGGAAAATTTGGACTAAATCTAGCATTTAAATTGCGCCCGATAACGATTTGTCTACAAGCGTGAACAAACGGGGTGTACATGATTGAAGAGGGAACTTCTAGCTATTTTTTTCCGTACCGTAGGATATAATGTTCAAATAAGAAAAGTAAATGTAATAAAATTAATCAATTGCTATAAGCTAGCAAACTTTGAAACGTGACGAAAGGGAAGGAATTTTCGTATGCAGCAGTTATTGAAGTTGAGTTTGGTAAAAATTTTAAAAAGGAAAATTATTATATCTTTTTTTGATAGCAATGTACTGATACTGATCAATTACTTTGCAGTAGAACATTTATGAACAATTTTTAAAATTAATTTTAATTCTCTTTTTATACTAATCGAGACTAGACTATAAATGGAAAATAATGGAGAGGAAATTAAGAATAATTAGTTCGAAAAGAAAAATAAATTAGGAATACAAAACTATGATGAATGCCTCTCATCTTTAATTTAATTATTTTCCGTCGCTTATTTTATCAATCCCTCGCTTGACATGCGCTTGACAGCCATCTTGCGACCATCTTCAATTAGGACGATTCTTAAGCTGTGATAATTTATTTACTGTGATCTGCAAATAAATGTCTGTCTGTTTATATGACCAAAATAGCTATAAAAAAGCCCGTCGTATTTACTAACAAACACTTTTATATCAAAAATACTATAAAAAATTTTACACAATGAAAAAGATGTTTAGCTTTTCTAATTTTGTTTCACTTTGTTGTCTATTGAATTGTGTGATGTTTGACCTTAAGTTTATTAGAAACCATGCATCATCTTGAAATGGGAATAATCTCTCGACAATAGTATCCTTTGCCTGACTTTATTTCTTCCTAAAGAGAAAAAAACAACTTTCCGCACTGTTGTATCGGTTCCAGACCTGCTTGCTTACCATCCTCGCATGATACTATTTTATGGTAAATCTCATTAAATATTACACTGCTTCCGTATCATGACGATCTCTACCAGCGAGAGAGAGCAGCCTTCCGGTAAGGCAAAAACCCATTACTAATCCGACTTTGTTTAGTGCCCGTTTGTTGTACCGCCAACTCACTCACCATTGTTTGCCACCTTGGGCCACCATCGTTCGGAGAAGCTTTTGAAGTGATTACAAACTTCATCTAAAATGGTACACCAAGAAACAGGCAGAAGAAAGCAAGCTTCCGTACCTACCATCGTCACATGAAACGTGCCGTGCCTTTGATGATAAATTTGAGAACTTTACCAAACAAACAAATGTTAGTGTTCGCATGGTGAGAGAGAGACAAAAGCTTTACACTCGCCTAATCTCGAGTGCAGTGCGCCCGGTAACACAAAGGTTGACCGTTTTCAAACAATTATCTGATCGCAACTAATCTCCTGTATCAACACCATGCAAAAACTTCCAGCGCTTCCAAGAACTAACACCGAAAATCCGTGTTATTTTGCAACCCTCCATTCGTGCTATTTCACTTTCGATTTGTGCTTTTTTTTTTGTTTTGTTTTGTGTAGATTATCAAAGTTTTGCTATGTTGTTTGCTTGTAACGAAGCATTCTCTAGTGGGCGAATAGTTGGAATTTGATCGTGCTAAAACTAGCACGGAAATGTAAATAAAATCATTACCAACGGTTCAATGAATTGCACTTGCAGCCCGGCTCGGGAGAGTTCCCTCCGAGGCAGTTGTTCTTTCTTATTTACAGAAAGCTAAAGAGAGAATTCATACCATTGCAAAGTTGCTGTGGATACACTTTGAAACTTTACCAAACCACACAAACGCACACACAGATTAGCGTGAAAACTGTATGTGTGCTGCCTAGCAAATTCTGCAAACTCTTCGTCTGACTCTAAAGTCTACGGCCAGATTTCTCAAACGTCTCGAATTGAAACATCAACCTTCTAGCCCAAATTTGCAGGGCTGCAATTGTTAGGCAGGTGCCATCATACCTAACGCCATGTTAACGTGTGTCGAACAACTTCGGAGCCGCACTGACATCGTTTGCCCCCCCGTCCCCAAGCAGCCGGAAGCTAAACTGCCAATGTGTGAATATCTTCGTGTAGCAATAGTTTGAGCGCCTTTAACCGGGAAGTTCAGTCAATAAATTTTGCGTTCAAAGTTTGGCCTGTTTGGTGCGAAGGAGTGCAAAGAGGGAAACACTGTTAGGTGGAATGGTGGCGTACATAATTTTTCGATCTGACGTCATGTAATCGTTGCACATTGCCTGTAGGTGCTGCGGCACTAGCGCTGGTACATCGATTTGATAATTTTCTTCCCGTTGACGATCTGTCGAACAGATAGGATAAGCTGCATAATGATGCATACGTTAAACTTGAAGTTTTCGAGCGTAAAATATTGTTAGTGGTTCGGGGTTTGATGACAACTATTTTACTGTAGTCATTCTTGGAGAAGGTTTGATTAACAGAAGATATAATTCATACAATAATATGATACGGATTATGTTAATTTAACTTGTCGCAGTTGTGCTATCCCATGAAATATTACCTTGGTGGTTAGGTTTAAGATACAATCAAACATATTCATAATGAACACTCCTATTAACAAGATTTTCGCATAATGAGAGCATCTAAGTACTAGAACAAAAATCTCCATTCAACGTGCAAGATCTCATATAAAGGGTTTGAGAGTATTTTTCTAATATAGGAAAATAACTGATAAATCATATTTTATTCATATAAATTGTAAATCGAGTGAAAGATTAAAATGTATTAAAGATCATTAATATTTTTCATCATCATCATCATTTTAAATCTAACCTTCTTTTCAAGCTCAAAACATATTGTTCCATATTTTATCAGCCTGAAACTATTGTATGTACACATCAATAAATTGCTCTGGATTAATGGAATAAAAATTATCCCTACGTGCATCGGTGTTTTATATGATTGGCAGCAGGGCAAAGCTGGAGCACAAATTCTCACCACCTTCAGCATCGTGCACATTTCTGCATACGGCAAACCCTTTATTCTTTTGCTGTGTTAATTCATGCGCTCGCATTCATAACGCTTGCATTACGCCTGCATAGCTCCCATATATGTATGTATATGCACGGATGCGTGAAAGAAAATGGGGGGAGAGAATTGAAAGCATCCTCCGTCGTCGGTTTTTGTATCGTTTGCATCAGTGTGCCCGTCCTACCTCCTATTAGCTAATTCCTTTGTTCTGATACCTTGGTTATTGAAACTTATCATCACGAGCAGGTACGGTGTGTGTGTGTGTGTGTGGGAAGATCGAGAATGGGTAAAAAACTCCCATTACCCCGTTTTTGCCACATACAGAGAGCGCACAAATCCCACGATTGGCACTGGTGGAGAGAGAGAGGGCAAGGTAACCGAAAGCTCGGGGACGGATAGTTTTCGAAACATAATTCCGATGATACATGCCGGGCCGAGCAAATGGCATAACCCTGGGCCCAATGCAACCCGATGCGATGTGTCACTGTACGGTGTGCGGCATGTTCGGTTTGTGTCGTTATTATTTTCCTACGACA
>STHD01000004.1:21982431-21993742 GCA_016170015.1 Anopheles longipalpis
TTTTTATGAGCTGCACGGTACAATAGCCACACATTAATGTGTGTTATTCGGTGTTTTCAAACGATAAATAGGGGGGTATTGATGGGGGAAGTGGGGAGGGTTTTTGGTTTGGTGTGTTGACAACGGTGCCAGATGATGTTGACATTTTTACCGAACAAAAATTCTGTTTTAAATATTTAAATCGACTGAACCGAATCATGTTTTCGGAGGTGGGGATGAAAAATTAAATTTAAAACAGCAATTCGAAGCTAATAAATCAATCAAAAATGGTGCTATATTGTACAGTACACTTAATTGAATAAACAGCAAGCAGCATATGGATATAACTGAAGACCTTGTTTATGAAGTAATTGTGTTTTAATTTTTAATCATCGAATTAATTTTTAACACATGCATCGCTAAATTTATATTTTGATACGTAAAATCTTAAAAAAGTACTTTTTCCTTTTCAATTGTTCTTAATGATTGTCTTAAGCAAAACTTGTTATAGAAAAAGTTAAACGATATTTTATGTACAAAATAATGTTTTTAAAATATTTGTTTTATCCTAACTATTCAAAAAGTGCTTCATACCAATGTTACCTGCACCAGTACGATTCAAATCTGGTAAAGTTAGACACACGGAAAGTCACTCCCGCAAGCCGAACGATACAGAACCAATTCGGCACCCGGCACCGATAGACCTTAGTATTGATTGCCTGAAGGGATACTTAATTTGTGCATTACCCATACATGATGAGGCGAATTTTCACTTGTTTCACGTTGCCACTTTTACCGTCCGGTATTGTTGCAAAACACATTGTTGCACGGATAAATTTGTCCGTGCGGTTCTTCGATTGAATAATTGCACGGCTAGGCAGTTTGTTTAACCTGACCGGAACCCGAAACTGCAACGGTTCAAAGTTTCCATTCCACACTCAAATTGACTGGCTTTAGATCCGATCACGGAAAAATATGCAACTCAAAAGCACACACTGATGCAGCAACGGTGAACAAAAC
This sequence comes from Anopheles longipalpis, assembly GCA_016170015.1. NCBI lineage: Eukaryota > Metazoa > Arthropoda > Insecta > Diptera > Culicidae > Anopheles > Anopheles longipalpis. Next base: position 21,983,431 of record STHD01000004.1, read on the forward strand.
GGCGATACTATAAGCTATCAACAAATGCAACGTCCACACTTTCATCCGTCCTGCGCCCTCCTGGTACGGTGAGAAATGGATTATCGCACCCGCACACTAACCCACTTATGCAGCGCTTTCATCTGTGTGCGCAACTTCAGATTTGCTGAGCGCTCGGACAGACACACATATGTGTGCATGGGCGACAAGAAGCCATACTTCATCATTTATGGAAACCAGAACGAGCCCCGGCCTCAGTCAAACAAGGTACCGAAATGGGAAACGGACCCATCCGGGACAAACTTCAGATCGAGAGTCGTTTTACGCCGGAACCGCTCTAGACAATCCTGGCCCCCGGATGCTACCGACCGAGTACGTATTGAATCTGGGCGGTAAATGCAATTTGCATAGGGGTGGATGCTTCGCTATTATCGTGCATACTTCATATACGGGATGTGCTGTGTTGTCTGGAACTCTTTGAGGTTCCGGGGTTAAGTTTATCATATCGTGTCTCGTGCAATTTGTGGCGTAACGTACGTGTTTCGCGTACAAATACAGCAAGCGATAATGTTGTACCACATTGTGCTGGATCATTTTTAGATAGCTTGTAATTGTGTGGGTGCGTATGATTGTATTTTACTAAATTTATAACTAAAAAAATATAACTACTTATTGGCTTGATTATCTTTGGTTGAGTTCAGAATTTAATAAAAATGGCTGAACAAGTAAAAATGGCTGATTTTAAATTCTTTTGAAACATTTTTAAATAACAAACTATTAATAATAATGTAAAAAAAAATTCTTTAAGATTGATTTGTCTTCTCGTTGAGGATCAAATTTTATATTATAGTGATAAATTCCAGTCAAAATTATACTTTCTCTTCTCCTTCTTCTTGGTACCAATGCATAGTTGCTATTAAAAATACTAATATTTTATATCAAAATCCAAACATTATGTTGAATTAATTTTTTCATCTTTTTTACTGAAAAAACCTTAAAATTGAAAAGTTTTGAAATTATATGTAATAAAAACATGTCATTTCATTGGTTTGTATTTATTTTTATTTGCTTTGCTTCTCATGTTCATAATAAAAAATTTTTTGCACTCTAATTTTTTTCACTCCTTTTTTAAACCACAAAAATTTAAATAAATTTAATCTTATTCTTTTTTATAATCTTACTTTTCTTCATTTTTTATGTAAGATTGTGACTAGTGCATGAGAACGAAACAAACAAGACCGAAAACATAGGCAAGTAGTACTCTGTTGTTTAGTTTGACAAATAACAAATGACAACGATGACTTAACGATAAACCGCACATAGCATATCTACTGCTTCAAAAGGCTAGATGATTAGAAAACCACAACAAAACGTGTCGCTTAAGGATATCGAATTACATCCGACCCTCTAACCAATCATGAAGGATTAGCAACCATCGGATGACATTACAAAGCAAGGCTGCAAACATACTTGAAGCATTTCTAACCCGTGCCAGAAATAATCGGCATGAATTTGTAATGGATACAAAAGGCAACCATCATTCCATTCGTGTCCATCGTGTGTATCTGCTCGTACAACGGTTTTGGGACTGCATCGAGACAAAGGAACTGAGCAGTTTGCAATGGCCCACTAACGCTGTTCAATGGCCCACTTGGAGGAAAGTTCATTACCACTCAACGACACCTCGAGCGAGTGTTTGCGGGTGCACGAGCACGGCTGGTACAGGGAGCTTGCCTATTTGGGTGGAAAATGGAAAATGGAGAAAACATCTCGCTATCAGCACAACAGCAACAGCGCGATACGTTTGTTCGAGAGTGTATTAGTAGCTCGACAGAAGGGAAGCCTGTTGTTCCAAATCGGTTTCCCCACCCGGAAAAGCACCGTCTGCCGTGTCTGCCAATATTGCTACGGTGCTACGATTCGCATCGTTCCGTCCACATCGCTAACCGACACTTTTGCTCTGATGCACCGCCACGTTGCAACATCGCCGTTCTGACGTTCTGGGAATGCAACACCAGTTGTCTGAGCAGGCAAATTGAAATAGTTTTACAAACAAGATCCGAACCCCTTTTTCTTCCCACCTTCCCACCACTACCGCCTCAAGATGAACAAAGGTCCAAAGAAGAAAGGAAAATGGTTCCAGTTTTCTCTGCGGAGGGAAGGATCGTATACGATGGAAATGCACTCGGGAACATCTTAGGAGTAGCGAAACATACGATTGCTTTCACTATCACACCTAGAAATCGATCTGCCGGATACGACCTTTCTCATACAGGTAGCCGCCCGTTAATGTCCTTACTACCCTCATCGTCTGGGAAGCCGATACGTAAACCACGTATCACAGATGTCGTCGTGGATAGTTTTGAATAATAAGACGCTTAATGGTGCGCTATTGTTAGGTAGCGTATCGCCAACAATCGTACGGGCGCTGTGGTTGGGTAGAGCACTGAAGTAATTGGAAACTAACGGCTTACTGTCGTGGTAAGAGTTTAGTGGTTAGGTAGAAGACTGTCATCGTTCAATTTGTTCCACCGCAACACCATCTGGTGGCACGCTGATAAAGCAAACCATTATTGAGTATTCACCAAAACTTATATTAGAAATTGATTGAAACTTAAGTCACGAGACAGAGGCAATAATTTGTCGTTATTATAAGTAACGATACTAAATGAAAATCTCTCAATGGTATTTGAAGAAATGTACAACACACACAATTGAGTTCTTCTTTTAATATTTTTTTTTTCGTGAAGAATGGACAGGGCTTATTGTTATAACTAGAAAGTCACACAGACAAACCATTAGCTTGACATAATTCAAAAATCCAAATCAAATTCAAAAGGTAGGCCACATCTAAGCCTCACAGCAGATCGTGAATCAGAGTTCTCAGGGATCCTCACTATACCTCGAAATGCTTCCTACAAGAAGGGTCTTGGAACCGCCTATTCCGCGTAGAACAATAGACACCTCTGCCACATAGCTTGGAGCGGATCTGCCCTATAAGATCGCCAGAGATACCAGAAAACCTCCTGAGCTCGTGCAACATGCTTTGCCAAATGATTTAATATTTTACATCCTAATCAAATAAAAGCAAGTATTTTATAGCAAATTATTTTATACAGTTTTCAAATAATAATATGGAAAAATAAAAAAAACTTTCTACATTTTCTGATCTGAAAAATCGTTGTATAAAAAAGAAAAGGACCATTACTAAAAATGTTTCATGCAGCATCAAAACTTTTACTAATAAAGCTATATTACATGAGCTACACAGCTTTGTTGCTATCTCAACTCAACTGTTTAGGCGCAAAGGATTACTGATAGAAGGATTTCCTAGGGATCCTTCCATTCACATTTCCACACAAAAATACCGGCATTTATGTGTGTGTTAATTACAGACCAAATCAATGGCTAGCTTTAGCCCGCACAGGAAGCACAAAAAGGAAATAATCACATTCTATTTTTAGCAGATCGGTTTTCATTAATACACCTTACATCACCCATTTCAATAAAGCTTCGCTTTCACAGCACGCCAGTAACGATGATCATCTAATTAAGTGCCCTCTGTGCGAACAATAATGGGGACCAGTGTGCGATGGTAGCTTTACAGGGCCCCGGCTTCACGTTGCTCTTTGAACGAGATAGATGCACCATTTTACCGATTTAATACCCTTTAGCACGGTTTAAATCCTTCACGATTTTTAAACGGAGGAATGAGAGAGAAAGAGAAGGAAAGAGAGAGAAAGAAATGCGATAGATAGATAGCTCAGGATACATGTGGGAAATATTGTTTTACAACGCTGCATGCCATCCAGCAGGATAATCCGCCCGACATGCTAGTCAACTCCCCAGGTTCTCGTTTTGCATTCACATTAAGCACTATCGTTTTAATTGTGTCGTGCTGTGAGAGTAATCATCACTATCAGTGCAATGAGGGGTTTTTGTTTTTGTTTTGTGCCATGAAAAGAAATGTAGAGCTAATGGGACGCACTGACGCCTTTCTGTACATGTTTTCGCACGATACGAAACTAACGTGGGAACACATGATACAATAGCAAATGCGTAGGAGTTAACACTTACACCACTCAACATGGTTTATCTTCACGTGTGAATAAAACAAGTTTCCATGCTGGTGGAACTACATGAAACCTGTTCAATATATCACCAACAAAACCTACCGCAAATCCGCTAAAGTAAACAACAATCAGGAATGAATTCCAATTCCATGTGCCGGATTTAATTTGCACTGCAAAGCGCTCATCTATTTGTGACCTAATAAAGCTAAGGGAGGGAGAGAGAGAAAAAAGCAGCAACTTGTTGCCAACGCCTGCCAGCTACCAGCAGAACAAAGCACTTTCAAACATTGCGCTTGTTTGTCCGCACAGGACCTATATACATTCCATCATAGATAAAAGTACCGCAACATTCGGTCAACTCTGCAGAACCACATCCTGCAGAATGCCTCCCCCGGATTTTAGTGTTTCGCGATAGCATCTCTCTGATCAATACGGCATTTGTTTGCGTAGCAGGGGTACATTAAATTATTGCGAATGAATGAAAGGACGCCGGTTTTTGCATTTATCTAATTTATCGATCGACCGGACAACCGGTCGTAACAACGGATTCATCCCTTCATCCCTTTCCGTTACGGCGCTACGGTAACGGTCGCTAATATCGGGAAGCTACGATATCGGACATTTGCCTCCGAAACAGTCAATCCATTTTCCCTCGAAATCAAATTCTACTGCTGCGATAGATGAATCTACCGTTCCCGGGGAGTGCTCAAAAACCCGGACGGACCATTGTAACCCTCCTCGGCCAGAGGGGCGGTGGGAAGAGTTACGAGACGATGTTCGGGTACAATCAATGCAAATGATTGCCATCAATCTCGCTTCGAAGGCGAAATCTTCGAATTCGATATTTGAAGTTCCATGGTGCCACAAGTTCAAAACCCAGATTCTTCCGATTTGGATTCTTCCGGTCTTCGATTGAGACCATAAATTCAACTGACACGGGCTATATATAATGCCGGTTTCGCGCATACACCAACTACACACGCCTAACCGTAACCGTGCGCGGAGCTTTACAACAAACAGCACTCGGAAGAACGAAGCCACTCGGATTGCTCTTCCAAACGAGTGCTAATCTCGGCCATGGGAACAAATTATGTGGAACAAAACAAAACAAAAAAACAACGGTCAAAGGTAATGAGAAGAGATTTGAGCAAAAAAATAACAGTCGCCGTGTGCAACCCGTCACCCACGTGCTCGAGATTGAAAAACGTGGCCAGCAATGATAGTAATCTAACAGGATTACGCCGTCGGGGTAAATGCAAATTGATGTACCGGTCAAGAAGGAAGAGCTGTTACATATTTTACTTCAGCCATAGCAAATGTATGGGCAGGGTAAAAGTAAGGGAAGTAAAGGGAAGTACAACCTAATTGTATTATTATTATCTGTTTTCTTCGAACAAACCGTCATGTCAGCGATCATCTTTTGCCGCATTAACGAACCGTTCTTTATCGCACGTTTTCCATCTGCTTCGAGGCTATTTGTTGTTTCAAATGCGATTAACAATTCATGGAAATAAATTTAGCCTCAGCTTCTTATCTTCTGCGTACGCTGCATTGCATTTTTAAAGAATATTTCCATTGAGTAGAAGAATGGTTCCGTTGGTTTTTTTTTGTTATATTTTTGGCAATATACTTCCTTTCCAAAGAAATAAATGTACTTAACACTACAACGACTTACTTGTTGTTTAAATGAATTAGGCTTATTTCAAACTTGAAACATTAATACGACAATAATATAACACCTTATAGTTCCTTCAACACAGGTTGGTTATCTGACGCGTCTAGTCTGGTTGTTCGTCAATATAATGACTACTCCAAAAGTTCTTCCAGAAAGATGGGACCCAAAAATCCCTCTAAGCGTCTCGAAAGCGGTTTAGAGAGTTTCGTGCTCTTCAATGGATCCGTGCAGGATCCGAAGTCTGCTGAAGGTCGTACAGGCTCTCCTACTAATTGGAAGCTTGTGAATAGGGCAGATATCTGGAAACCGGACGGTAATTCTAATTACCACGAAGCCCTCCAGAAGTACTTCGGGAGATTGAGCGCAGATTTCAGTTACCGAAAAGCAGTAGGAATTCCCGAAATTTCGGATCTCGGATTTGACGTGAAATCTAATTGTGAACAAATTGAACTATGAGGAGGAAAGCTTAACTTTGATAGCTTAACTTCCAGAACAATAGCCCTCAAAATCCCCAGTCGATTTGTCCAACACCTTACTGATTATCACTCATGATCGTTCTAGCGTTCTAAACGATAAATAAACAAACATCAATTCTAAAGTATATCCTTCCCATTTCATGCATTTCAAATCATATCAAAACTTTATTTTTAAATCCACTTATTCGCATTACAACAAAACAATTATTATTATTCAGGTTTAGTGCTGACAAGAACTCTATCGTAACAGAATTGCAAACGATAACGTACGCACAAATTGTTCCGTACAAAGAGCAATGAACAGCTTCTCTTTATGCTATCGCAGTGCAATAGTTTAGGTTCTTTCTACATCTACTGACCTCTAACCCTTTGGTACGTGAATAGCCATGCGTAGAAAATGACCAAAGGCTATAAACATCGTTTTGCATGACTGGCTTTGTAATTGCACTAGTATGTTCCAGCAATTTCCCCTGGCAATTTGGATACTGTTTTGAAATAAGTTAAATGTGCTTTTAACATTCATTTCTACGAATGGGCAGCTGGTTGTAAATTGCCCTGCAGCCATATCATAGTACTTTTGCAAACTTATGGTTTGTTGATAAAGAACTCCACTGGTGTGTATTAATGATGTCTCCACTGCCTTCAGTGGATTGCGATAAGCAAAATCTTCATTTGATCCCATTCCCGATTGGAGGTCTACGTCGTGTACTCATTGTGTTTGTTTTGAATAGAAAAAAATATGTCCCCGTATGCGGAATGAAGTTCGCCAATTAGCAAGGCAATTTTCAGGACGAAGGACATCTTTCCCACCTGTCCAAGATTAATCACCCGATTATCGGATATGGCTGCGGGCAGCGTAGCACTGACTTACAAACAGGTACAGTGTACCAGTTTGCATGCTGGCTTGCCGCCCATCAATTACCCACATGGAACTCTCGCCACCGCAATGAAACCGCACCCCCCCCCCCCCTCCCCGCATAAACCCCGGCGCTTGGTTGGATCCCTGCCAATCACGAAATGTATTCCACCCTACCCTGCCCGTTCAACAACACGAACGAAACCCCTGGCTTCCCTTGCAGCCGTTAGGAAAGCGACAGACGTTCAAATAAATCCTGTGTGCATCGGCTAAGATTCATACGCACGGCAAAAGCTGGCAGCAAATCCGGTGAACCAGGGCGAACCGAAGCATCCGTCTTCCGGTAACGAACGTGGGCTATCGGGTCAGCCGCATGCAGCTTGTTGAATATTTAATCAAACAGATCATTTTTCTCTGTCTCAGTGCTGGTGCTCTAAGGGGACCACAAGCATATGCGAGACGGAAGATGGGTAAAGGGTGGGGGGGGAGGTGGTTGGTTCCCCTTCAAGCTTGGTACTGGGAGAGTAATTGTAATTCAACATGCTGATGGAAAGTGGAAAGCACTTTGTGAGATATTTTCCCGACAGACAAAAGCTTCCTGGCGTAACCGGCTGTATCGAGACCAGGAGCGGTACGAAATGGATGAGCTTTGGTGAAAGACCAGACGGATGCTAACCTTAAAAGGCGTGTATATGGATGTAAATTATTATTGCGTTATTTCACTTACTTCAGAAAAGCAACACCTTTCCTAATGAGTAAAACGAGTGTCCCCGCAGGCAAAAGAACGAACAGTGCATTAGCCAATCATGCACCCAACCCATGCTGCTGAACGTGTTTTATAAGCGAAACACAACAAAGCGGAAGTTGTTTCGTGCTTTGTTGTTTGTTGGTGTGCCTTTTGTTTTGCAAAATGGACAAACATATGAACGGAACAATCGGTATAGGTTGATTTTTAATTGAAAATTTGTTTTTCAAAACCTGCCCGAAAACCATACCCACCCGCTGGGAATACGTTTGGCTACCGACGGGGCCCAAAAATATAACAGGGAACATGAGTCGAACGATGGGAAAAGGAAGAACAGAAGAAAAAACGATGTTTGTCGGCTTATTACAATCTGCACCGTGTGCTACCATTGCTCAGGGGCAGATGGAACTTTTGGTCGGTTGGAATGAGAATTCTGTTAATTAATTTGGGGATTTTCATTTTGCTCCCGTAGTCCCCGGGTGCTGATCGGGCAGGCAATTGCAATCGGAACTTCAAAACCCGAACACGCCATACAGCGTTATGATATCACGAATTGACCGGTTTCGCTTGCACTGTACCATGATTGACCAATATAAAAAGTTATGCACAATGATCGTAACCATAAACCAAGCGTTATAATATTGATGCCGCGTCTTCACCTTCAACAGCAGCCCCCGGAAAAAGCACCGTGGCGTGGTATACATTTTTACGGTGTTGTTTATTAATTACTGCCCAGCAGGCGAGCTGATTGATACTGGTCGATTTATGTGTGATTTATGTACGCAGCTTCACAACCAATTGCTCGCATTGTTTTCGAGCAGTTTGCGAGCTATCGCGCGAATCCTATGGTGCTGCTCTCCATACTCTCTCACCACACAATTTATTCTCACGTGCTCAAAACATTTGCTCATGCTCATCGTTCATTTTCCACACCATGGCATCATGATACTTTCAGACTCTCGGCGTGCATTTTCCAAACTCTCTGTTTTCCTTTACTCAGCACATCAGCATCTCCTCCGTTCGGAAACCACCACAGGGCACCAGAGTGGAATGGAGGACTTTAGCACAACAAATGGCTGGTTGGATGAGACACTGTTCGGCAACCCTTAACCGATGCTTCCCTTCCGTCCGTTCATCGTTTCTCTTATGCAAACCGAGCATTATGGCGTTTTGCAGCGAAAAGGCTTTCGCGCTTTGTTTTTCTTGAGCATTCGAGCATCGGGCGATTGTTATGATAGGCGAACAGCGCGTTCCCTTTCCCGTTCACATCACATCCCAAGAAGGATCGTTCGTGGGACGATAGTTTGGGTACTGAGGGAGGTTTTTTTTCTTCCCTCGCTTCTCTGCATATGTCTCGAATCGATTGTTGGGCGGGAAAATGGTAGCAATTTGCTTTGTATGTAAATATGTGCTGTGGTTATCATAAAATTAAACTCGAATGCAAATAAATTAAACTATAAAGTGGTAATATTTTGCCCGTATTCGTGGTATCATTGAAATTGGTTGTAAGAAAAAAATTTTCAACAATAATTAGAATTATAGTTATAACTAATAGAATAGATTCGACATGGTCATTTGCGTTGTATGGAAATATATGGAAAAGGCATTTGTGCTTTAGTGCATCAATTCATCAATTAATAGATCGTTTTTGAAGAATGTTATCACGATAGTTAGCACTAGAGGTGCTTCGGTTAACATGACTGTAAGCGTAAAATGATGTATTGCATAAGACTGAAGTGTCTTTTCGCATGTATTCCTACATGTCATTCTAGTGAAAAAGCTAGCATAATATTGAAGTCGTATAAATATTTAACGGTAAAAGGTGTTGTGTTTTCCCCCCTCGGTGAACTGTAACTGGTGGACTCATCCAATTGTTGTGCCACAACTCATTCATCACTCGGCAACAGGTAGGATTCGCAATCCATCATTTAGGAAAGACATATCGTATCCCAATAGTTTTAAGGCTGATGTAACGTGGTTTGTGCCAGCATCGAAACAAATAGGGTGCCTAATGTATATAGTAAAAGCTTTTTTTAGGTACAGCAAATATAATAAAATAATTGCTGTGAAATGATGAAAGACTGTGACAGAGCGTATAAATAAATAAATAGATAAATAAAGCATCATCTCGCAATGAGCTGTAGCAGAAATTTCAGAAAACAAAACATTAACCACCCTGTATGGGCTGCAAAGAGACACTTATCAACCGTAAGCAAAGGGTTTGCAGGCACAAAAAAGACCATTGGTAATTCAATATTGGAAATACAACATTGAAAGCTAAAACTGTATACCTTTTGCACGGCGTATGGCATGAGTTTGATGAGTTCCGCTAAAACACGACTAAAGAAATCTTATCAATGCTATTGAAATGGTATTTGGTTTTTAACAACGATGCGGGTCCATTACCGGGAAATCATATTGACAGCAAACCACTCACGCAAAATAAATGCATGATCCATTCGCTCGGGTAATGCAATTTTCCAATAACTCTTTGTCGGAGCACTAAAC
>STHD01000004.1:21999442-22015440 GCA_016170015.1 Anopheles longipalpis
GATTGGGAACGAAAGAAAAAGAAAAAAAAGTCAAACTACCTTTTTAATCCTTTCCATCCACTTAACCCTTAGGTTACGCCGAAAATGAAACCGTTTCACCTTCTTCGATCGGGAAAGGATTTGTAAGATAAACAATAAAACTCTCCCTCCCAGCGAGTCACCGGAGAGCACTCAAGCGGGCACCGTTTGGAAGGGGTACCAGAATGCCCCCAAGTATGGCCAGGAACGGTGGCTAAGGGTACAAATGTAAATAAAAACGTAATCTTCTATATTCCGATACACTTTTTCGATACCGGTACCGGGCACTTGAAGCGCTTTAAGCTATGTATCGACGAAATCGAGGTCCAACGGTCAATGGCATTCCGGTGCGATGAAGGCCGCGAAAGCTACCTCACTTGAGATCGTCGTGCTCGGAAATTTCCCGTTCGACTATTTGCATTTCTCGAAAAAGAAAGTTTCCGCACCACGGGAGAGTGGTGGGATAAGAAATATCGACGCCCACTTTCATTCCACTTCGAGGGAAATCAATATTCTGATTCAGAATAGGGTTAAGGAGAAGAAGAAAAAACCAACCACCACCCCCCAAAAACAAAAAACTTTCCCCAACAAAACGGTTCAGAACCGTTTAGCTTACCAACAAGCTGCTTTCCCACCGTACCTTGGCACAAGTCTTCGGCCTGTTCTCAAGGATATCCAATGAACAAACTTATGCAGCAGCAGATTTGCTTCAAATGGACCGGTTTTATCGATGCTAATTATTGACTAATGACTTTTCCCCTTTTTCCTATGTTGACCCAGACTTTGATGATGGCGGCTGTGGAGGAGAAGGCGTAGCGAAAGGAAGGTAGAAGCTATATCGATATCGCTCTCTTCACCACTAGCTCAATCTGTTTAGTGCTCGCGATTTTCCTATGAATAATGAATTTGGACGCGATGCCCCGTTTTTCGACACTGTGAGTGAATTCTAATTCGGTCAAATTGCCTTGATGCCTTTATACTACCATCGATAGTATACTGTTAAAAGAGCAAGTGAGCGGAAGAAGGACAATCAAGAAGTGTGCTGTTCATTGAACTTTGCACCGGTAAAGCCTGTTAAGAAGTTTGAGAAGAGGCGAAACTCGTTTTGATCTTACCTAAATCGGCTGTTTGATCATCTGGAGAATTATTTTTAGCCTTCGGTAACCATTCAAAGCACTTCCCTCCGCTAATACGTGTTGATGGAAAGGTTGTTGGTGGTTTTTAGAAGAGCCCACCAATCAGCTAGCACCTCACCCTAGTGCTAATCTTGACCCTGTTTAAGTGCACTTTGAGGTTATAAATGAAAAGTGCCCCTCCCCGGTCTGGGGAGTGTTTATTGGCAATCGTTTTTGGTACAGTAATTAATCCACAAATGTTCAATACAGCTTTGGTTTCTTTGAGAAATATTGCATCGGAAATATGAAGAGCTGCAAGTAAATCTTTTCTTTAATGTTACGAGAGGACTGTCCGGATGACCGTCGCCGCTAACGCATAGAAAACTGGCCTGACCCGAATCTTCGTGATTCTTTGAGAACTCACGTATCCTTGAAGATTCATGATTCCATGAGGATTTATGATTCTATGAGAATTCATTAATCAGAATCAGATTCTCTCAACACTAATAAAAATTAATTACTACAACAACTTCTAATAGTATAATTTCAAGTATTCTATTAGTAAGACTTTATTAGTTAGAAAACTAACGAAAAAAATGTAGAAACACAAAGATTAAATAACAACCAAACTCCTACCATGTTATCCAAATATTATACAACAAAAGAGGAGAGTCTTGGCGACTAACCGATAATTACGAAATATTCAAATATACTCACAACTACAACAAACAAACTTTAAATACAGTACACCAAATAATCGATAAATAGGTGTTCCACTATGTAGCAAGGCGTACCTACGAGTATAAAGTGATTCCCTAATTACTGTTTGTGTGCGTGAGGAATGTGCCCGAAGCTATCCTTGAAATCGAACGCTGCTCAGCGAATGACCGCCACAAACGTAAGTCACACCAACAGCACACACACGCGCAAACGATCGAGCAACTTTCAAACCGATGTTAATCCGATCGATGGCGATCTCATCAAATGCTCATTATTGGCACTATCGACCGCAAGCGTTTAATTGCCTATTCTTACCCATTACTGTCCTGACAGATAATTACTATTGCCATAAATTAGCTTACCGTTTCGACCCATGTTCGTGTATGTTCACACGTAAGCTCTTCGAAACGGAACGCCACAAATGCCACGGCATACGTGCACGCATCGGAAAAGCCGAATGCTTTAATCCTCCCTCCCGGCGGCCAGTTTCAAGCAGAATGCCCCACACATATCATCGTATTTTCGGATGGCACATAACACGTGGCACACGTGGCTACCGGGGCAGAATACGCGGTCTTGCGGTGTGCAAATTAGCAGTGTCTAATACATCTATACGAGGCTCGTTTCGAATTCACCCCTCGCGGGAAAGCGTCAATGTCGGTAGTGTCCAACCCTCACCACCTCCGGCAGGAAAGTCGTTAATTGAAACAGTTAATTTACAAAACAGACAGACTCGACTGCATTTTAGGCTTCCGGGATCCGGTGTTTGTAATGCCACACGCCAGACACCTGTCAGACCCGGTATCCAAAAAACAAAAACAACTCCGGTACAAAAAAAGTCCACTAAACTCTGTGTCCGTTAATGCGTTCTTTTGTTTCCCTTTTTTTGCGCCGATTTTGTTGCTTTATCCAGCCAGACAGACAGTAGAATGGCGTAGAGAGAGAGAGAGAGAGAAATTGAGTTTTTACGACTTTAACCATTCGCAAAATACGCCAAATCACAGATGCTAAATAATGTTGCCGAGCGGACACACGAAGGTGAAACATATAAATTACTCTAGCGTAATCTGTATCACTGCGCCATCGCATTTACCGGTGTGTGGCCGGTGGTTTCGACTTCTTTTCACACTCCTGTCTCGAGATACGTGTACGCTTTTGCTGTGTTTTAAGAAATGTTTTACATTTCTTTTTTGTTTTCGGTTTTTGGTCCTCTTTGTACCGGAACATGCTGGAAGCAGGCGAGCTTCGGTCGGTTAAGTGTGGTCCACTGTGGTCCGAAACGAATGGAATCCTGGCTGAAGTAGGTAGCATAATTTATGGTTTGCTTCTCATCCTTGGCACGAACGTGTGCCACTCCACAGGACACTAGTTGGGCATTGTGTTGGCTTCCCGGTGGACTCGGCAGCCGCGAGAGAGAAACAGAGGGGAAAAAAAGGAAAGTACACGCGAGGAGTTGCAGGTGTGGAAAAAGTTTTTTTTTGTTTTGTTTTATATAGCGAAATACTTTTCTTCTACTTTAGCGAAGAGCACTGCACTCGGAAGCCGGAACCGGACTAGTATGCAGGTGTAAGTAGGGGTTTCCGGAATGATTTTTTTTCTCGTTGTTTTGTGTTTCACTGCACAGCAGTCTCGCCAATTGTGCATTACCTTTTGATGGAAATTTATTCCGTTTGTTTTACATTTCCACGCACATCACACTATGGGACGGAAGTGGTGAAAATACAGGGAAAAAATACATTGATTTTTTTTGTTATTGTAAGGGGCTTTAAGAACTACAATATTAATAAGTGATGTACAAAACAGAGACAACCGTTCACCTTTGTTTAATCCTTCTGTCAATTTGTTAAGAAAAAATTAAAATTTACTGAAGCCTAAACAAACCTCTGTTTTTAAAGAAGTAATTCAAATTTTGGGCAATAAGTTTTCTCCAATTTGAAAACTTTCATGCCTTTCAAATGAAAAGGCAAATAAAAGTGAATCTTTAATGTCTTGAGCAAGTGAGCTTTCATCAAACTTATAAGCTCCATAATTCCATCGTACATGTGGAGACGCCCAGTACTTCACTAAATTGAGTAATATCTCAGCAAAGGACTACAGATAGTTGGTTTTGTATGTGTTTGTGTTTATAAATTAAAGTATTTGTTGAAGATACATTTCATTTAAAATTCAAGAGCCAGGAAAGGAGTCCAGGCAAGTCTTTTTAATAAAATATTTTAAAATTAATTACCTAATGTTGTTCTATGTCTATGGCTTAAAGAGACTTTGATTCCTACGGGAGTCTTGTTCTCCGGAATATACAGAAGACTTTTTTTTTAGTTTTAGTTTTTTTGAGACTTTATTAATTAAATATGCTGTAAAGAATGCAAATAAAAAAGAATGACTCTAACCTCGTTCAATTTCAACTTTGACACTTGAAAGCTTCGAGCATTAAACGTCTTATAGATAAGTCAGAATAAATGTAGCATTTACGATGGTTGTAAATTAAAATAGTTGAAAACTTATCATCATTAATTAATTTTCGACATTTATAAAGCAATTTTTTGCACACAATTCGCTTCAGCGCATCCCATAGTGCATCAAATTTATTGTGTTTTGTATTTCCCATTCCGTTTTGTTCTCTTTACCAATGTGTTTTGTTTTTTTTGTTGTTCTTTACATTTAACTAGTCTTTTCATCAAATTTTTTAGAATTAAATAATAAATGTTCAAAAGTCTTCTTCAAGTTGCACATACATTCTACCTACGTTTAAAAGTCTAAGAAAAGAAAATGAAATCCAAAAATCACAAAACACTAAGCTGTTCATTTAAATTTCAAATTCTTATTTATACATTGCGGATCTTATCTTAGAAAATAAGTATACTCATTTTTAAAAAGACATGATTTACTACACAAAGTATAATCTCCGTTAATAACATCGCCAGCAGAGCACAGCGGTGTGCAACTCAATAAGCTTAAAAAACTGTCCCGCATCAATGGGAACCTGGGGGACTGAAAACTCTCCCAATGCCAAAGTAAAACCGTCCGCTCAACCCATCCGGAGAACGAATGATTTTGGCCCTTTGAATCACTCACCCAAACGATGGCAAGAAATGTTCTCTGTTCGCAGTCCAGAGTTCCAGTGCTCGGTGCCAAATGGCAGAGCATAAAATGGAATAAACTACTGACCACCGACCACCGACAGATGTGTTCTACTTCATTTGCAGACCGTTTCGTTTCTTGTTCCAACGATTGCAACGGTGTATCACCCTAGCAGTGCCGATCCTGCTTTTGTTCGGTGCTGTGCACTTTTAGCTTAGGAGTTTAGCACCAAACAAATTTCGCTATTACCGGAGAACTAGAAATGCGCTTCCGTACGAAGCAGGACGGGGGCAAAATGAGCATCGAAAGTAAACTTCACCAGAGAGAGAGAGAGAGAGACAAGAGCGCTTTTGAACGATGCAATTTCCTTAACACTGGCCACTATCCTGCTATGGTCTTTTGGGTGAACCAACTTAACGTTCTAGTTTGTTTGCTTTTATTGCATATCGTACGTTATTTGTGCCAATCCTGTTGCCTCTAATTTATCCTTAGTACGTAAATGTTTCCACTTCAACAGCCAGATCATTGCATGCAACGTCTATTATCGGTTGTGTACATTAAATTAGTACTCGATAGTGAGCAACCGTGTGAGCCTGACTAAACTATCTCCATTCATATTTTGTCAGCGCTTTTAAAAGCACAATCATTTCGATCAACCTCCACAATGTCACAGCTCGCGGATCGGATCACGATAGCATTACCCGATTGTTTCGTAGGTTGGAATCTTGTCGGCAGCTTTCGCCCCACACCGTCCTAATTAAGTTTATCATGCATAACCAAATAAATGTGCATAATCAATGGCTTAGAATTGTGGTTTGATTACGGTGCTTTGACTCATTTCGATCGATATCGCTTTCGCACGTACCAGAAACAATGGCCACAACTTGTTCTGTTGTGCTGCACACCTTTCCCATCCCGGGACACTGCTTCCCCCCTCATCGGAAGAATCAACTTAAAGATCTTTAGTTCGATTGGTCGCTACCAGAAGTGGCACGGTGGTGCAATAAATCGTGCGATTGTAGAGCAAATTTAGAGCAATCGATAAACTCCATCAATCATGGTTAGGTAAATTGCTTCGATGTTTGGTATGGGCAAACACGATGCGAATTGCTTTGTTCCATGGACAAATATGAATTCCGTGGCGTTCCGGTGTTTGCACGCTGGTTTAGGCATGGATCTTGGCGTGCGAATCGTCTTGAGATAATCGAGGCCGCTTACCTACCGAGGGCGTGTAACGCTTTGCTCGCTGTCTTACTCTTTGGTGCCGGTGCATTCGAGCAACATCAATCATTTGCGCTCGGCATAACCGATAAGCATCGCGGGATACAATTGTTCCGAACCGATAAAGCGCAGGAATGTACGGGAATGGTTTTAGCTGGACGACTTACCAAGTATGTTGAATGTGGTTGAAATTGATATTGATCGATAGATTGGTTCACGTGTGTTTATTTTTTTTTTGTTTGGGAGTTGTAATTGAATAGCAGATAATGCAAAACATTATTACAACAATCAACGTATCGACGTTGATTTGCTAAAAGATGTAATGCGGTAAAAGTTGGAGATTGTCTTAGCGTGTATGCGCTTTAAATTTTATAAGATGAAAGAAAATTACAGAGAAATAATGACTAATTATTACTACAATTAAAATGGTATAAAAAGATATGATGCAAACTTCAGTTCAATTTTAAAACTATACTTTTTTACATTAGAACCTTGTGATACTTGTGCCCTGACATACAACTGTTTTAAGATACAAACCGCATAGATGGAATTGTGTAATTAAATAAATATTATCCATTTTTTCGAATACAAAATAGAATTGTAGAATTGTATAATTCTAACGAACGAAATAATGCATATAACCGATGTTTCTGGTTTAGAATAATTGATTTTTTTTTTTTCGTTTTATGTATCTATTTCGAAATATTAATGTATCTATTAAATAAACTTCTTCTTCCATTTAATTGAAAATCTTGGAAACTGTACTGTTTATTGGTATTAGAAAGAATGTAAGCTAGAATTTTATTTTACCAAACTTTTCTTTAAAAAGAAATTATTAACAACTCGATTTAACTATATGGCCGAAATATGTGTCCATTGTAGCACTGTGGTGCTAGAGCCGCAGAGACCGCTGAGCATACCACTGTGTCTGCGCACAGTAGTTCAAACGATGGTTTTGTGGACATATCGTACACCTTGATAAAGGTTGTTCAAATGGTTTTTTTTAAATTAAATTGCACTTTTTATTATGGTAATAATTTGTATAAGTTGTGTAATTGTTTTGTTGTGGAAAAACGCTTAATTGTTTTGAATGACGCTTAATATATGTTAATTTGCTAATTTGCAAAGAATGTTATATAAGTATGCAAGGATTATTGAAATTAAATTATTTAACAATTATTTAATTACCTAGTATTTGATTATTTCATTTATTATTTTATTATTTATTATTTAAAAGTAGCGAAAAGTAATTTAAAATGAAATAGAATAACCTTCAAAGTATCAAGGCAAAGATTAAAATACATAAACCGGTTACTTTTAAAAGTGAAAGTTAAACTTCAGATACCAAAACATTCACTTTGAATTACAGAAAAAGAAATAATCAATTTGAAGCTTATCATTTGTTTCTTTTTTATGTTCAAGATTCATTCTTTGAGTTTCTTCGTTGCATATACTGCAAGTTGCTATCGAGATACGATGACACAAACGCTACGCAATGCACGTGTTGTCGATAAAATGCGCTTCCTTCACCTTGGCATACGCGAAATGACCCACAAAGGGCATTCGATTGTCTAGCTGCCTTCTTCACACGCAAGAGAAGGCTTGCGAAAAGGAAGCTTACTTAATGGTTTGCTAGATCGACCATTTCAACTCTCGTCGATCGGCACTTGCTAGCTGTTGCAGCAGCTACAGGATGCAGTTACGAATCATTTCATGTCGGTTTTAAAGACATAAGATATTGTGTCGCCGCAAAACCTATACACACGTTGCTGGAGGTGTTTATTTTACAATCAAAATTTTGAAGCGTAACCCGAACAACGTGAGGGGGAAAAATGTAGGCCAAACTTTGCCAATCTNACTTCTGCCTCAATTTTAACTAGCTTTGCTACCGGTCGTTCCAATCGTTTCCCGTGAGCCGTTCTCACTACCGCCTGCCTAATTCTTCCATCCGAACCCGGGAAGACTTCTTCTACTTTGGCTCTCAGCCACTCCCTACGAGCACCTTCCGTCACGAATACCAACGCTCCAACTTCTAGTTGCGGCCCTTCATTTACCCACTTAGTCCGTCGATGAAGGGTTGGCACATATTCCTTCAGCCATCTGTCCCAGAAGTGGTTGGTAAGTGAAGCAGCCCTTTGGTAGCTACTTCGTAGTGCCTCTGCAGGGTGTGGTAGGATTCGGACCTGTTCTTTCCTACCGGTAGAAGACCCTAAAATGAAATGATTAGGGGTCAATGCCTCTGAATCCGAAGAGCCTTGAGGCATATAAGTCAAAGGACGCGAGTTGATAAGACTTTCAGAGTCGGCAAGGACGGTTAGCAGGATTTCATCGTTCAACTTTCCGCCGTCGTCAAATGCGCGCATCGCTTCCTTCACACTCCGGACCATCCGCTCCCAAACACCACCCATGTGTGGCGCTGAAGGTGGGTTGAAGCGCCATGTGGTGTGCGAGTCTGTAAAGGTGTCTGCTATCGAGTAGTGGTTTGCGGCAATTTGTTTCTGCAGCTCATTGTTTGCACCGATGAAATTCGTCCCGTTATCCGAAAATATATCGTGCGGCGGACCTCTTCGACTTACGAATCGTCGTATTGCCATGATACACGCTTCTGTTGACAGGCTATGTGCAACTTCCAAATGCAATGCTCGAGTCACTAAGCAAGTGAAGACCGCTACGTATCGTTTCTCTCTCCTTCTTGCATTTACTACTTCTACTGGACCCAAGTAGTCGATACCTACTGCGTTGAATGGACGAATATACGGGGTAAGTCTTGCCTCTGGTAGGGGTGCCATTCTTGGTGTACTTGGCTGACACTTTCTTATCTTGCATCTTTGGCAGTTCTTCATCACACTGGAAACGCATGAACGTAGGTGTTTTATATAAAACCGCTGCCTTAGTTCATTTACAACGGTTTCCCGATTCGCATGCCCGAACCGGTGGTGATAGTCGTTGATGAGAAGCTGCGTTACGGTGTGGGTTTTCGGTATAATGATAGGATATCGCGCATTATACTCTATATGCTTGGCTCGGCATATTCGGCTGTTCATACGCAATACACCGTTATCATCTGCAAATGGTGTTAAAACAAACAAAGGACTGCTTTTCTCGAGCTCGATCGGGACATCCGATTTTCTGGTTTGCAGTTCTTGCTTCAGCTTACGCACCTCCGATGGATAACAATCCTCTTGTGCATATCTCCAAATCAAATTTTCAGCACGTCGGTACTCTTCGGAACTTAAGGGAGTATGCACAGCTGGGATGTCCTTCTTTATACAGCCTCGCTGTAACATTGTAGCTTTCAACGTTAGTAAGTGTAAACCTTGAGCCTTTCTCTTGCAGTTGGACACAAATCGATGTAGGATGGCGATTGTACGTACCAGAACGCTCCACTTAGAGAAGCGCGTAACATCCAAATTGAGCCGAACATCTTCGGCAGTTAAGTGCGACATCACATACCCACGTCGCTCCTCTGTTGTTGTTTGGATGGGTTTCTGCGGTGGCCACGCGCTTTCTGGGTTGTATAGAAAAGGTGGACCTTGTAGCCAAATCCCATGAGACTGGATAACTGTCTCCTTACACCATTTGGTGAGACAGTCTGCTGGATTCTCTTTGGTCGGGACGTGTCTCCAGTGTTTTAGCTCCGTTAGTGTGAGTATCTCGCCAACTCGGCATGCTACAAACTGTTTAAAATCCCTTGTAGGCGAACGTATCCAAGACAGGACCACTTCGGAGTCTGTGTGGATATATTTTTGGGAGATTTCAAACTCCAAACTCTCACTTACGGTGCGCATCAGCCTTGCGCCGAGTAAACCCGCTTCCAACTCAAGACGCGGGATGGAAAGATGTTTCAGTGGAGCCACCTTACTCCTTGCCATTATCAAACTACAATGGACATCTGCACCCGATTCCATACGTAAGTAGGCTACGCAACCATATCCAATTTCACTGGCGTCCGTGAACACGTGCAGTTGAATATTGTTGTAATCAACTGTAGTAGCGCAAGAGAAGTACCACCTAGGAATGCTTAGTTCTTGTATGCTAGGTAACAATCCGACCCAGCGTTGCCACTTGCGATACTCGAGGTCACTTAGTTCCGAGTCCCACTCTAAACCAGATCGCCACAGATCCTGCATGATGATGCGACCATGGATCAATGCTGGAGCTAATAGGCCAAGCGGGTCGAACAAGCTCATAACGATTCTTAGCACTATGCGTTTCGTTGGTCTTCGCTCACCTCTCGCGTATGGTTTTAAATCGTCTTGCCAGTTGGTAGCAAACTTTATTGTGTCCGTCGATGTATCCCAAATCAGGCCTAGGACCCTAGGGAATTGTTCCTTTTGGTTGATATCAATCGATTTGGATTGGCCACCACCAAATCCTTGCAACCCATCGAGCACCTTATCTTCGTTGCTTAACCAATTTCGCATGTTAAATCCAGCTTGACTGTGGATGAACTGAACCTGTTTGACTCTTTCATTAGCTTCTTCTATTGTGTCACAGCTGTCGAAGTAGTCATCCATGTATGTTTTCTGCTTGATCGCAGCAGAAGCCTCTGGGTATAACTCTTTATGGTGGTCGGCGTTCAGGTGCATCACATACTGGGCCGAACACGGTGAACAAGTTGCCCCAAACGTCGCAACATCCATTAAATACGTCTTGGGAAGTTCTTTTGCGCTGAATCGGAACAGGAATCGTTGGCTGTGCGTGTCTCTCTTTTGTATGCGGACCTGGTGAAACATTTTTTCTATGTCACCGCCAAAGGCTACTCGTCGCTGCCTGAATTTACTCAGTACCCCTGGCAGCTGCACTAGTAGATCTGGGCCCTTTAGCAGCTTGGAGTTGAGTGAGATGCCGTTCACTTTAGCAGCCGCGTCCCACACCAGCCTCTTCTTGTCGGGTTTGTGAGGATGACTTACTATGTTAATAGGTAAATACCATACTCGATTTGGAGAGGCTTCTAGCAGTTCTTCATTAGAAGCCTCATGTGCAAATCCTTTTTCTAAGTACATCCGTACCTGATCGTGCACTTCTCGTTGCAGGTGTTCATCTTTCTGCAATTTCCGTTCCAGCGCTAGTAGCCGCTTATTAGCCATTGGGAGACTATCCGGGAAACGGACCTCATCGTCAGCCCAAAGCAAGCCGGTGGTGAATCGTCCATTATGCTTTTCGGTTGTGCTTTGAAGGAGATGAACCACTCAGCCTTCATGTGAGTGGAAGAAGGAGTTCGTCAGCCACCTCGCAACAAATGCCGACAACGACGGTAACGACAACAGCCATGGAACGTGCTAGTGCGAGGAAAATTTGGCGCAGGAAGCTACCTGCTTTCTCCGGCGCAGCTAAAGAGTGGCCTGTGTTCTACAGCTACTACAAAGAATCCACGGAAGCGTGTGGCTACACCTCGGTGGAGAACATAATGCGGCTGGAAGAAGCGCTGACAGGACCAGCGAGAGAGGCGATTGAATCTAAGTTCACTCTACCAAACGCGGCGCCGCTAGTGATAAAAATGCTGAAGCAGCTTTTCGGCCGCCCGGCACTGTTGGTAAAGGAACTAATCGAGCAAGCTCGCCGCGCTGAAGCCCCTAAGCCTGAACGATTGGACCAGCTCATATCCTTTGGTATAATCGTGCAAAAGTTGTGTGACCACCTAACGGCATGTGAGATGGAGGATCACATGGCAAACCCAGAGCTGTTGGAAGAGCTGGTGGACAAGCTACCAGTCAGCAGAGCGNACTATCCTCTTTGGCGTTCTAATTGCTTCTGCCCTAAGTCTAATTTGCCCGCATTGCTCCTCCTCTGCAGCATTTTTTCCACTTCCTTATAAGGGCATATCTTTGCGCGTGCTGCGATTTGTACCGACACTCGGCACACGAGCGTGGCACGTTGACC
This sequence comes from Anopheles longipalpis, assembly GCA_016170015.1. Lineage (NCBI taxonomy): Eukaryota > Metazoa > Arthropoda > Insecta > Diptera > Culicidae > Anopheles > Anopheles longipalpis. The sequence goes on from STHD01000004.1 coordinate 22,011,478, forward strand.
TCACGTGCCGATCCCTGCTACGGAGAGATTTGTCCGCTCTCTCATCCGTGCGATGTTTATCGTTTACCGTTTAAGCAAGATCGATCATCGCTTGATCGATCTTCCGCTTCTGTCATGTCGCTTTGACATGTTGATGTCGTGTCAACATCCCCCCTCACGTGAATCCATGCGGTTTGGATTCACTAACAAACAAAGTACACGACTATCAACCTACTCTCTATCAATTTCGGCTTCAACCCTGGCTAATTTTACTACTGGCCGCTTCAACCGTTTGCCGTAAGCAGTTCTCACTATCGCCTGCCTAATTCTTCCATCCGAACCCGGGAAGACTTCTTCTACTTTGGCTCTCAGCCACTCCCTACGAGCACCTTCCGTCACGAATACCAACGCTCCAACTTCTAGTTGCGGCCCTTCATTTACCCACTTAGTCCGTCGATGAAGGGTTGGCACATATTCCTTCAGCCATCTGTCCCAGAAGTGGTTGGTAAGTGAAGCAGCCCTTTGGTAGCTACTTCGTAGTGCCTCTGCAGGGTGTGGTAGGATTCGGACCTGTTCTTTCCTACCGGTAGAAGACCCTGCTGCGGTTGACTTGAGGCTGCATTCGGCGGATCCGCGATGTCCGTTGCCCTTTCGTGGAGGTTGACCGAGAAGGGAGCTGTTGGTGTCGCTATGTTGTTGCCATGGGGTCCGTAGATCGACCAGCCCAGCAGGCTACGCACGGCAATAAGACCACCTTCCTCGCCCGATCGTACTTCCAGCGGCTTCATCAACGCCACATCTTGCAACCCAATCAGCAACCGTGGCTCTGCATTCTGGTATGGTGTGGTCGGAAGATCCTGGAAGTAGGTCAAATTCATTATCAGTTTGGGGTCTATGGTTTGAATTGGCAAACTTAGCTGTTTTATAGTATGAGCGGCCGCTATGGTATAGCGCCGCTCTTTGCCCCGAGCTGATATCTCTAACCGAACACACTCCGATGATTCCTCCTTCCGTTTGATATTGCCGGTCCAGCAAATTTCCAGGGGTTCGCGAACTCCACTGACACCCAGTTGGTCTGCCAACGCTGCTTCAACCATCGTAAGTGATGATCCTTCATCCAGGAACGCGTAAGTGTCGACACTCCGATGGCCATGATGTACGGTAACCGGAACTATACGGAACAGCGATTGCGGCGACTCCGTCGCATGAGCGTGGCACTGCTTGCTTACAGGTGTCGCGGCAGCTGAGTCCTGATGTAGCAGCGTATGATGCCTAGCGCCACATTCCGCGATTCCACAGCTGAACGTAGACTTGCAAGCGTTCTTGCCGTGGTTGCTCAAGCAGTTCAAGCAAAGCTTTAATCGCTGCGCTGTATCCCGTCGCGCTGCTGCCGTCATCCCTTTGAACACATTACGTTGTCGTACGCGGTGCGCTGGATCCTCACACACGAAGCATTTGAAACTGCTTTGGGTGGCGTTGGGTGCCTCGTTCAACGGCTTTGTATGAGAACGATCGGTGGTTTCGGAGCAAGAGGTTGAATGCACGAGTGTGTGACAACGATTACTCTTCGCTGGCACTCGACTCACTTCCAATTTCACCGGAGCTTTCAGTTCACAACACTTCATTGTGAGGTTGGCCATAAACTCACCGAATTCCTTCAGCGTTGCCTTGTGGAACCTGCCTTTGAAGTCGACCCACTCGAGCGCTCTGCTGACTGGTAGCTTGTCCACCAGCTCTTCCAACAGCTCAGGGTTTGCCATGTGATCCTCCATCTCACATGCCGTTAGGTGGTCACACAACTTTTGCACGATTGTACCAAAGGATATGAGCTGGTCCAATCGTTCAGGCTTAGGGGCTTCAGCGCGGCGAGCTTGCTCGATTAGTTCCTTTACCAACAGTGCCGGGCGGCCGAAAAGCTGCTTCAGCATTTTTATCACTAGCGGCGCCGCGTTTGGTAGAGTGAACTTAGATTCAATCGCCTCTCTCGCTGGTCCTGTCAGCGCTTCTTCCAGCCGCATTATGTTCTCCACCGAGGTGTAGCCACACGCTTCCGTGGATTCTTTGTAGTAGCTGTAGAACACAGGCCACTCTTTAGCTGCGCCGGAGAAAGCAGGTAGCTTCCTGCGCCAAATTTTCCTCGCACTAGCTCGTTCTATGGCTGTTGTCGTTACCGTCGTTGTCGGCATTTGTTGCAGGTGGCTGACGAACTCCTTCTTCCACTCACATGAAGGCTGAGTGGTTCATCTTCCACGTGGTGGTTCGACAACCAGTCCATCACCTTGGAATTTTTGCTGACACTAGATCCGCTCCTCCTACTTTCACTATATTCTTCGATCTGCTTCGTCTCGTAGCTTAATCGAAGTTTCGCAATTTGCGCTTCGACTTCCGCTTGCAGTGCAGCTACTTGCAGATCTTGCTCCCTTTTTAACCGATTTAGCTGCAACGACGTTGACGCGGAACTGTTGCTTTTTCGCGCACTGGAAGCAACGGATCCTCGACTGTGGCCGTCCACACTTCGCATTCGGTCGGACACTTTTTCGTCCTTCTCCGCCATTCTCTTTGGCGTGACCACTTTCCCACTAACGCTCTCTTTGGCCGGCTGCGTAGGAATCGCTCGTAGGGTTTTCTTCGGACACGGTTTGAATGATTCACCATCCTGCGATCGGGAGCGTTTCACGCGAGAAGCCCTGTTCGGTTCCCCACTGGGATCGTGGCTCTTAACCTCAGCTATCTCGTCCTTTTCTCCGTTCTCACACCGCTCACACACCCACTTCACATCCTTCACATCACTCGATACACCGGCGCAATCGAAATGCCACCACCTATCACACTCGTCACATTGCACCATATCGGCTACCGCATTCTCGCGGGTACAACCGGCACAATCGAAACCTGGTTTCGGCATATTCGCGCGTTACTTGAAAAAGCGTTCCTCGTTAAGGTAGAATACTTATAACACTTCAAACTCATTAAAGCTTTTCTCTTAAAAGCTTAGAAAAATTTGTAAAAAGCTTTGTGGAAGCAAAGGCCAAAGGTTTTTAGCTTTGTTGAGCGGGTAATATATTATCATATATTTTCCTACTTTTTACAAATTTGGCACTATCCTCTTTGACGTTCTAATTGCTTCTGCCCTAAGTCTAATTTGCCCGCATTGCTCCTCCTCTGCAGCATTTTTTCCACTTCCTTATAAGGGCATATCTTTGCGCGTGCTGCGATTTGTACCGACACTCGGCACACGAGCGTGACACGATGTCGTGTCAACAAACATAGTTCCCTTCAAGAGCGATACAACGATTATAACGACCTTCCAACTTTTTGATACCATTTTGGTAGTACTCCTTCGGTTTTGCCTCAAAATAGGCCTCAGTTTCGGCAACCACCTGTTCATTGCAGCCAAATTTTTTCCCTTCGAGCATCCTTTTGAGGTCTGACAACAAGAAAAAGTCGCTGGGGGCCAGATCTGGAGAATACGGTGGGTGGGGAAGCAATTCGAAGCCCAATTCATGAATTTTTGCCATCGATCTCAATGACTTGTGGCACGGTGCGTTGTCTTGGTGGAACAACACTGTTTTCTTCTTCATATGGGGCCGTTTTGCCGCGATTTCGACCTTCAAACGCTCCAATAACGCCATATAATAGTCACTGTTGATGGTTTTTCCCTTCTCAAGATAATCGATAAAAATTATTCTATGCGCATCCCAAAAAACAGAGGCCATTACTTTGCCAGCGGACTTTTGAGTCTTTCCACGCTTCGGAGCCGGTTCACCGGTCGCTGTCCACTGAGCCGACTGTCGATTGGACTCAGGAGTGTAGTGATGGAGCCATGTTTCATCCATTGTCACATATCGACGCAAAAACTCGGGTGTGTTACGAGTTAACAGCTGCAAACACCGCTCAGAATCATCAACACGTTGGTGTTTTTGGTCAAATGTGAGCTCGCGCGGCACCCATTTTGCACAGAGCTTCCGCATATCCAAATATTGA
>STHD01000004.1:22016844-22144600 GCA_016170015.1 Anopheles longipalpis
GTTGCTATCGAGATACGATGACACAAACGCTACGCAATGCACGTGTTGTCGATAAAATGCGCTTCCTTCACCTTGGCATACGCGAAATGACCCACAAAGGGCATTCGATTGTCTAGCTGCCTTCTTCACACGCAAGAGAAGGCTTGCGAAAAGGAAGCTTACTTAATGGTTTGCTAGATCGACCATTTCAACTCTCGTCGATCGGCACTTGCTAGCTGTTGCAGCAGCTACAGGATGCAGTTACGAATCATTTCATGTCGGTTTTAAAGACATAAGATATTGTGTCGCCGCAAAACCTATACACACGTTGGTGGAGGTGTTTATTTTACAATCAAAATTTTGAAGCGTAACCCGAACAACGTGAAGGGGGGAAATGTAGGCCAAACTTTGCCAATCTTACAATCGATCGACATCTTTAATGAATAAATAATTTACTATAACGAGTAAGTGATTTTATCTTCGGTTCATTTAATTCTTTTTCCATGGATGACATAACTATTTAGTGCAAAACAGGGAAAAAAGTTTTTATTTAAAAAACAACTTTAAATTAAAAATTTAAATTTAAATTAATAAACAACAGCTTTAAAAAATATAACATGAAAACATGACAAATAAAATATTAAGTAAACCCGGAAATGGAATTAGCTTATTTAAATGATCCACATTTGATCTTCGATCTTCGAGCAAAGCTCGGAAACACTACCATCACCTGCTACTACCGGTTTCTGTAATGAGATGGAATTAGTTAAATAATTGCATTCAAATTCATTGCCGATCGAAACCCCTTTTCCATGCTATAAGTGAGAACGTGAGACGTGGAATGAATTCACTGATTCCGATTGACGGTTTATTTCTTCTAATAAATATGTACACACTGACGCCTTACTTCACCGTTCAAGTTCACTGGCAATATGCAATGACACGGCCAAAAGGTGAACGTGCTGGGGGGATTTTTTTTTGCTTAGCAGATCCGTTACAAAACATCACATCCTATTCAACTCTAAGCACGATAAGGTATTTCCCACGTGCTTTTTTTTGTTCCCTTTTTATTCACTTACGTTCTTACTGTATAAAATGCATTGAAAATCTCTCGTACGTAAGCTATTGTCCTCCCTTTACATGACAACATGCCGTGTGAAACAGCGCGTGTAAAGATCATGGTTCACAAATCAATTAAAACTCCTCGCAAACGTCACACGGAGAGAATCGAGCACCCTTAATCGCGCTACCGAAGGACAAGGTCGTTCGTATTGCTGGAAAGCTTCTGAAGAAAGCTCATCACTTGAAGTAAAGTACAGCCTCTCGTAGCACAATGCTGTGCTTGCTTGGTAGATGTTTAAAAACCTGCCAGCCACTGTGGAGTAAACGATTCAACACAAACCTCTAGTCACGCACCAGCGGGCTTTGAAGGTCACGTTTCGGCTACTTGCGCACCCGACGAGAAAGGAATGACTTTTACAGAGAGTGTATTTATCATTTTACCGCAAACGTCAACTAGTTGCGTAATAAAAACACATCAAATGTGACCAGTTTTCGTCCAATGTACACATGACCAACACCCACAAAAGTAGGTGATATGTTTATCTCTAAACCACCCCGCAACGGGTGGCAACAATTCGCCCAACAGCAGCTAGGGGTGTTACACCCTTTAACCTCACTTTGCCAACAAAATGCCATCGTGCTGACCTTCCACCATTAAACCAACCTTTGACGATGCTCGTTAATGCATTTTTTCTTCATGCAATCTCCAGTAAAAGCTTTGCTCTTATCACCGAAAACATAGTAACACTCCGGCAAGAGTGAGAGAGAGAGCGCGAGAGAGTGTGACATGGAGAGCGAAAGTATGCGCGAAAAGCTCGCCCAACCAAAACGGATGGCTCTTCTGGCAGCAAGCGAGTAAACAGTGTCGCCTAAACTCGGCTGATCACACAACCCGTTCAGACGCGATCGGCTGCAGACACGTTTTTTTTACCGCGAGACGTTTGATCGCGTGCTTTCGCGTGGTTGTTTTTTGGTTTGTTTAAACTATTTGTTTTTCTACGTTACGTTTGGTGTGTGATTATTTATTTTATTTTTACATCTCCGTAAAAGTAGTGCAGTGTAAGTAAAGCATAGAGACAAAACTGTAATGAAAATAAGTGACCGGAACTAGAAAAATTAAACCTAAAAAGAAACATCTTTTCACACGATTGTGCACCATTAAGTGGGTAGCATATCGTCACTACGGACAGCCGGAAGTGTGGCGTGCTGTTTATAATTAGAGCAAAGTGTAACGATCACTTTTTGTAACAAGATCAGTTTGAGACCTCGGACGCCTTCGTTCGATCGTTCGACAAGCTAAAGTGCATACAGGAAACAGTCCACCAGACCGTTTGGGAGTTGTTTTGATTTCGTACGTTGCAAAAGCAGGAAGTGCCATTAAAACATATCTGTCCCAGGGCTGCATATAACCTGTTTTTTTTGTTTTTTTTGCCACCCATTCGCTACGAAACATGTTGTAAGCCGTGGTACAAATCCGTTTCGCTGCATGTTCGTATTTCTTCCCTTTCGCTGAACATGTTTTTTTTTTCTCTGTAGCAACACCGTTGCTGCATCGTTGCATCTACGAACTGCATCCAGCAAACGAAACGGATGGAGATAGTACTGCTTTTCAACACGATGCACAAAAAGCAAAAGCTTTGGCTATAGCTTCCCACCTTACAGACAATGGAAGTTTGTTTCGTCTCTAGTCAAAAAAGGCAAGAAAAATGAAGTAAAAAAAAACACAAAAACTCCAGCTTAAAACAACCCGGGTTGGATAGATTTCTCTTAAGCCGTGTCCGGTGTTAACCATTCGCGCTATTGGGGAGTGAAGCTAACTAGCTGACCGAACGACTTGATGCAAACATTCATAAGCGACGAACCCTTTCCCGCTTTGCCGTGCCACGGTGTACCCGGTCTTTTGCGTTTTTAATGCCTACGACTAGCCTTTACCACTTTTGTACCGCCAGATATGTGTGTGTGTTTGTATTATAACACTGCAAATATGTGGGAAAATAGAGAAAAATGGAAAAACGGAGATGATTTAGGAAAGAAAGTGTGCACAACGAACCGCTCTTGATTGTGCCGCGGTTGGCCAGTTTTTAGCGAAACATTTTTGAGTCGTAAAGTGTTTTGGACATTTTTTTTTATGTTTTTCACACAAAACGAGAGCAAGTGTGAAATAGCGCACAATCGGTTTCCAGGTGATAATGAAATCGTTCTACAATCGTTTACTCTTCACACGGTTTGTAGATCACCATGGGCGTTACTTCATATGCAGTGGCTACGAAAGTTTGTTTTGTGTTAAACAAAAAAGAAGAAAAGAGGAAAAATCCACCCCTCAAAATCTATCTGGTGCATCGTGGTGGACATTTTACCATTTCGTCGTAACGTTTTTAAAGCTTCCTTCACATGCGCGTTTGCCGTTACCTAATGTGTCGTTGGCTTATCCACACAGCGCCAGTATTATTGTAGGTGTTGGGAAAAGGGAAACAAACTAAAAGAAAAAAAATACACAAAAATCCGCAATGTCTAATAAAAAAAAAACAAAACTTTATATCATTTCTCGAAACGTAATCCTTAATGATCGCTAGACAGTAATGTGTCTACCCCGTACGGTACGCATGTCTGCGATCGTTTCATTAGCTGGAAGATGCCAAACATCTTTACATCGTGTTAGCATTCATTTGGAACAACGGTATGAAAACATAAGCCCATTAACTATGCGCTCATCTCTTCTATTATTTTTAATTACTAAACGAGCGGCATTAAGCTGCTGTTGCATCAGCGTCACTTTCCTGCGGGAAATAATTCCCTTTAAAGCTTTTATATTTACATTTACGAAAAATAAATTTTGTTTGCCATTGGAATTCACTCCACAGGGGTGTAAAATGCTCCCCCCCCCCCCCCCAAAAGCACACTCTAATTAAGGGTGTCAAATTCAGGCGGTTTTAACTATCCAAAACGGTTACAGCTAACCTGTTTATGGGTGCCGAACATGATCATGTGCAAACTGAAACCGGCTGGCGGCAAGCGGCAAGCTTGAGCTACAACTAAGCTGCAGTGATTAAATTTTCAAATAGCATAGCCGTGCCCGGATTGACCTCCAAGGTCGAGGTGATAGTAAGGGTTCGACTCTCGTTAGTTTAAACACCACCGTCGGCGACTGGGGTTTGTGGCTTGTAGCGCATAGGCGATTTGTATCAAGCGCCCTCTTAGTCGATGCCTTTCCCCATTTCGAAGCTGTCGTAATCAGACGATCGTCACTGACTGATCGAATAGATTGAATTTTTTACGCTCGGTTCGGTTCGATTAGCCCACACAACTTCAACACTCAGCTGTCTCGTGTGTTTCTTCTCACTTCTTTCCAAATATTTGTACCATCGAACTATTTTCGTGTTTACTATATTTTTGGCATTCTTTTTTTTTTTTTGGTTTGTATTTTCTTCTTCGTCTCTTTCGCTCGATAACGGTTCGATCGAACCGTGACGAATGTTCGAAATGGTGAAATGCCGTTTACACAATTTATCATTTGCTTGGGTTCCGATTAGTGCTCTTTCTTGTGTGTATGTGTGTGTTTCGATATTGGATGCCATGATTTAGATTGGAGTTTTTTTTTGGTTCCAATAAATCTACAAAACAATCACAGTCTTATGGGAACATTGGTTAACGAAGATCACGACAAAATAACTTGGTCGTGGGTGATCTTGAGGTAGCATTTTGAGTGGGAGTGGACAAGAAACATACGGGATAAGGTAGAGTAAAGAAGAAAAAAAACATACCCATCCAGCACCAGACACGATCATTCCCTTCAGGTCTTATGCCAATAGACGCAAACAGTTTGCAACCCGTAAATGACTGTTAAAACGGTTCTTCTGCTTCGGCCAGGTCACCATCAGCACGATCGTCGGCGTCATGTCAACATAGCGTAGCCGAATGATCTGAAGAATATGGCAGGTTTCTTCTTCCCTTTTTGTGGTTTTCCCTCTTCTCTTTCTTAGCCAAAAAAATCCCCCCCCCCCCCCCCGTTTTTGTCGCCGTCTCAGTCAAAAGTGATTGACAATGGACAGTATTCGATACGTACACAGCAAAGGCCACCGAGTTACTAAACAGTGCTGAAGGTTAAAGATGATATTAGTTTTCTGAACCCTTTGTCATCTGTCGAGCTTGGGAATATATTTCATTACGTTCCCTGCAAGTTCCCATCCATCTTAAACAATATTTAAGGGGTTTTTAGACCTCATTTGAAATTTTAACATCTAAATGTTACTCAAATTTCCGTTGAATAAGTTATATTTCAAGGTAAAACTAAATCACATCACACTTCGTAATGCACTACCAAGCAACAAAAGAACGAGATCGATTCATATCAAATATTAGCATGTTAGAGTTGACCAAACACTAAGAATCTTCCTCACCGTCAAACCTGTTGAAATCTCTCGCCATCTCACCTTCGTCCATCTTTAAACCGCTTTAGCAAGAAGTAAACACGGTAAAGAAAACGGACCCATGGAAGCCGGTACTATTTGATGTAGCTTTTAATGTGTTTTAGACAGAGTTTACCAAACCGATACGCTTGTTCGCGATTATGCAGAGTCGCATTCGTATGCGAAGTTTTAACGTCTGGCGAGATAGAATAGTTTGTTTTTTGTTTTTAGTTTCACTCTCCAAAACAAGCTACTCGCAGTGGCCGAACTGAACCGGCCGGAGACACAATGGAGTGAAGAAAAGGAATTCATAAAAAACCGGTACAAAATTCGCATCCGATCGAACGCATGCAAAACAGGTCCACCGGACCATTAACCTTGGCCGCGCCAGTGATTTATCTGACAGTGAGAAGCGTCGATTTCATTGGCTCGAAGTGAATATAAGAGCGCGTGCGTTGTTGTTTTTTTTGTCTCGGTTTCACCTCATTTTGTCTGGAAAATGCCCAAATTGTAGCTTAGTACAGCAAGGTGGATTTTGCAATCGAAACCTTGGATAATATGTTTGCTATTGTTATGGAATAATTGGTTTGTCTATTTGTTGAGGAATCGTATTCACTCGCGATCGCGATATTAAGACTTTATAACCAATTTTTACCATTTTCCAAACACACTTACCTTAACAGGCTATTTCTCTCAAATTCCAGAGCAGCCCAAATCCTGAAGAATGGGCATCGAAAAGGAGTTTAATCTGGAAGAAGGTGCGGAACGGTTGAAGGACTGGATCGCCACGCAACCTCATCTGCCACAAAATATACGTAAGTTACGATCGCTGCATGACGTAAAGCTGCTTAGTGTTATATTTACATTTTTCTTTGTTAAAATTCTTAAAGATCCAACACTACTGCAAAGATACATTCACTCGACTCGTGGCGATCTGGAGTATGCGAAGAAGATATTCGTTCTCGGCTACACGATCCGGCAAAACAATCCGGCCATTTTCGATAACCGTGATCCTCACAGCACAAATGTGATGAGCATTTTACGATCGATGTACGATATTTTCCACTGAATGATGCTTAGATTCTTTCAAAATCTAATTCTTTTTATTTATTTGCAGCGATATGGTACCATTACCGACGGTGGAAGGTTGTGAAGATAAGTTTATTTACTATCGTTTGGTAAATTGTGATCCGGATAAGGTACGCTAGAGATGAAAGCCACGAAAAATCTTAGATTTCTAACACATTCACACATTCTATTTTAGTTTGATTTTAACGATGTCATTAAGACGTTTTTCGTCATTGCCGATCTTCGCATGATCCAACCGGATGTCCCAATGAACGATGGTGGAGATGTGCCTATTTTCGACATGAACGGATTCACGCTTCGCCACATGACCAAGGTCGTGCTGTCGACATTGCGCGTATACATGCGATACACTCAGGTAACTGTCGCTGAATGGCAACAAATTAAAGCAAGGTATTTTAACCAAAACCAAAAAAAATGAAAAAAAATCTCCCTTTCACAGGAAGCACACCCCGTGCGTCTGAAGGCCATTCATGTGATCAACTGTACGCCCTTTCTGGATCGGGTCATGTGCTTGGTGAAACCGTTCATGAAGAAACGTGTGGCCGATATGGTACGCTGAATTGTTCTGTGCTTCTTATCTTCATGATGCACTTACCATTTTTCATCCATCTCCAGTTACATTTTCATCTGCCCAACTCGGAAACAATCTATGCCCATCTTCCCAAAGCTGCCCTGCCCGACGAGTACGGTGGCGAACAGTCGATTATTAAGCACAAGGAAGACTGGTTCAACAGGATTAAAATGCAGCGGTAAGCTGGTTAAAGCTTTTGCTAGCATGTTAATAATTGTTTTTTGGTTTTGTTCGTTTCCCCTCCCGTAGTGATTACATTACCGATGGAAGCCGATGGAAGATTGACGAATCTCGGCGAAATAATGGCAATGATCTCAGCGGTACACTGCGAAAGTTGGAAATTGATTAACGGCAATTGCTGCACTGCGATTGTAAATGCTGTAATTTGTATGCTCGTGTACATTATTGTATTGTTATTCTAGAACCTTTTATATGGGGTTATATTATCAAACGGGAAATTAGGGGACAGTTATGAAATAAAAATGAGATTTTTTCCTAACATTTGTTCGTACATCTTTTTAACGATTTTTTAATTTAGAAAAGAAATGGTGCCCTTAACACATTCACATTACAATATTTAACGTATTAAATTTTTCATACATTTACATGAAACAATAGAAAATTTAACGGAAAATGTTCATAAAAGTTTAAAAGATATCCGTCATGAGTTGTCATTTTGCATGACCGTTGGACTACCAACTGTGCCCGGCTTAATGCAACAAATCATAGCAAAACATAAGGAAAAAAAACGCTACTTGTATACATCATGCCAAGTGTCGTACGTTTCGGGCATGTTTACTTTTGCTGATGTGCCGAATATTTGCATAATTCGGCATCCGGCCGTACATTATGCGTACGTGAAGCTGCACACCGGATCGACTTTCACACATTCCCCAGTAAGCATAGTGTAGTAGTGCAAATAAGCATCGCCACAATGTCGTTATTTCACTGGACGGATGGTAACATCCACACAACGGCTCTTACGCCACGAGATTATCAAACCGAACTGCTGGCGATGGCTCGGGAGGAAAATCTCATCGTGTGTCTGGCTCACAATTCCGCCAAAGAGTTCCTTGCCGTGAAGCTTATCCAATCGATGCGCTCCGAACGGTGGGAACATCCGGAGACGACCGCACGGAAAACGGTTTATCTAACACCGCGTGTTGATCGAACGTTACTATCGTCGATGGTATCAAATCTGACCGACCTGAAAGTTGCCAATGTAGGCATGGAGGAGTTCAGTGATGATTCGCAAGAGTTGGACACAACTGGACAGTCGGCAGTATCGACGGATGTAGCTTCGGCAGATGTGCTATTCTTCGGCAGCGACTCAACGCTGCTGGAGTACATCGAGCAAGGAAAGGTTCAGACTGAAGACGTTAGCTTACTGATTGTGGAAGAATGCCATAAAAGCTATGGTCATCAAGAGTTATGGGAGATATGTTCCCGACTCGTCTGCAAGATGAATCAAAGGACGAGGATTTTGGGCCTCGCAGGTCCTTTACACGGTGCGGGTTGTACGCCGGAGCGTTTATGCTGGGAATTGCACTACCTCGAACGATGTCTTCGAGCACGTATCGAAACGGCAAGCGACATTACGAGCGTTCTTAGGTGAGTATGTTTTACTTTCCAACTGTTATCAATGCATATAATGTTGTTTTATTGCTTTTAGATTTAGCACTAAGCCCACCGAACTTATTCTGGAATGTGTTCCAGCACATCCGTCAAAACTTAGTCAGAATCTTCGGAAGTTAATAGAAGGCCACATAACTTATCTGCAGAATCATCGGTACGATCCACTAGCGCTGTATGATCTCGATAGTAACGAAAGCGCCAGCGATAAAGTCGGTGCCGATGGGAAATCGGATCGCGATGAGGAAGAAGACGATCTGCGCCGTGAGCTGCGTTCGATTCCCGATCCAACGGTAGCACCCTTAAGCTACCTTCAGCAGTATCTTGATCTGTTGGCCGAATTCGGACCGTGGGGTGCTGATCGTGGTGCACTGGAACTGTTAACGACGATTGAGAAGGAAAAGATTCGAACACCTTACGAGCGGCACTTTCTGCTGCTTCAGCTGGTGTCGACTGCGCTGGTATCGACACGGGCCATTGTTGCATCCGTTTTCGCTCAATACACTACGGAGCTGGAACGCATCAAGCGTTTCTCAACGCCAAAAGTTGGCCGGTTGCTCGAGGTACTGGCATGGTTCGGTGAGCAACGAAACCGTCCGAAGGAACGGTGCCCGCAGGCCACCCTTCACCATCAGCATGTGCATCATCAGGCAAAAATTCTCTACTGTTTCTGTCGTAATGGTGAGTGTAACGATTTGGAAAAACGCTACCACTCGTTCGAAGCACAAATTGCGCACGTTGACGAAAGGATCAAGCGGTTGGAAGATTTGCTGGGTGCCACACGGAAGCAAGCCGAACGGCTGTGCCAAAAACACAAAGCTAGCGAACTGTTGTCCACCGACGGTATTAATGGGATGCAGTCACCCCGCCACGACGGACGGGTGAACAATTTTCGCAGAAAACGTTTCCCCGGCGGTATGGGAGGTGGCCATTCGCATCATAAATCGAACGATACGACCGATGCGTTGTGTGGTTTAATATTTTGCAACAACCGCTCGATGGCACGCATACTTTACGTGCTGCTGTACGAAATATCACGTTCGCAGCGTGAGTTTGACTTTATCAGCCCGCAGTACACGGTCGACAAGGTGGCCAATCCGCAAACGGATGCTCAACAGGCTGCCTTGGAGCATCGCAAACAGGAGGAAGTGTTAAAACGCTTCCGGATGCATGAATGTAATCTGCTCATCGGTACGTCCGTGCTTGAGGAAGGCATTGAGCTGCCAAAGTGCAATCTGGTTATCCGTTGGAACAGTCCCTCGAACTATCGATCGTATGCACAGTGTAAGGGTCGTGCGAAAGCACCGGGCGCTTACCACATTTTGTTCGTTACACCGGAACATTTGGCCGGCTCGTCGGCGGAACAAGCGGAACCGATGGACGAACCGCTTAGGAACGATTCACAAGCGATCGAATGTGAGGCAGAGAAGGATGAACCGAATCTAGAACTTATCAAACGATCTACCGATGCGATGATCGAACGAGTTGCAATTTATCGGGAAGTTGAAAAGGTTTGTCTTGTGAAGGGTTTTCTTTGTCCCTTGTCTAAAGATATGATCGGATTTTTGTTTCTGCCAATTACAGCTACTGCTTGCCAAATGTCGCAATGGTGAACCTATCGAATGGGAACTGAAACATGCCGAATGCTTCAATCACTGTCTCGAGGTTTACCGTCCTGGGATCGAAAATCCAACGCTTGTCGGACCGCCGTGTGCTTCGCTGTGGCTGGGAAATGCCGTCCAAACGCTGAACAAATACTGTGCCAAGCTACCGAGCGATACATTCACCAAGCTTACGCCTATCTGGCGCTGTGCAACAACCGTGCGGAAAGGTCGAACGCTGTACCAGTACACGATCCGTTTGCCAATAAACTCCCCCTGGAAGGAAGATATATTGGTAAGCATTTTGCCAAAACAGGTAACTGTTTTCTTTAAACTATTTTGTTTTGTTTCCACTCTTCAGGGTTTACCGATGCCCACGGAAACGCTGGCCCGGCGGATGGCCGCTTATATGTCCTGCCGGATGTTGCACGCTGCTGGCGAGCTTGATCATTCTTTTCAACCTTACGGCAAGGAAGCGTTTCGTGCATTTGAATCCGATTGGGAAAATTTTGAGCTTGAGGAAACGGACGCCAAGATACTGTCGGAAAATAGTGACCCTCGTCCGGGGACCACGAAAAGACGGCAATACTACTATAAGAGGGTATTTAGTCTTTTATTTGGCCCCGCTATTTTTCGCTATCGTATCACAACAGTGATAATGTTTATTTTTTTAATATCATTTTTACAGATCGCTTCAGTATTTAATGATTGCCGACCGGATGTGGGTACGGTGGCCTATCTATACCATATACGCATGGAGCTAATCTGTCCGATTCCGGAGGAGCAAAATACGCGTGGCCGTAAAATATATGCACCGGAAGAATCTCCGCAAGGGTTTGGCATTTTGACAACGAAACTAATACCAAAGATAAGTTCCTTTCCAATATTTACCCGTTCCGGTGAGGTGAAAGTTTCGCTCGATCTGTGTCCGGAGCGTGTGCATCTTTCGGCGCAGCAACTGGAAATGGTCAATTGCTTCGTAAAGTACACTTTCACCAAGGTTTTGCGCTTGCAAAAGAGCCTCATGCTGTACGATTCGAATGCCGTTGAGAATTGTTTCTTCATCGTACCAACCATAAGGCGATCGGCTGTGCCGAATGGTNTTCAATCACTGTCTCGAGGTTTACCGTCCTGGGATCGATAATCCAACGCTTGTCGGACCGCCGTGTGCTTCGCTGTGGCTGGGAAATGCCGTCCAAACGCTGAACAAATACTGTGCCAAGCTACCGAGCGATACATTCACCAAGCTTACGCCTATCTGGCGCTGTGCAACAACCGTGCGGAAAGGTCGAACGCTGTACCAGTACACGATCCGGTTGCCAATAAACTCCCCCTGGAAGGAAGATATATTGGTAAGCATTTTGCCAAAACAGGTAACTGTTTTCTTTAAACTATTTTGTTTTGTTTCCACTCTTCAGGGTTTACCGATGCCCACGGAAACGCTGGCCCGGCGGATGGCCGCTTATATGTCCTGCCGGATGTTGCACGCTGCTGGTGAGCTTGATCATTCTTTTCAACCTTACGGCAAGGAAGCGTTTCGTGCATTTGAATCCGATTGGGAAAATTTTGAGCTTGAGGAAACGGACGCCAAGATACTGTCGGAAAATAGTGACCCTCGTCCGGGGACCACGAAAAGACGGCAATACTACTATAAGAGGGTATTTAGTCTTTTATTTGGCCCCGCTATTTTTCGCTATCGTATCACAACAGTGATAATGTTTATTTTTTTAATATCATTTTTACAGATCGCTTCAGTATTTAATGATTGCCGACCGGATGTGGGTACGGTGGCCTATCTCTACCATATACGCATGGAGCTAATCTGTCCGATTCCGGAGGAGCAAAATACGCGTGGCCGTAAAATATATGCACCGGAAGAATCTCCGCAAGGGTTTGGCATTTTGACAACGAAACTAATACCAAAGATAAGTTCCTTTCCAATATTTACCCGTTCCGGTGAGGTGAAAGTTTCGCTCGATCTGTGTCCGGAGCGTGTGCATCTTTCGGCGCAGCAACTGGAAATGGTCAACTGCTTCGTAAAGTACACTTTCACCAAGGTTTTGCGCTTGCAAAAGAGCCTCATGCTGTACGATTCGAATGCCGTTGAGAATTGTTTCTTCATCGTACCAACCATAAGGCGATCGGCTGTGCCGAATGGTAGCGACGGCCAACCGGACAATGTGATGGTGGATTGGGAGTTTGTGGAGAAAATTGCTACCAACGTGTACCGCAGTGGGCCAACGTTCATACCGGACGAAGCGCGCCAAGGATACGCGTTCGATGTGGGCAAGTTTCGGGACGCAGTTGTAATGCCCTGGTATCGCAACCGGGACCAACCGCAGTACTTTTATGTGGCGGAAATATGTAACCATCTGTCGCCGAAGAGCGCCTTCCCTGGGTCAAACTATGCCACGTTCGAGGAATATTATCACCGCAAGTATAGCATACACATTCAAAACCAGCGCCAACCGCTGCTGGACGTTGATCATACGAGCGCTAGACTTAACTTCCTGACGCCACGGTACGTGAATCGCAAGGGTGTAGCGCTACCGACCAGCTCGGAAGAAACGAAACGTGCCAAGCGTGAAAATTTGGAGCAGAAACAAATTCTTGTCCCCGAGTTGTGTACGATCCATCCGTTCCCTGCTTCACTGTGGCGTGCGGCCGTCTGTCTGCCGTGTGTGCTCTATCGCATCAATGCACTGTTGCTGGCCGATGAGATACGCCGTCAGGTTGCGCGTGACCTGCGCTTAGGTTGGGAAAATGTCGATGAGCTACGGGCGGGGAACTTCCAATGGCCAATGTTAAGCTTTGGCTGGAATCTGGCTGATGTGTTGCGTAAAACAAAGGAACAAAAAATAGCACAATCGGTTGGTGCAGAAAACGAACCGCTTGCAGATTGTGCTGTTGCTGATGAAAAGGAACGAGTGAATGGGGAAGATGCTATTGTAGAGGTTGATGAAGAAGATGGTTTAAAAAAGGAAAAAGGTACGATCGATGGCGATGATGATGACAACGCTAGCGCGGATAAAGAAAAAGAAGGAAAGGAGACGGATGCCGACGGATCGTTACTTGAAATTGGTACATGGTCTAATGAAATGGCGGCCGGAGTAGCAACCGGTGATGATAACGATGATATGGAAGATGGAGGTAAATGAATCTCAGCAGATAAACAAACATCAATCGTTTATTTTGCATTAATGCTTTCTTTCCTTTTTGTTCCAACAGTCAGAAGAGGACCTTCGTCGCCGTCATTCCTTCGGTACGATTCCGATTGCAGTAGCAACAGTAGTGCAAATTTCTACTGTTCCGATTCCGACTATTATGAAGAGGAAGATCACTATCTGTTTGACGACACGGACAGACCAATAAATGGTTTACCAGCCATCGAAGGTCCAGAAGCGGTTACGAACGCGGCAAACGAATCAAACAGTAAGGGAGCAAGCAAAAAGCTAGCCGCAAACCAGCAGGAAACAACGGTAAACCTAGGCGGACGGTTGAAGATTGAGTTCAAAACGGAAAACGATGCTGAAGCGATCGATTCCGAGTGTGATCTGCAGCGCCGACGCACACAGCAAAGCATCATCCAACGGTTACGCCAAAACGATATGCTCTATCAAAGCTCTAAGAACGCGGTGGACGGATTCTGTTACTCGCCGAGCGATCGCTTGTGTGCCGAGGAACGCCAAACAGCGGAACAAAGCTTTGAGGAGCAGAAAAATCACACCAAAGATACGATCCGGCAGCAGGGCACGCTTGTGCGATGGAACGAACAGCTGTCCGTACGGCACTGGCGTTCGAAGCTGGAGGAGGAAGAATTGGCTACTCTTAGCGCCCTAATGGATGATCTGGGTGGGTTACCGTTCCGGGAGTTCGTACCGTACGTCGAGGCGGAACAATTGTTCGAACTGCTGGTACGGAACGGAAGCAACGGTGAACGATGGCTCCGGTTGGACGATCTGTACGTTCTGAATGAACCATACTTTCCCGAGCGATACACGGTGCTTCGTGGTGGTTCCCAGTTCGATAACTTTCTGGACGAAACCCACGATCATTCGGATCCGTCGCAAGGGAAAGTGATCGAGCTTACCATTCGCGATCCATTTCCTGCAATAGCCGCCGGACAGACGGCTTGCAACTACAAACCGAAACATTCCATGCGCAGCGGGGCAACGGGAAACAATGGTACCGACAGCAGCCCGTGCGTTCTTAGCGATGGCGAAAGGTTCAGTTTCGACTACCAGCCAGATTTGAATCAACATCCCGGACCGAGTCCGGCGATCATTTTGCAAGCGTTAACCATGTCGAACGCGAACGATGGTATCAATCTGGAACGGCTCGAAACGATTGGTGATTCCTTTCTAAAGTACGCCATCACGACCTATCTGTACTGTCGGTACGACAACGTGCACGAGGGCAAGCTGAGCCATCTGCGATCGAAACAGGTGTCGAATTTGAACCTTTACCGGTTGGGGCGAAGGAAACGGTTGGGTGATTGTATGATCGCGGCCAAATTTGAACCACACGACAACTGGCTACCGCCATGCTATTACGTCCCAAAGAACCTGGAACAAAAGCTGATGGATGCAAAGGTGAGCTAAAAAAGGTGTTGGTTTGTATACAGATTAATGTGTAATTGTTTTTTTTTGTAGATTCCTGCCTGCCATTGGAATCTGGCCGATCTACCCGATATCAAACGCCTGTCGTGTGACGAAATATGTGAAATAATCAAAGAACGATCGCGTGCCAAACGAAAGGAAGATCTCGAACGAATCGAACTGTCAGCAATGCACGCCTGTAACGGCGACAAGGACAGTGAAGATGATGACGATGATGAAGAAGATACGATCAACGGTGAAGAAATAGATGATGAGATGGATTACAACTCTTGCTTCATTCCCTACAATCTGGTAACGCAGCACAGCATCCCGGACAAATCGGTGGCGGACTGTGTGGAAGCACTGATCGGTGCATACCTGATCGAATGTGGCCCCCGGGGAGCTTTACTCTTTATGGCATGGCTCGGAATACGGGTGCTTCCGATCCGGGAACCACCGCAGCAAATACGCGATCAGTCAAACCCACCGACTGCACTTTCACGCTACGAAGAGATCGAGCGGGATGCGTTGCAAACCACTGCCACGATTGCCGAGTACGGCCATTGGGTCGCACCACCTTCGCCTATGGTGCGGGCCAACATAACGTTCGGTGGTATCGATATAGGGGCCACTGCGACAGCTCGTGAGCTTGCGAGACTTTTGCAAGGGTTCGCCGTGTTTGAGGAGATACTCGGCTACCAGTTCCAGGACCGCTCGTATCTGCTGCAAGCCATGACACATGCGTCATACAGCCCGAACCGTCTGACGGACTGCTACCAACGGTTAGAATTTCTCGGCGATGCCATCCTAGACTACCTCATCACGCGCCATCTGTACGAGGATCGAAGGCAACATTCACCGGGCGCCTTAACCGATTTACGGTCGGCGCTCGTAAATAATACGATCTTTGCATCACTGGCCGTACGTCACGGGTTCCACAAGTACTTCCTGCATCTGTCGCCCGGTTTGCAGGAGGTCATTGATCGATTTGTGCGCATCCAGCAAGAGAATGGACACCGCATTACGGAGGAGGAATACTATCTGCAGGACGAAGATGAAGAACTGGGAGAGTTCGGTATGGCAGTGCAGGTTGGTGTGGGTGGTATCGGTGAGGAGGGTGGTGGTATTGCCGATGGCAGAGGTATCGGCGAGGCGGAAGACGTCGAAGTACCAAAAGCGTTGGGTGATGTGTTCGAATCGATCGCCGGTGCCATATTCTTAGATTCCAATATGTCGCTCGACACCGTGTGGAAGGTATGAATGATTAGCAGCACAACGATTCTGGACACTCGTAATAGTAAAGTCTCTCTCAAAACAGGTTTATCGTAAAATGATGGGCCCGGAAATAGAGAAATTTAGCAGCTCGGTACCGAAATCACCAATACGTGAGCTGCTGGAAATGGAACCGGAAACGGCCAAATTTGGGTATTACGTTTTACTCTCGTTCGTACGTGCTTGTTTGATTTAAATTCCTTTATTCGTTTGTTACAGCAAACCAGAGAAATTGGCCGATGGTCGACGCGTTCGGGTTACGGTGGAAGTATTCGGCAAAGGTAAATTCCGCGGCATCGGCAGGAACTATCGTATCGCCAAATGTACGGCAGCAAAGTGTGCCCTTCGGCAGCTAAAAAAGCTCAGTAATGCAAATCACCACAAACGTCGATAAAAACAAAAGTGCAATAGGCGCACAATTTACTAGTTTTGCCCTTTCTGTCAACTCTTATTTATGCGTAGTACATGTTTGTGGTTAGTGCAATTTTGAAGTGTCGACGACTGGTAGGGACACCTTAGATTTAGCCGCGCGTTAGCTCTCTCGTCTTATCTAGACGGCAACGAAGTAAGACGTGTGAAATTACAATTATAACAATAAAAGGTAACAACGTAACAGTCGAATATGTGGAATAATAATAAATAATGTATCCCAAACTTAAATCAAGCCATTGTGAGTGAGTGTGTATCATTATAAAGACTTTGAGCCAAGAGCCATGGTTTGTTTTAACTTGATCTGTGGTTGTTACTTTAGAACATGTATTTAATTAGTAAAGTGCAATGTCAGAAAGAACTGATCAACGTTGAGATTAAAAACATCTAGCTTTTTGACGACTATGATGACTTATGGAAATCTTCCCGTTGCATGTTAAGCACAGCCTATTAATGAGATGAATTTATCGTGAGATGCCGGACCACGTGTAGATCGCAACACATCGAAAGCGGAAGCGTTCACAGCATTTAAATACGAAAGCATAACGAAAACAAGAAGTTCATTGGAGTTCTTCGTTGCAATGATTCGCAAGTCGTGACGATTTGCATGGGCAAGATGATAATAGACCATCAATTTCTTATCCCCAAACTCTACAAGCCTGGGACCTAACTTCAATATCAACCGAGTCCTCAAGTTTGCCGATTGTATCAAACCGAATGGCGTCCCCTATGAAGCAGTCAAGCAGAACACTTGCGTCAGACCAGTTTCCGTCGGCATGGCAACAAGTCAGATAAGCTCCAGGCCGCCCGATCAGTTGAAGGCAAACATAGTCCTTGGAGAAAACGGTTCATTTGCTGTAGCAACCGGGTCCAGGGTTGACCCAATATTGACCATGCTCCAGAGGAATAAAGTGTGATCGTCAGAAAAAGAGATCGACGATGATCGACGTGTGAAAAACAATCCGGCAAACGAAATCACCCCAAATGGTAACTGAGCGGTGAAGATAGAGATGATCGAGATACTGCCCACCGACGTTCTATTAATTTATGCTGCTATTAAAGGGCACAAGAAAGTTGGGAAGGCGTCAATACTAATAGGCCTGCAACGTAACGAATATGTTGGACAGGAGCATGTGATATCATTATCGACGATTGACTGAAGGCCGAATGAAGATCCCGCAAGATCATCAGTTGCAAAAGAGACTCTAAGAAAATTCTGAAATAACCACAATGTGGACACTCCACTAAATACAACCACACAGCAAGTCCAACAGTCTAGACAGCAGGAGTAGGCAAACTTTTCCAGCGAATTAGTTGAATTTACCTTCTTAGATATCTATAACGAAACTTGCATTTCCAGGTGTCTTTTGTAATGTAAATTTAAAAATAAATATTGAATTATTATTTATGATAAGATAAACAATATAAACAAATTTTAACCTACAATCGCTGAGAGTGATGGTGCGATTAGGATGATATTAGAACCTTGGACTATTGCCGGAATAACTCCTAAACCTTTGCCGACCACTGGTGTAAAGTAACACGGCCAGGAACCGGTAGTCATTCGTGAACGGCCATCTCAAATTGGAAGGAAGGAGCAAAAACATCCATGTAAATGCCAAGAATCACTACAAGTGACGAATGAAGCGAAACGGTCGTGCCCGGTTCGAACGTTCCAGGGGTTTCCTGTCGGGTGTAATATGATGCATTCGTTCATCACACGCGTACGTACGATTAACGCAGTACGAGGCCCAAAGCGCTAGACATACAGCGGCTGCCGGTTGCTGTACGAAGAAGATCAAGCCTGTGCGCTACAAACAAATTGTTTAAAACAATAAAAACAAGCGTTCCCACACAACTGATAAGCCCACCAGCGAGGTACGGATTGCCGGTACTAGGAACGCACACAGACAGGTGACGAAATCGTGCCGAAATTACGAATGAATACGGGCAACAGTCAGGGGATCATCAACTATAAAACCCATCCAATAGACAATGTTGCGACGATGGTTTAGCGGCGTATCGCATCGGAGCAGGTAAGGCGGCCGCGTGTGTCTGGCTGTGTGTTGATGTAATGTGCGGTGGAGACCCTTTTGCTTTTACAAAACGATCAAGCCCAACCGAGCGAAGAAATCTCAAGAAGCTACCATCGTTAGGGAGACCGTAGTGCTTGGTAGCCCATTTTGCTGATAAGAGGACATCGCCGTTGGTCGTAATAATCGTGCATTAAGCGTGTGGGCAAATATGTGCTTGGCCATCACAGCGAAGAAACACCGAGCGATCGTGTGCGTACTGCCGGGAGGACAGACAGTGTAATCGACTGCGAGCACCGTAACGCGCCGCTCATCCCGATCATCGCCATCAAACGATCAGTGTTTAGCGATGCAACAACCGTACTGCAAATAATAGCCCGTACTCGATCTTCAGTGATGCCATTACACTACGAACCGGGCAAGAAAGGATAGTACGTTGGGAGAGTTTCTTGGGAAGAGATCCTTCAGTGCAATCGTTTCCTAACCCAGTATCCGGCTACATCGATTGTTCGTGATCGTGCCCACGGAGACCGTGAATTTCACTAATCGATCGATCGCACTATTGTTTCTAGTTTATTTCAATTGTTTGTTGTACGGAAGGAGTGCGTGCATTATCTGTCTCACCATTGCTTGTGTGCGTGTTTGTGTGCTCTCGTGGGGCCAGCTTTGTAGTGCCAATGTTACTAACGCAGCTAGAGATTGCAGTCGGAAATCCAACGCTAAAGCGGAAGTATAGTGGCGACTACGGTGCGCTAAAGAAAAAAATGGAAGCCATCAACTGGAACAAAATTATGTACATCGCTCAGGAGGAAAAGGTATGTGCGAGTCGATCGCTGGTTGAAATGGTAGTAAATATTGTCCTCCTTTTTCCCGTTTTCGACCAAAAGCTTCTTTACTTTGATCAAAAAACGTATCGACTGCCGGAAGCAATCGTGACGATGTACGCCGACCGGGTGCAACATCTCGACCTTAGCCACAACAAACTGTCGTCCTTCGATGCGCTGGAACGGTTCCCATTTCTGGTGGAGCTCGTGCTGGACAACAACTACCTAACGGATGAGATTATCTTTCCCGCTCAGCTGAACAATGTGAAGCTGCTCTCACTGAACAATAACAAGGTAAAGAGGGGGGATGTTTTTCTGTTTTTGTTAATTTTCTACTACACCTCAAGCTCTCTGTCCCGGGATGGCCACAACGCAGAAAAACCCGATATGATAAGACAGCTTCGAACACCGAATCCAATCACACACACCCAGCTCAAAGGCTATCGGACGCGCATAGTCTCTCGCAAGGTCCTTCCCGATAGCGGAATCTCACCCATGGACAGTTGCAATTTCGCGCTTGCAACAAGACTCTTTCTTTAGCGGTGCAGTGTCCATGCTGCAATCAGTCCCATTCACATCGATTTCATTCTGTTTGCAGTTTAAAAATTTGGATCTACTGCTTACGAAGCTTTCGCTCTGCTTTCCGGAACTGGAATATCTGAGCCTGCTTGGGAATCCCGCCTGTCCGTGCCATCTACTGAACCTGAAGTACACGGAATACGACTATCAGAAATATAGGTACGTTGAGATGTTGCTTCATATGCACGGGACGATCGCTGACGGAAAGGGATCTTTCTCTTTTTTTTGCAGACTGTACATTATTCGACACCTTCCGAAGCTTCGCATACTGGACGGCCAGAGGGTGAAGAAGATGGAACGAGATTTCGTACGCTGCCAGCTGGAGAACTACGGTGAAACACTAGACCAGGATCCAAATGCCGTTTCTGGTACGGTGAAGCAGGCACAAACGATCCGGAAAAGCAACACACTGAAGCATCTGTACACGACCGTAAGCAGCGGGTTGGGACTGCGCCGAAAAACCGTGCCCGTGTACAGCCCGCTGCCGGAAACGTTGCGCGAGGTCGGTGATCATCGGGGTGCGTACGGGCGGTGCCGTTACCGGTACGTTGGCGCACAGTCCGAGGGAAACCGGTTCATACTCAACAATGACTTATGAGTAGCGCAATGAGCATTTTTATTCTTGGTATGCGTATGTGTATGTGGTTGGGATTTTAAATTAGGTTTTTTTTTAAAAAAGAGAAAACATATCATAATTGGAAAGAAAAGATGGAATCATACGTTTTACGAGCCGAACATAAATTGTGCATGTTGTTAGTTCTTTCCCACGCCGGTCAGCTCCTGGATGCTTTTGATCAGCAACGCGTTGTATTCCTTGTGATTCACCGGCGCCACACTGACGGCCGACGTTTTGTTACGCGGCTGCTCACCAAAATATTCCACCTTGGTGCGCAGCTTAAACACAAACGATTTGAAACTGATCGAGGCGAACAGTTTTTCCGCTTCCTCCTTCTGGTACTCGAGGCTACTACCGATCTCCTGTGACGATTTGCCCAGCATCTCTTCGGCCAGCTCGGTAAAAACTGTTACCCATCGATTTGAGGTCCAATCGCCGACAAGCATCTAAAGAAGAACGGAGTGAAACATAGAGTAAATTGTTTGTCTATGGCGTAAAGGCTCACCGATTGAGCGGCGCCGTGTAGCGGACTTACGTTCACCAGCAGCCGGTACTTGAAGTTCGGGAATTCGGCATTACATTTCTCGCACCGGAACTGTCCATTCTCCTGATCAATCACCTTTTTGTTGCAGTCCGCCTGCGGGCATGCCTTGTACACAGCGTTGGAAGATTTGATCGTGTGTATCATTGCCTTCACCTGGAAGTAGTCGGGCTTATCACCGGCACCAAGGTTTCGATCCTTTGCCTCCTGGAACGATAACCACTCGGTGGTAAGCCCAGCAGCGCCACCGCCCGTACGTGCCGACACACTGCTGACCGATACGTCACGGCCGCCATTTTCGTACCAACCGCGCACCTTGTGCGCCATCTCTATGTCCGGGTTCAGCTTCATCACGGTACCGCCAATCATTCCGAGCGATTTACCACCGCCAAACTCGGACACCCGTGCACCCTTGAGCATTACGACCGGGTTCGACGATGTAGGAAAATTCTGCGCATCATCACCCCACAGTGTCAGCTGTACGGATGCGTTGCTCGAATCTACCATCGTTATTTCGCGCTTCCGCAACTCTCGGCCGGATGTTTTCGCGGTGAACTGCACAACTTCGCTCACGTCTTTACACATGCCGACCACGTCCACTGTCGCATTCGGTTCCATGTTGGCGATCTGCGAAATCGGCACAAAGTTGTACTGAATCTCCGGCATCGAGCCGTCTACATCTTTGCATTCCTGCACGATCGTATCGTTTGTCATCGTCATCTCGTAATCGTTCTTCAGGTTCGAGTACTGCTTGTTGGCCGGTTTCAGCTGACACTTGGAGATGAAGTACACCTTATCGACCTCGATCATGTCGTAGTACCGGTCGCACTGATCCTTGAACGCGGTGACCCGAATCTCACCCGACTCGTCCATTATGTCCATGCTGAACAGCTTACCCTCGCCCTTTGCATTACTCCACGTGCGGATGCCCGATTTTGACATTACACGTGCCTTTATGACCCACTTGTTTTGGTACGGGCTGAGTGACGAAATGGGATGTGTAAGCGAGTCCCCAATCGAAGCAGTCGAAGCAGAGCTCGTAGACATGGAGCGATTTGCGCCGCCGTATGTAGATCCGTTACTAATGCTACCGTTACCGATTGTGTCCATTGGGCGGGACGCCTGCAGAGACGATCCACTGTTGGCCGACTGTGTCGGAGTGTCGGTTATTGGTTGTGGATCACCAATCTTTTCACCCACCAAACTGCCCTCCTTCAGGACGGTCAGTTCGACGATGATCAACACTCGTTTTTCACCCTTTTCGTTCCGGTTCACGACCGATGTGGTGTAGCGATCGATCCGGATAATGGTGTACTGTGGCAGTTTGTCATTCTTTTGCAGATCGTTCAGCTGCGTGGCAAGCATAGCGAAGCTGTACAGCGACTTTCCGTCCGATATGAGCAAGCGGAAGCGTTCAGACTGTTCGCCACTACCGGCAATACGCTTCGAGCCAAGGATCTGCACCACCGGATTGGGTAACTCATTGCCCTGCATGATTTCCTATCGTAAAACAAACACACGATGTAACAATTGATACTAAAGGATGACAAACCGTGTATCCACAATTGCGTAAAGCATACTTACCGCAAGAAATCCTACGGTCAGCCCGTGGGAACTCATTGTGCTAAGGTAAGCGGTGTTTGTATCACTTATCCTTGGAATATGCGAATGTGCAGCGTGCAAAATACAATCACAACTGTTATGTCCACTTTACACACGCAATATGAAATCGCTCGAAACACACCGAAAACTATTGAACGCCACAAAAGCAAAATGTTATAAATTTGCAACACAGCAAGCCCGCTTTCGTCCACCGCACAACATCTACCGAGAAACAATGAAGAAGGCGCCAAAAAATTTCAAACCTGTCATTGACATGACGCGCCATGAAAATACATGGAAAAACACCACAAGAGCGCAGCTGCGTAGGAAGGGAAAATAAAGTTAAATTTCCCTAAAATCAATTTTCTCTTCATGTTATTCGACAAATGTGTTTTGCCTTTCATACAAACAAATATTTCCTTTTCGATAGGAATGCAATCAAATGGAAAGAAATAAATTATTCGCTTGTCTTCCACGCGACCAATGTTTGTAGCGCCAAATGCACAGCTAAACAAAAGTCAGCAACTGACAGTCGTGCGCTAATCTGGTGACCTTCATCCGAAGCAAAAGGTCGTCGTTTCGGATTCAAGTTTGCTCCTGTGCTCCTACAACATTTACCGTGCCAGTCGTATCCTGACGGGTTTTTCCTCTGCCACCGACAAGTTTAAAAAATCTCGCTACTAAAAAGAATGGCCGGAAAGTACCGTATTGTGATGGTTCGCCACGGTGAATCGGAGTGGAACCAGAAGAATCTATTCTGCGGCTGGTTCGATGCGAACCTAAGCGACAAGGGTATGTACGGAATGATATGATTTCCTGTTTGTTGTGATGTAACTATGTGGTAATGTTGCTCAACCCCCGTCCACGCTCTTGCAGGCAAGGAGGAAGCATTGGCCGCCGGCAAGGCAGTAAAGGAGGCCGGTCTGAAGTTCGACATCGCACACACGTCGCTGCTAACCCGTGCCCAGGTTACGCTCGATTCGATCCTGAAGGAATCGGGCCAAACGGCCATCCCAATCCAGAAAACCTGGCGCCTAAACGAGCGCCACTACGGTGGATTGACCGGATTGAATAAGTCCGAAACGGCGGCCAAGTACGGTGAGGAACAGGTGCTGATCTGGCGTCGTAGTTTCGATGTACCGCCGCCAAACATGGAACCGGACCATGCCTACTACAATGCGATCGTTAAGGACGACCGGTACAAGGATGATCCGAAACCGAACGAATTCCCGATGGCCGAATCGCTCAAGCTAACCATCGCACGTACGCTGCCGTACTGGAACGACATAATCATTCCGCAGCTGAAGGAGGGCAAGAACATTATTATCGCGGCACATGGTAACAGCCTGCGCGGTATTGTTAAGCATCTGGACCAGATGACGGACGAGGCTATTATGGGCCTGAACCTTCCCACCGGTATTCCGTTCGTGTACGAGCTGGACGAAAATCTGAAACCGGTCGTATCGATGAAGTTCCTGGGCGATGAGGAGACGGTACGCAAAGCGATCGAATCCGTCGCCAACCAGGGCAAGGCAAAGTAAAACAATAGCGCGGATCCTGCTTTCGAATATTCTCTTTATGTTTATTTCCGTTATTTTTGTGATGCGTCCCATCGTTACAGTCGTGTTGTTGAGGGTATAGCAGTCAGTCAGTCTGCCAAGTCAGTCAAGTAATAATTTATTTATAGCGTAGTCGTGCACCACTCTAATAGATGTGCATCTACGATGTGTTCGGTACCCGTATCATGCCAGACCAGATTCCACGAATCGTAATCTTAAATAATGTATTGTTGAGCATAAACCACGGAATAAAACTTCGTTTGTTGACTGTCTGTAAATGGTAATCTTTCATTACGCGATCACCAAAGAGCTACATCCACAAGAAGGTGATTAATTCTTTCAAAAGTGCAACGGTTAAACAGGTTCGGAGGGAGGGAGAAAGCAAAGAAAAACGCTGCTTGATTATTATAACATTTATTTTTTATTTTTAGTTTTCTTTCGTATATAGAGCAGTTACAAAGGTGGTTGATCTTTTCCTTTTATTTCTGTCCTTCCCTAACTATCCTACTACGGTGCTCTTTCTTGCTAGTCCTGCGCCTGGCCTACCCACCGTTCCCTATTACTGCCCTTACCTAAAACGCATCCTTTCTGGCTCCCTACAACTGCTGCCTGCGACTCATCGTCTGTCGGTTGTATATATGTATGTGTGTATTTATGTGTGTTTCGTTTGCTGTTTTGTCTCCATTCATCGTGGTGAGTAATTGCTTTCGGCGTCGTATCGAATTTCTATCTCACAAATGTCCCCGATTGTGAATTCTGTTTCGGTAGCCATGTTTTGTTTCTTCTAGAAAGACTTTTCGTACTTTGTTGACCTGAACGCTTTTTCTCTTACTTCGTGGGGTCACACAATATCGTGCCATTCATTTCTTCACACGCTGCATAATATGAGCGGTGTTTTGACTGGTTTTGTTTCCTGTTATAAAATTATTTCAATTCCCACACTGCCGTTTCCAGTTTTCTGGTTCGATCTCTGTTCTTTTTTTTATCCGGGTTGTGTGTCTGTGTGTTGTTTGGTTTGCTCGCAGGCTTCCGTTCTTTTTTTTTTTTTTTACAAAAAACTAAAAATCAACTCATACCGTTTGGTTACCATTGTACAACACCCTTACTGCATAGTTTCTTTACCTTCATATAGCTTTCCTTCTCAAAATATCGCCGTGCTTTTGTGATGAATTGGAATTGGTTTTGGAAATTATTTCCCCCCAGTAATGTACTTTGAAAGTTCCACGAAAGTTCAACAAAGACACGTGTTCTACCGTGTCTCCAAAAACATCTCACATGTCTCAACTGATGCGATCTTTTGTTTTACGCTTCCTCCACCATCAGTTGCACCGTTTGCGTGAGTTCACGATTCTCGATTACTTACAAACAGTACAGTCAGTTTACACATTACAAGCTTACCAAGGCAGTATCAGCCATTTATGCGGAAATTGAAATGGCAAATGAGATGTTTCCTAAGCGACAAAAGTTTGTCGATTTTACAAAATGATATTACATTACGATGAAAACGTATCAAAATGGCGCAGTGTCCTGAGACTGACCAAGTTCTAAGTGGGTCCTGTTTGGTTGGTTGGTTGGTTGGCGCTACTGGTTAGTTTAATCAAGGGGGCGGCACGGGATCTGTCGCTTCGCGCATCTGTGTCTGCTCACTGCAGCTGGTCTGGTTTTTTTTTTTCTTATATTAATGTTTCCATACGCTTCGATGACGATCTTGTCAGACGAAAAGGGGCAAGACTAAAGGATACAATGGAACCACCACCACTCTTCAGATCTGGGCGGTGCTGGATTTTTGAGAACAAACGGAAATTACGAACCATATCGCTAATTGCGTCTTTGCTGTGATCTTAATGTTGGCGATTCTATGTATGTATGTGGCATGTATATAATGCTATGTGTTTAGAGCTGAATTCGGAATCATGTTTGATACCATTTGGCAAACCATTTGGTTGTCCATTAGCTAAACGTTTTGGCGCTTGTTTTACTATTGTTGTTTTACTTATCTCTGGCTTGAATATCGGACTGTAAACGTTTCACACAATGGGAGGAAAAACTTAAGATAAACGCTTACTGACAAAGTAAGTAAACCAATGCGTGGAAAAGCACTGTGTTGTATTGTTTTATCTGATTAAATATATGATGTGAATGGACCAAAACCAACATGCTCTGGTGTGATTTTTATAACTTTCGGTAACGGAACAATCTTCCTTTTTGTGTATGTGAATGTATAACTTCTTTTGTTTTTTTTGTGTGTGTGTGAAGTTTTGTTAGATTTTTCATTTTTATTTACGCACAAAAAAAACACGATTCTTAATAGTAAGCTTGCTATTTATGTTACTCTTTCTTGCTGCTATTTCCATTTGCTTTTGCTGTTTCGTATAAGTATAGATTTATTTTTTTTCTTCTTCTAACTAAGGGGTATTTTCTCTTTATAGCGTCGAGCTTGCGCGCATTTCTTCTATCACTATTCCCTTCGCTTGCCACACTGTTGGCAGCTGCTGCTGAGCTTGTATATTCTTATATGAAAGTGATTTAAAAACAATGAAGAACAAAATCAACGAGTAATATGTATATAATATGAAAAGGGCGTAATTTTTATCTAAACAAAAATAATAATCGCGAAAACCGGTAACACAGTATCGCGTAAGGTGGAAAAAGTAATGTTATGAATTACAGAAAAAAAACATTTATTTATATGAATAGCGTACGCATAAATGTGTGTGTGTGTTTTTTTTTATATTTCTTTACTGCAAAATAGTTCCTAACTCAAGCCATTCCAAATGTGTGTAAGCATGCCGCAATGAAAAGGGATTAAGTTGTATTCTAACCATAATTCACCGTTAGTTTTTTGTTTGATATTAGATTTAATCCTTTCAGTAGTGGAAACTTTCGCTTTTGTTACTGTTGGCGTTCAATTATGATAGGTATAGAAATGTGTAACACGCAATAATATTATATTCTATCGGATTATACAGCAATGTACGGTTTTAACGATTTTAACACACAAATGATTGAACAATGTATGATCGCGCGTGCAGTTTCGTGACCCCAGCTATTGTTGTAAGTTAATAAATGGCTGCACCTAATTATATTCCGAACAGAGGATTATTTACTTATTTCGCTTAAAAAAAACAAACGAAAAAATGAAGGAAGAGAAATTTTTCGTCCCAAAAAAAAAACATTTCATTGAAAGCACTTTTCTTTCGTGCAAAAAAAAAACAAAAAATACACTTCTCTATCATGTTCGATAAATGGAACAAACACATGAAAAGTATTAAAAGAACAGAAAAACAAAAGCACGAAATGATACCAAATAAGGGATAACTAAATTCTGAAAAACGATTTTATAAAAGTGTAACAACATCACACATACAATCACCTTTCGTGCGTTTATGATGTGAACTGTAAAGTAAAGGAAACAATAAAGAATGAAAGGTAAACAACAGAAAAAAAACCCTTTCAACAGCGAAATCAACGCACTCTTTGTGCTTCAGTTTTGGATACGGTAGCCTGCGAGAATGTAAAGGAAGCTGAGCAAAAAAAAAAACACGGAACCTCTGTACGAAAATTTCCCTTCCTATACACAAACATAATAAACAAAAATAAAAACGGTACTGGAAAATACCAACATATTTCACTTTACCCCAAATACTAAACAAAAAAATGTATACTAAAAAAGAATAGAAAAAATGCCCTCGCAAAAGACGCAAAAACTAAACAAAGCACAATTCTTGGTTTGTTTTACTTTCTTATGACGTGTGTGTGTTGTATACAGAAGAATGTGTGCAGGTGTATTAATTCACTGGTATCGACATGATCGTGTGATCGAGATGAGATTTTCACAGGAAAGCACAGGAAAGCTGTGTGTTTGCGCGGGAGTGAAAGAATTGCATTAAATTAGCTTAAGATGACTAATTCCTTCTTAGCATGTTCGAACTTCTCCTCTCCAATGCAAGTATAGTTTCCTTTACTACAGATCCGCTTAATCGCCTTAACCGTCCGTTGAAATTTTGCGTTAAGATTACAATAATAATAATGATAACATAAAATATAAACTTCAAATATTGCATAATTTATCATCGTTACTTATCAATTTGCCTCTTCCATTCTTACGTATCATCCAACTCTACAGAATTATTCTTTACGATGAATATGGCGGATAGTTGGAGAGTGGCAAATAATCGTCAAAGAGAAATGTGATCTGGGGGTCATTTGAATTCGAAATGGATGTTTAAGTTATTTATTATATTATATCAACTGTTTGTGTATTTGTTAAAAAAGGTCCTGCACTACCATAAGCTCTCGGAAAATCGGAAAAGTTTGATCATTTTGGGTTTTCATTCAAATAGTTTTAAAGATCGCATTAAAGTTGTGTGTTTATTTTCGACTTTTGTTTTCTTTCCTATATGTTGGATATAATGTACGGTTAACTTTTTTTTGTTTGTTTGTTGTTTTTGCTCCTAAAACCTACACATCGGTCTAGACACGTCCCGATACCTACAGATGCCAAAGGTTGTCAAATAGTTGGTTCTATAAGAATTGTTGACCCATTAGTGTCTATTTTGTTTCCCTCCCCATTCTACGTAAGCTCTTATTGAACGATGTTTAGCACTAAAACGAACGGTTTGTTTTTTTACGTCCTAAACGAACTTATTTTTCACACCCACACTCAAATGATCCCTTCCCTTCTTACTTTCCCCCTCGCCTAGCACTACATCACACACTGTAACTGCAAAACAAAAAAAAAATGGTGAAGTGAGTTTCCTTACTTACACTTCGCTGGAAGCATCGTTTGCTTCGAGCCCTTCATTCGGTTTTTGTTTTATATTTCAATCAGTCTTTTCTCCCGCTTTGCTTGTATAAGGCAGCTCGCAATTATTGGGCACCATTATTAGAACTTCGTCCACTGCGTTCGAATCTGTGTGTGTCTGTTTTTTCCCCCACATTCATTTGATATCGTGACAAACTAGCGACTAAGTTTAGCAAATCGACAAAAAAACAACACATCACACGTTCCCGCCTGTCCGCCCCGCTTAAACACTGAGGGAACGGCAAATGGCGTACTGTGTAACGTCCGTTACTTCCCGGGAAGAGGTTCGTCTTCTGCTTTCTTGCTTCTAACGCAATATATCACTTTACAGACGGCTTATTGCTAAATAACAGTATGCTTTATTCGAATTTTATCCCTACAGTTACGGGGTTTTTCATACGTGTTGTTTGCAAGGTTATCAAAAGTTCAAAGTTTAGTTGGTTTGTTTTGTTGTGTTTGCGTTGAAATTGTGTGTGTGTGTGTGTGTTGCTTTTATAAATCTGATAGTTCAAACTTTATTAATTAGGTTTTATTTTATTATAAGTGTAAGTGTAATCGTTTGCTTATCGTAACATATTTTCATTTATCCTGCTAGAGTTTTGCCTTATTAAATATAAAAACACAAAAAAAAAATAAAACGGTAAACATTTTTCCATTGAAACACGGAATAGAATTGATACACAAAAAAATTCAGTTGACTGTGAAAAAGTAAAACAATGTTTTGCAAAACGGGAACAAATCGGAAGGAGAAGCAGTAACAGATCGAAACAAAACACAAACATTAGCTGCTGTGAATGTCACTTTTTTGGGGAAACGTATGGAAAATGGCAAAAAGAAAATTGAAAACAAAAAAAAACATTTGTTTAAGGAACTTTAACACGTTAAAATGGCGAATATTACAGAAGTAAATGATTGAAAAAAAAGCAGATAATGTATNAACGGCAAATGGCGTACTGTGTAACGTCCGTTACTTCCCGGGAAGAGGTTCGTCTTCTGCTTTCTTGCTTCTAACGCAATATATCACTTTACAGACGCCTTATTGCTAAATAACAGTATGCTTTATTCGAATTTTATCCCTACAGTTACGGGGTTTTTCATACGTGTTGTTTGCAAGGTTATCAAAAGTTCAAAGTTTAGTTGGTTTGTTTTGTTGTGTTTGCGTTGAAATTGTGTGTGTGTGTGTTGCTTTTATAAATCTGATAGTTCAAACTTTATTAATTAGGTTTTATTTTATTATAAGTGTAAGTGTAATCGTTTGCTTATCGTAACATATTTTCATTTATCCTGCTAGAGTTTTGCCTTATTAAATATAAAAACACAAAAAAAAAATAAAACGGTAAACATTTTTCCATTGAAACACGGAATAGAATTGATACACAAAAAAATTCAGTTGACTGTGAAAAAGTAAAACAATGTTTTGCAAAACGGGAACAAATCGGAAGGAGAAGCAGTAACAGATCGAAACAAAACACAAACATTAGCTGCTGTGAATGTCACTTTTTGGGGAAACGTAGGGAAAATGGCAAAAAGAAAATTGAAAACAAAAAAAAACATTTGTTTAAGGAACTTTAACACGTTAAAATGGCGAATATTACAGAAGTAAATGATTGAAAAAAAAGCAGATAA
Organism: Anopheles longipalpis; assembly: GCA_016170015.1. Taxonomy (NCBI): domain Eukaryota; kingdom Metazoa; phylum Arthropoda; class Insecta; order Diptera; family Culicidae; genus Anopheles; species Anopheles longipalpis. The sequence goes on from STHD01000004.1 coordinate 22,047,668, forward strand.
TGTATTATAATATCCTTATCAAACATGCGCGTGCTAAAAATGGATAAGTGTAGGTGTGTCTTTCCTATTTCACTTTATATGTTTACTGTTGCTTTTTACTATTAATGATTGGTTTACTTGGAGGAGTTTTAATTATTTGTTAGTGTTGTATTTTTTCTGGTTGTTGTTTATTTTTCATTTGGTGTTACTATTGAAAGTGTTTTGTTTTTTTTTTGTTTGTTTTAATCAATCCATAAAGGGATTCGTATTTTTAAAAACTACTTGTGAAAAAAGTACAATGCTAATTGTCGATAAGGTTCGGTAGTTTGCTTTCCGTTTGTTATTGTAATCCATTTTTCTTCCCTGTTCTCGAAAGCCCACGCCCGGTATGATCTTATTAGTTTCTTCAGCAAAAATTCGGCGATACTATTTTATCTGCGGGTGCAAACTAATCGATGCGGTCGGTTGGTTGGTTGGTTGGTTTCGTTTTAACAATGTAAAGAAATAAAATAAAACAAATGAATAATTCTCACTGTTGAGACACAGTGTTGTTTGCGTAAAACTAACAGCAGTTTTTAGCCTTTTTATGTTGCAGCAGCAGCAGCAGCATTCCCGACGCTATGGAACACTTTTTTCTCATGATGTGGGGTTGTTTTTTTTATCTATCATGCTCTATTCAAAACACTCATTGCCATCTCACGTGTGCTTTACATATTTCGTTATACCATTCCGTGTTGTTTGCCTTAGTTGCGTGTATATATAATAATAATAATTTTAAATGTTCGTTTCACTTTGCGTTATTCACTGCGTATTGCAAACTTTATACCTTGCCTCTGCGTACGTAACAAAACAAAACAAAACAAAAATAAAACATAATCAAAGTTGTTCTCGACTCTTTGACATCTTCTTCTTCACATTTTCGGCTTATCGATTGTTATGTTTTGTTTTTATGTGTTCTTTTTTTTACGATGTGCTTCTTCGCTTTTTTCCCTTGTTCAAATTACACCACTTTGTTTTGTTTTAATATATTGTCTTCATGTATAGTGTTTCGTTTTTTCTTTCATACCTTTTTTCTTATGTTCTTTTCCATAGTTTGCACGTTTTGCACTCGTTCTGCACTCGTTTAAGGAAGAGTATTCTTTATCAACGCTTATCACTTTTCCAATTTTGCTTTTGCTCAGGAATTTTGATCACCTACCCAAACTGTTCTATGTATGTGTGTGTATGTGTGTGTGCTTTGCCGAAAAAATACAACAACAAAGAAAAAACGTGGTTTAGCATACAATTTCGCTTCCTAATGAATCCTTCTAATGAACACGAGGGAATTAATTTTTCCATGATTTTGTTTTCTTTTTTAATATATTTTTGTGTATATCGCGTAGTGGTCACAGTATCAGGAAGAAAATGTAACGAAAGTAATACATACATTTTTGTTTTTTTTTGTGGCCATATCGGCATTAAATTTTGTTGGCCTATTCACGCCCGGTATAGAATAACGTTTTCCTTCTTTTTTTTCTTTTATTTATTGTTGTCCCGAATAATACTTGCCTTCCTGTAATGAAAGCATTTCTACAAATTGAATCACTTTTTAATCGTTTCAGATTCTTCCTTAATAAATTTGAACACTATTTGCTGAACTTTTTTTTCTTATCATTTCCTGTTTGCTTGTCTAGTACACTGCGCGGTTTTTTTTGTTATCCTCTCTATACTCATTTCTTTTATATTTTAAACTTATACAACCAAAAAATAAGCCTAGAATCAACTTTATACCCTCTATTATGGGTTTTAGCATATTAATTTACACTTTTTTACCGTGACTGGTTTTGCTGTTTGCTTTTTTCACTTCTTCCTTTTTTTTTACTTCCCTACTGCTTTATTTTTCTGCCTGCCACTAAATTTCTTCATTTTTCGTGTTTTCTCCACCGAATATATCACACCACAGATTTAAGTGTTCAGTTTCACTTTACTTGTTTTTTTTTGTTTACCGATTGGCCTGAAATGTACACACACATAAATATTCCTTTCGAAAGAACCAAAACAAAACGATTTATAAAAACAAAATCCTTTTCCAGGTGTTGTTATGTTTATCGTCAACGATTTCGCACACCGTACAAGGTTTTGTTCATCAATCGGCTAACCTTTCTCGCGTTCTGTTTGAATCGTTTTTTTTTTATTTTCGCATTCGCTTCCCTATATACACTTGTTCAATATACGCACAAAAAAAAACAATGTTTTGCGCCTTTGTTTTGTCTCAAAATTAAATTGAAGGAACAAGAACAATACAAAACAAATCCAACATAACTCAAAAATAAACTTTGTTTTCTCTTTTCACGATTTTTACTAAACGAAACATAAAAAAAAACTCACGAATCGAATGCTCGACTTTCACTTACTATCACGATAAGAGTTTTGCAGTTTTGCATTTAATTTTTCCTCTCCGTTTTTCTTGTACGTGCCTTTGTTTGACTTTACTTTTCCAATATGGTTGTTTATTTTGTTGCTGTTTGTTAGCTTTATACTTGCTTCCTTTTTGCAGCTGCTATCTAAAATTCCCCCCTCAAAAAAAACAGTATGCCGAAATTTAAACATTTGAAATAAATCGAGCAAAACTAATCTTAATCACGCTTACTTAACATCCTTTACACTGGCTACACTGTGGTGCGGCCATTTGCTACACACCTGGCCGTGGCTGCGGCCTCACCCCTATACGTTTCTGCATTCCCACTTACACACAAGCAATTAGAAATTATTGGTAATTATGCCCTTCGGGGGCCGCATGTTCACTTTGTTTTCGATGCGCTTCTACATATATCTATTCCCTTTTATTTGCGATTATTGATTTTGTAAAACGGTGGAGATCTCGATTTCAAGGTTTTCTTTTTGTTTGCATTATCATACTTTTCAATTGCTACTCGTTTCAGCGCACTCAAAAATCTATGACGTGTCGTGTTAGTGTGGTTTCTCTACCACTCAGCGCGGAGCAAAAGACAGTAAACATGGTTGCATATACCTTAGAAAAAAAAACCATTTCATTCATCTACGTATGGTACGATTTTGTTTGTAAATCAAATTCAAATAAACCTAACCAACCAGATTGTGAATTTTCCATTCCTTGCAACGGCTCGAAAACGAAAATTTTCCCTCTCACTTTTCTCCTTTCTTGCACAACGTGTTTTCCCTGTCTTCGTTTCTACGTTAAGTTTTGTTTTTCTTTTTAAATTTTTTAGCACTGATTTATTTTTCACGTTGATACTTCGTTCTTTTCTCGTCGAGAAAAATGGCTCTCATTGCGCTTGCTTTTTAACCCCTATCGACACACTAAACTGTTGACGTTTGACGAACGCGCGGTACCACCTAGCCTAATGTACGATTTTCAAATAGCGTTTACAGAATTTCCTTTGTTTTGAGAGAAATTGTCTTTAGAATAATGCGACAAATAAAATCAGTCAGTTTGTTTTTGTGTTTCTTCTTCTTAATTTTTGTAATGTTTTCTGCCTTTTCTACCTGTCCCATCACTTTTGTTCCCCCTTCACACACATACTAATCTTTCGCTAAAATTGTGTTTTGTCGCACCGGGTTTCGCTCTGTTTTCCTCCTGTTTTGCCTTAATGTATGTGTATACTCATGTGTCGCGTGACACTTATCTTTTCCCTCTCTTCATCATCTTGCTCTGTCTAACAAAATTTTGAATAATATGCGCTTGTTGTATCATCAATCAATACAGTATACAGGGTTAAAAGAGTAGAATTTGGTGTCGAGCACATAATTAACACTAAACGCGCTTACCGTTGATGCGTGCGACACGCCGAACGTAGCACATCACAAAATTCACGCCGATACCGTATCGTTTATTGCTGAGCGTGTAGCGTAGCCGTTATTACCGGTACCGTAGATTATGTTGGTGGGGAAGGTTGTGTAATGAGTGTTTGACGAAGTTGATTTGTTGGAGAATTATTTTTTTTTGTGAGGATCTAGTGTATGTTTAGCTCCACGCCGAGTAGGTATCGGTATACCATTGTTCTCCACCGTTTGCCCCTAGTGGCTGCTGGGGCAATGGTTGACTGCCCCAGTTATTACCAAAATTTGCTAATGCTCCATAGCGTCGCTTTATGTCCCCTTGATTGTGAGGACCTCCTTCGAACTTGCGCTTACCGATTGCTATTACGATGCACCACAAAATTCGATGATGGTGAAGGGGAGGAAAAACGGGGAAGAGATAAAAGATAGTGAGCATTAGTATAGCATATAGAATATAAATGTGTTCCAAAAATGTTGTCTATGTTAATGGTTAACGCGATATTATGCGAAAATATACACTCTAGCTCTGATCACTGTCCAGATGATCGTTCTATATACGTTCTTGCATGTGTTCAAACCGTGGTACAGAGTGACCCACCAGGCGCCTCCATCGGAGAGTTAATGTTTTACGCCTAAAGTTAGATAATATTATCTTTGCTATCATTTTTTTTTTGTTTCGCCACATTTTAAAACACACAATTTCTTCAGTTTATAACAAGTTCCATTGTTACATTGTGTTTGTTTCTATTTCACTGATTAGTTTCGAGATTCTTTCGTTGATCGTTACAATTAATTACCATTTTATTGTTTCTGACCTAAGGGTGTACACCCTTCTAACATCTCCTCTCTTCGTGAATGTGAAATTCGTACCGTTGTGAGTTAATTTGATTTTTATTTCAGTAAATATTTTGCAACAACAACTGAAGGATAATTGAAATAATAGTTTAAAACAAAACAAACATAGCAATCGATCTTCCGATCCGTAAATGTTCAGTTTTCAGCCATTATTCAAAGAACGCCGGAATGCTGACACCTTCCATGGAAAGTAACCAATAGCAAGAAAAAAAAACTGATTGCCGGTCAACTTCTTATTCGGACATCTTCGTACGCTGTCTTCCGCATTGTTTTGCCGTCAATTTAGTGTACAAATGTTAGTAAATCGGAGAAGGGTATGCATAGGGATTTCGAGCGCTCAGGTAAACCCCGACATCTGCCATAATGTTTAGGATCGATTTTCAGGTGACAGTTTTCCAGAACAGGGAGTGTTGGGAATGTTTCGTATTTGAATGCCATAAAACGAAACAGAAAAAAACATATTAAACATTAGATGCTTTATGTTACCATAAGACATACTATTTGTAAACATATTTACAGCAACGGATACAGTATCTACAGCGTGGAAAAAGTGATTTCATGTATAAAAAAAGTAAAACATTATCACGTAATCAAATACGCAGAAAAATAAAAACGCTATCCTTCTTTTCTTACTTACCTTGAATTAAAAAAAATGGAGAATAAATGAAAAAAATTACAAAATGGCGTATTATCTCCCAAAACGATAAGCCACTTTTACAGTGTTGCCACTAATAAAAAAAAAAACAATATTACAAAATAATAAAATACCTAAGATACTGTATCCAATCTCGAGTAAAGAACGTTTTTATACAAAAAAAAAAATTAACATTCCAATCAGCTTTAATAACTTTGCTGGCTCCAAGCTGATATTTTTTAGTTGCATTTGTCTTGCTTTTTGCCATATAGGGTTTTTTTATCGTTTTTGTTTGTTGTTATATATGACTTTTTTTGTTCCTCTACAATTCGGTTCAACTCTCTTCGGCATTTGTTTTGTAACTAACCAAGTGGTGACGTAAAGAAAGCAGGTCTATTTTCTTGTCACTTTATTGTTATCGATATTTCCATTGTACATAATACATAGTTGCATTGCTACTAAAGGTACAAATTTTTATTGTGCTTACGTTTAAACCTGTCCTATACATCTTAGTTAACATGCGCAAAGAATCTTAGTGTGCAAAAAAAACAAAGAAAACAACGATAAAAACATTAAATATGTCCGCTAGCACTTAATGCTCCGATGCTTGTCTCGTGATTTATGCTAATTGTATCGCTCTAATCCTTTTATTATAGCTATCGAATCGATTAGTATTAATAGTGCCACATCCCATTCAAGAGCAGCCTGCTGGTAAATGGTCTTGCAGCTGTTGTCTTTTTTTTTCAATTGACAGAACTATTGAACTATAACTAACCGGTTGTAAACTATTGTTGTTTATTATTTCTTTATGCTATTAAAAATGAGAAGTGTTACTCGTTTTGGCAAAGTTCGTACGCTATAATTATGCTGGTTTTGCTTTTGCTACTTTTATTTCGCTTTCGCTTGTTCGCTACAATTAGCGCACACATTGTCACATCGCCTAGCCTTGTGACAGGTGCCGGTGAATAATGCCCGGTTATAGGGACGATGAATTTTTTTTTAATGAAAGCAGTGGAGTGTTACCCATTCCACAGGGGAAATGATTGGTTAATATGAGAAACAAAAAAGCAACTGTGTCATGTGCAGCATATAAAAAATGGCGCGGGAAAAAGGATGAAGGAAAAGCATTAAAAGTACGCACAAATATCAGTTAGAGTTGTTACGAGAAACGTTAGTCCTGGTCCATTTGTGGCAAAAGATTTTCGAACTAGTTCAAATATGCTGCGGCAGTGAGTGAGTGTTTTTAAACGGCAGAAAACGATTTTCATGAGCAGTCAACGATCGTTTAATACCACCGGGGGTTAATTGGAAAATTGAACGAAAATCATAATAGAAACAAAATCAATGTTTAGAAGAAGCAACGTAAAGGTACAAAACGGAAATAGAACATACACTAAGAAGAATCTAGTTTTTAGTAGTTTTGCGCATGATGCCAAGATTCGGAAGAGAACAAACTGCCCGTTCTAACTGCTTCCGGAGGAAGTATGTTGGATGATGTTGCTGTTGTTGCTCACAATAATGCTTAGCATAGACATTAGAGGGTTTTTTTATGGATGAAAGAACGAAACAGTCATATTCATTGCTTGGAACAGGCAGAATGACCAATGGCGGGTGTGTCCAATCCAAAGCAAATTTGATCTTTTTTCCCCTGAATGGAGGGTTTGTGGAAATCTTACTTCCTTACATCAATGCTATACGTTACACCCTGTTGTAATTGGTCGGATATTTGGCAGTGGACAAATCATTATTATTTCGCTTCGCGTTTGCATGTTTGTAAGTGTATCAGAGACCTATGAATACTAATCGATTCTATTGCTGATCTCGCGCTTAATAATTACTTTACTTCTCTTGACAATACATATGTCGGACCCTTTTAGTCTGCTTAAGATAGGTTTCATTAAGACAATCGTATCTTATCTCTTAATCGCTTTTGTTTTTTTCAACAACGTAACAATACATATTTCTGTTGCACCAAATAGTTTCACGTTTACGTATCTGCTGGTGTTTACTTTATATGAAACGACGGTACAAACTATATTATTTCCTATTTAATTACTTTATTGTTTTCCATTCAGTGCGCTTCACTGTTACGTACTAGCTTTTAGAAAAAAAATCTCTAATAAATTGCCGAAGAGAGAGAGATATGTTTATAGTTGACCTTACATTCAGCGTGCTTATTTAAAGCGGCATTGGGGCGCTAGATGAGCTATCTCTTATTTTCCAATATTTTTCTAACACTTCGGTAGGGGGGGTAATATTTTTTTCTTTTCATTCACTAAACCACACATTTCTATAGGGTGTCACGTGATGCTATCAAATAGATAAAGGAACGCAAAATTCAAACATGTGCGCGCGGTGACATTACAAAACAATAGATATGTGTTCGTGTTCATACACGGATCGAGTAAATACAAAAAAAACAATTTCAATTTCTTATAAAAATAGAGTAATGCAAATACAACAGACTTAATTAGCTAACGCGAACTAATCAGAATGAAATAGAAACAAAACAATCGTAATATAACGCGTTCACAAACAATTCGTTTAACAGAAGAAAGAAAATTAAATTAGGAAATTTAAAAAGAAAAGAAAAAAAAATTTAATCAAACGATGCAAAAATTAAAAAGAAAAACCAAACAAATAGAAAAGATTGGAGTGGGTGAGGGAGAACAATTGAAACAATCGTATATTGTGGACAAGACAAAAAGGAGCTAGGATGTGGGGGAGGAAATAGGGAAAGGTGTCGGAAAATGTCCGATACAGGATACATACATTTATGTATTTTTCTTTTTGCATCGTTCCCCTATATTCGCGGCAAAACATAATCGTTCGCACTAAATACAATATAAAAATCTATCTATGTTTACCACTGTGTCAAGACACACGCAGCACAAACGTTAAACGCGCTGCCGCCCTTAAGGATCGAATAGGAATTGGCGAAGTAGAACATTACACTGAATTGGCAGTAATCCTTACGAGCAATTGTTAATACAAAAAAATAGGACTAATTCTGAATGCTACACACACACATACGGATTTTGTTCGAGTAGTAGTAGTTGTTGTTGTTGGGTTGTTGCGCTGTACGCATGTATTAGCGGCACGTGTCGATAGAGTCGCGCCACTGACGGGCCCGTTGTCGTCTCTGTTCCGTGCTGCGCCACAGTATTATGTCGTTTCAATTTTACTAACAACTGCGCGTGGGTGTTACGTTTAATGTAAGCTTTATTTTACCGTAATATGTGTGTGTGTGTGTATGTGTGTAAGAGGGGGTGGGGAGGGTGTCGTTTTGCTTAAGCCTGGGGGCGGTCCTCACCTGGTATATTTGGTTTGACGCGCAGGGTGCCATGCACGCTGGGACGAGTTTGACCCAACCCAAGGGCCACCTCCCCCGCGATTTGTTCCAGAACCCCCACGGTGCCCGCTAGCTGACTCGGTGGGGCCGCCTGGTGGCTGTTGTTGCCAGGGTGCCCAGCGATTCGGCCATGTGCCATGGTTCCACGTCCATGACCAACCTCCTGTAGAGGAATTGCGTTCGACGATTGTTGTTGTTGTTGATGTTTTTTTTTACAGTATTTTTGTTCAGTTTGTAAATTATGAGGTATCGCATGGTTTCATTGCAACGAGGAATAACGTCGATCGATGTGTGCGGATGCACCACAACATAATACACGCGCACATCACAAAATTGGGTCAAAGGGTTTTGTACAGCAATCATTAGTATGTTTCCGTATTGGTTGATTGTTTGCGCATCGCACGTTAAAAGGGCGGGTTTGATTTTTTTTTCGTTTTTAATATTTGTACCGATTTGTGTGTTTGTGCATCATTGCATTACACATTGCCGTTGGCGTATATTCGCGCGATCATACACGATGTGTGTTATTTGTTTTAGCGTTTGTTTGTGTTTGTTTTTTTTTTGTCCAGTTGACGATGAAGACGTCGATGCGTCGATTATCGAAGGATGTGTGGTGGGTGGACAGAGCGAGAGAGTGTGAGAAAGGATGTGTGTTGTTAGACACGTCGTGATACGCGCGTGAGTGTGTTGCACCGGTATTTTGATTTTTTCATACAAATGCGTTGCCAGTAGACCGGGGTTGATGTTGGGGTCGCGGAAGTGAAAATTTTCAACAGACATTGTTCGCATATATGCGTTTATATGAAACGCAAACCACACACCACACATCGGGTGTTTCCGGGCGCAATCGGTTGCAATACATTAACAATCAATTGTTTTTGTTTTGTTTGGGTTTATACATGGGTTGCGCGTTACAACATGACATTTGATTTCGTATCGTTGCAACAGTAATTAGGGAGCATTTAACATAAAAATGAAAAGAGAACGAAAAAGAAAAAGAAGCAAAAACGCGTTAGAAATATAAAACAATAAAAAAAACAACGAAAATGGAAATCAATTCATCACACTTAAACAATTGCCTGTACGGTCCTACGCTTTGAACGGATTCGGGAAATAAATTCACGAAAATGTTCACATACATTTTTTTTTCTTCCTACCCTATTACTTCTTGTAGTATTTTGTAAAATAAAAAAAAAACACACACGAACAAAGTGGTGTCTTTTCCTAACTTTTTTGATTTATAGTTTTGTTCCAAAAATTTTGCGATTTGTGTTTTCATAACGAACTAAAGCTATCCTATTTTATTTATAATGCCAAAAAACATTTTTTGTTCTTTTGTTTTCGAAATTGTGTAATAATTTTGCACAAAAAAGTTGTTAGCAATTGGTTAGCTGGATTAAAACGGAATGCCAAAAAGTATGAGTTAAATGATTTGTTTTTTTTGCTTCTTCAAATGAGCAAAAAAAAGTATGTTTCAAAAAAAGCTAAGGGAAAGTACGAAATTTCTATTAAATATGATTATAGAAAAATAGTAAATAACCAACAAATATTAAGTAACGTAAAGGAAGCGCAATATGTTAAATATGTAGTAGTTTACGAACTAAAACAAAAAAAAGCCAGTTAATAACTAAAAGCGATAATAAAGCAGCAAACTGTCAGCAAGGACACCATAACTAAAAAGCGTTCGAAACAAAAAAAAAGGGAAATTAATACTCCAGCATCTACTGTAAAACAGCATCATGTAACGAGCCTGCGCTCTTCTCTGTTTGTTGCTTCTACGCAACGTGCCATCAAAACGGTGCATCTGAATCTGTGTATTGCATGAATGATTGTTTTCTGTCCTAGACGACGACCCGGTTAGTTCGTCGAGAGAACCGGTGTCCTCCCTTTAGTTAAATCGGGTGACTTCATTTTTTACATCCCACCGCACAAAGGAGGGGTAGGGGCGGGCGCGCGCTTACGGCTCTATAAGGCAAGTATCGGCAAGTGGTAATTGTATTTGATTTGGTGTGTTTGAATGTGATGGCAACAGCGTACCGAACTATACCGTCCTGCAGCGAGTGGCTAAAGACCGTGGCAATACTCGTTGCAGTACTATGTCATGTTCCACCGATGCGGCACAACTGGGCGCTGACCAGCTGACTAGAACAGTTTCAGCCGGCGCCCGAGCACCGTGCTGCTGTTGCGTGCTCCCGCGGCGGCAATGGCTGCAGCGGCAGCGGCACTATGGTGATGATGGTGATGATGATAGTTGTGATGGCTGTGATGATGCGAAGGTGCATGATGGTGATGATGATGGTGCCCGGTACCGGTGGAAAATGTGGCGGCGGCGGCGGCGGCAGCAGCGGCTGCAGCAGCTGCGGCCGCCGCCGTTGCACTCGAAGCATAGTCAAGGTAGTACTCGCCGCCGTCACCGTAACATCCACCGCCGCCTCCACGGTAGTAATCGTCGTAGTACGACGATGCCTCATAATACCCGGCAGATCCGATGCTCCGGTGGGTATAATCCGCATACCCGTACGAATCGTAGTCGTGTTCTGCCGATCGGATCCCAAGACATCGTAATGTTGGTCCCACAAAGCCAGGTCGCGTATTGGGTCACACAACGGAATAGGTACGAGTGTAATTGTGTTTTTGGATTTTCGTGTATGTTGTCCGTGGGTTTTCCGCCCATTGATGGTAAGATGAAGACACGCGAGTAGCCGTTGATTGGTCAGCATGAATGTGTATGTGTGTGATTTTTTTAAAGGTGCATTTACAACGCAAGTCGCCACAAGATCGGATCCCCCAAAACAACACACCCGGATTATAACGTAGGCCAACGTAACGTTTGACACGGTTGGCCGGTTGGGAAGAGAAGTTAGCAGAGCAGTAGCAGTAGTACCACCATGTAGCATGTTTAAAAAGACGACGAGCAGTCAACAGTGCGGGAAGATAGAAACAGAATAGAAAGATAGAAACCAACATATGCACTCCTCGCTCAACATTGGTCTGTGTGTACTCAGCATCGTAATGGCATGAACGTAACGATGGCAAGTGGTCCGATTGGTGCCGATTGTCACGCATTCGCAACAGCACTGTGCGATCGTGCCTTGGTTTTTGGTCATGTTTTAGATGCGGTTGCTGCCGGGCTGCCCTCAGCGTTACGTCCATTAGCGACAATACGCGTGCAAAATGCGGCCTGTACTTTTCATAGCGAGTTTGGAAATTTTGCCCACGGTATGGTCCTAAAATGCAAAAATTTAGAATGCATAGTTTCGGTTGCGTAAACGGTTAGAAATTTTGACTAAAATGGGGAAAATTTTGAAACTTCATTGTAGAAAGAAACCCGAAACTATTGGTTTTTTGTTTTAAAGTCAACCGAGCTACATAACTTTTGCCACAATTTAGAGGGATTTTTGGGACGTGTTGTTCTCCTCTCCCATCATTCATTTATGATCTCTAATGTTCGTAATGTAACGTATTTACCAATCGCAAAAAAAACTAATTGATACGACCTCCAGAAACGAAATAATACTAACGAAATCGAAAAAACACAAACAAAGAACTTAAATGCACTCATAAGAGAGGAACCCCTAAGAATGGCTCTCCGATAGAAAGCTCTCTAATCAACTAATTTCTTGTCTACGCAAAACGTACGGAATGGTGTGTATGTACGTTCATTCTGTCTGTTCAAGAAAATTTACTTACCCAATAAAATACTTGGTTTGCAAATTTCTTGTAACCTACGCAGGGGTAACTACACGTTTTTGGGGTTGTACTAGATTTTCTGTTTTAACATTGTACCATTGTGCGTTTGCTGATGGTACGCACAACAGCTTTTGGTTTTTAATAAATACAACTGATCGATACGGAGGAGTTTTCCAGGAGCGCAATTACTTAAAATGTAACAAAAGGTAAGAAAAAAATCTACTCATGCAATACACACAATACAGCTACAGTCTCGATTATGAAAGCACTACCAGTGGTAGTCTCACTTGCTGGATAAATGGAGATGGTTTAATGAAAACGGTGAAATGTAGTTTGGCAAAAATATTTAAAGAAACTAAAGTGAGATAGAGCTAAAGAGAGAGAGAGAGAGAGCAGTGCTAAGTACTTCTCCCACAGGTTCTTCAGGGTGTTTCCGTGTGTTTGATAGATTTTGCACTTAGCCATCGCTACCTTAAATTTAATTTTGTTTTTGCCCTCGCTTGAGCATTTTAGCCACCTTGCCATAATACTGTTTAATTGGTTAAAAGTTGAAGTTTTTCTTTTTTTTGGAACGCGCAGCTGTTCCTTGTTCACTCCGGAAGGGATCGAAAAGAGAAGTTAAGTCATTTTAAAGTTGAAATGGTTGACAATGTTGACATCACTGCACTGTTTCATTAGACATACGTTTTACTCCAGCATTAATGGTCTATATAATAAATTGCTTTCCTACCTAAGGAGATGGCTAATTTACTGCGCTACAGCATTAAAGGGGTAGGTGAGAGCTTGAACTATATTTACAAAGTTTTGTTTATTGTTACTATCTTGGCACATCATACCTACGCAACAACTACTTTCGATACGTTTGATTGCTCGTTTTGTTTTTTTTTATTGTAGAAATTACGCTTCTCATTGCAAAAAGGTATAATAATAAACAACAACAGTTTCCTTTTTTTAGATACTAGTATTTAGGGTGTGAACGGATTGTACGTCAATTGTGATCGTCAATTGAAAAAAAAGTTCATGCAGTATAGGCAATTTGTTTTCCTAAACAAAATGGGATTTATTGTTATAGGCCAGAACCGACGTGGATTTTGGAACATGGAAGATTCACAGTCTACTGGACTATTATGATTTTGGGATTTTTGGCTCTTCAGCGCCCAGAAATTCAATTCCACACCATTGCTATCATAGTTATTTAGTGTCTCCAGTCATCAAATACACACACACGCGTACACACACTCACACAAACGTGGAGGAATATAATTTTTGAAAAACTTAATGTTTTTGTTGTGTGTGTGCATGTGTGCATGTGCCACAGGACATTAGCATCAAAAACGAAATGGTTCAATGCGAAGAAAAAAAAACATTTGACGGGAATTTGCCAGGTGTGAATGCTATCCAGTGTTTAGTTAGGTACATGCAGTCGGAGTAGAACCTTTTTTTTACAGAGGAGTAATGTTGAAATTAAAGAAGTAAAAAAACACAACGCGAATGTCATATCCAAAACTTCATTACTCTTTGTACAACTGCAACATTGTTCTCTCAATTGGGACGTTCACGAGTACAAGATTAAACACAACTTTTAACACATAAAAGGAAGAAAAATGCATAAAAGAAAAGATGGAAACTTAACAATTAAATTAAACAAAAAGAAATGAAAAATAACGGATCGATACAGAAACCCAAAGTTTTGTTTGTTTTTTTTTTTGCTGTCGAATAAGTTTCTAAATAATTTAACCTGTAACTAATATTTGTTTTTTTCCATTTCTCTCTGTCTGTGTGTGTGTTTGCTTTTGCTTTCAAACGTTTAATTTGTGGACCAATTTTTGATATTTTATATGTTTTTTTAAGTTTTTGTAACGGTAGCATATATGGGCAGTAGAGAGAGAGAGAGAGAGAGCGAGCGAGAGAAGATACAAGAAATTTTGGAATTCATTCCGTCCTAATTATGGTTTGGTTGTATTGTTATCTCTGGCGCTACTAAAACATTTCTTATTTGCACAGTTACTGTTTCTTTCTCGATTTTTGTATGTTCAGTCAATCAAGGGTGAGGGGGCTTTGTCGATCAGATCGATTTTTGTTCTTGCTGTTTTCTGTTGCTGATCTACTGCAATCGTTCCTATTTTTCTTATAGGACAGCAAACTAAACACACATACACTCTGACGTGGGCCTGTGTATGTGTGTATATATGTTTAACAATTGGTTCATGATATAATTCCTAATTTCGTTTGACTAGCGCCAAACGAATGGTTCGGTACTATATTCACATTTGATTAGACTTTCGTTTACGTTCAACATATAAAATTAGTACAACATTTTGCAAACATTCTAGGGTTTCCAATGTACAATAATTGATTTCGATGATTACGTTATTATGCATATCACACTACGATAAGGGGTTTTTTTTCTTTTTCTTTTTGTTTTAGGATATACTTTGTAGTTGTATACAATACTGCCAATTGTACGGCACAAAAAAGTACAGATACAGTTGTGTGGGTTGGGTTTTCGGTGTAGTTTTGCAAAACAGAACATGAAGAAAAAAACGACACGAGAAATTGTGAAAGTTTGCGTCACTTACCGTACTCGCCCCGGCCGCCCATTGGGCCGCCCCGCATCGGAGCACGCGGACCTCCCGGTCCGCTAGGCACTCGCATCGGTGGCATCGCACCGGGCATCATGCCGGCATGCTGCGGTGACATACTGGGAAACGATGGAACCGTACTATGTAGCCGATGGAAGAAGGTAAAAGAAAGTAAAATCCGTTG
Source organism: Anopheles longipalpis (assembly GCA_016170015.1). Taxonomy (NCBI): domain Eukaryota; kingdom Metazoa; phylum Arthropoda; class Insecta; order Diptera; family Culicidae; genus Anopheles; species Anopheles longipalpis. The sequence continues at coordinate 22,062,742 of STHD01000004.1, forward strand.
TATAATCCATCAATGAGTTGTGTTGCACATTTGCGATGGTTGCGATACTTACTTCACCAAACCTATTCTCGTTTGCAGAAACTGAGTCATGCGCCTTTCACGTGCTCGTAGTATTTCTTCCTTCTTCTTTTTGTCGGACGGGGGTTTAGCTAGCGATACCTGGGAAATGTACATACATTAGGCGCCATTAGAATTCGCAATGGAAAATTGAAAAATCCCGAGTAAAGTTCAAGCTCTGCTTTGGAGTGACTTATTACCTCTATATTGGATCCACCGATCTCTTTGCCATCCAGATCCTTCATTGCTTTCACAGCATTGTCGCGATCCTCGAAGTGAACAAATGCGTAGTCTTTAATCTTCTTCACTCGCTCAACACGGCCGAACTGTTCGAAACTTTCCTGTAATGAACAAATGGAATTGCAATGTATCGTTACTTCTTCAGTTCCTTATTTCTAATGCGAATTCTTCCAAGCTTTCTCTTACCTTCAGCTTTTCTTCGCTCGTGTCTTGCGTTAGGTTTCGTACGTATAATACTTTGACCTTGCTCATCGTTTGTTCGTCCGGTTCCTCCTGTGGGTCGGCCCAGTCTACTATTATATCACAATTCCATACCTGACGACAAGAATAAGGGCTTTAGTATGTACATTTCAAAAACAAAATAAAATAACCTCATACTATCGGGCTATCCGTACCTTTATCCGTCCGGTGCCTAGTCGCCGCTTCGCCAAAGAGGCTGCCTTGTGTGATTCATACTCGAGGAAGCAAAAGCCTCGGTTCTTTTTCTTGTCGTCTGGTGAGCTATAAATAATTACCTCCACAAGTCCCGCTGTAATAGTTTTAGATAGCATGTTTTTCGATTTGTGTGTTTTTTTTACAATCGGTAGCGACACATCAATTCACCAGATCAATGTTTTCGGGGGGTTTTTTTAAACATAATGATCACGCGAGAATGGAGGGAAAACAAATAAAGAAAAGAAACCATATTAGTATCAGTGCTATATACTTAGCATAGCTAAGGTATGTCTTNACACATCAATTCACCAGATCAATGTTTTCGGGGGGTTTTTTTAAACATAATGATCACGCGAGAATGGAGGGAAAACAAATAAAGAAAAGAAACCATATTAGTATCAGTGCTATATACTTAGCATAGCTAAGGTATGTCTTAATGCATACAAGGCGAGAAGATTAAGACAGTTAAGACTAGAAGGTAAGAGTTTGAAATTCTTCGTTTCCTAATGTTTTCCTTTTTTTGTTGTTGATAGTCTACCATTGTGTAAACTGGACTGAGATTAAAATTTCAATCAAAAAAATTTTTTTTTCCACTGCTTACTTCATCGAAGATCAGTGTGTTTTTTGAGTTTTGTTTGGTTTTTTTTAAATGTTTTTTGTTCAGTTTCAGTTGAGCATCATTATCATGGATTGTTTAAAAAAACAAATCGAGGTACCAATCGTTTTAATGCCTGATTACGGACGAAAACACACTGATTCACCCTACTAGTGCTGGTGCACATTCCCTCAGTTCCGATATTGCTTCACTAAAACAGTTTCAGTAAATAAACGTTTTAAATTTTAGTTTTTGCCATAAGTAGCCAAATTCATTTGCCAAAATATGTTCACTGATCATCACAGCAGTTCGGGGCTGTCGCGTCCAATATGCAATTTTTCACTTATCGTACAGTTGGATAACCGGGGGGAATTTTCACTTAAACAACATATTTTACGCATTATAACAACATACAACTTGTTTAGGGAATTCTGGCAAATGGGAAACAATAAAATTGGACAGAGATAGAGCAAGAGAGAGAGAGAACAAAAACGGAAAGTACAACATCTGTGTGATGGTGGTGGTGTAGTTTTGTATTTTGGTTTGGAGATAGGGAAAAGAAGTGTACTGGATATGGAGAGAGCTGATAGAAAAAGAAACATACAGTTACAAAAGACTTTTGTTTTGTTTTTTGTTGAATTAACAAGTAGTAAAAATGTGTTGCGTTTTCATACGCTTCATCTTTTAACGTTCGATCATGGATGGTGTACACATGGATAAAGACACTTTAAGATAAGTAGAGAGAAAGATAGTAAGAGAAAGTAGAAGGGGTGGACGGGGAGCACAATGGGGTGGCACTAACGGAAAAAAAGAAAAAAAAAACAGAAAAAACAGACAAAATGTATCATCCTGTACACAACGAACAGTTATGCTAGACGGGCAAAATAGTACGGGGGGCAAAGCATGTAACAACACACACCGACTGGTAAAGGTAAAAACAAAAAGGAAAAGAACCGAATATCATTTTGTCCAAACTACGGCTTCAAAGCAAACTGTCTCCATCTATAACACAACAACTGGTGCGATGGTGGTGTTTTGCTGCGAATTATTTATATATATAGATGCTGTATTTGTAAGCTGTACGGTCTCCAGTCATTACGTGTTACGCGTGGGAAGAGGAAGCTACATCAAAATGAATATCCAGATGGTCTGTACAGTACTGTACTTGATAAAGCTAGGCGCAATCGTACCGAATTGGTGTGCAAACCGAATTTCATCCATATCTGTGGGGTACAGGGGAAGGGCTGAACGTTATTTACGTGCTGATATATCCAAGATGGCGCCAAACCCGGTGACCGTTTAGCGCTGTAGCCGAAATGGGGATGTTGGTTCTGGTGGTCTTTGGGCACTTTGGGTTGCAGTATATTTAACGTTGTTGGAGCCAGATTTTTAAATGGTGTATTAACAACATCGAATTGAGTGTATCGTTACACACACACACGGACATGATCGATACAACCTGATGTGAGGAACTACTATCTCTCCGAGTAGGCAACAGCATAATAGTGAGGAGCAAGGGATGGACCAGATATTCGGAGGGATTTGAGAACTTTTTTTTCTCTCTTCTTTCGATTACTAATGTTTTGGTACTGTAGCCAGACAATTCTATGATTGCCAAAAAAGTTGACCAATTGAAAGCGTCTCAATCGAACATAATTGTAGCACAGTAATGTCCAATTATTTAACTCGATTTCAGATTGTCCAACACTTCCACACTACGAATAGGCTTCGCCGAGCAAAGCGTAAAGCTCTAATCCAGCTTTTATGATTTTGGCAAATGAATTTGAGTGTACATTATATTTTTCCTTTGTTTTATTTTTGGTTTTTGTTTTACTTTTTAAATTCCGTTTTCGCTTTTATTCACAAAAGCCGCAAATTGTGAAGCTACAGAACTGAGGGGATGGAAATTTTGAACGGTTTTTTTTTGTTTATGTTTAATTTTTCACTTTCCATTCCACTGCCGTCGTTGCCGAAACATTTTTTTATTATTATTTTATTGTTATTGCCCTACTGTCACTTCGTTTCCTTCGTAGTAGTATGTTTTTGGTAGTGCAACCGAATTTTTTTTTGTATCTGTATTGTTACTAACGTTTTTGTACGCAAATGTTACAGCATACCCAGGGACGATACGGTTTGATGTAGCACGATCGTCACACAAAGGCACACGTAACGCTTTACGCACTCATCGGTTAGTACAGGCTTTTATTGTTGGACCGTTGCAATTTACAGTTTTGACAAGAAATTTCAAATTTTGCATACAAATTTTGAGAACACACACACACACGCACGCACTATAATCACGCAAACAGACGAATGGTGAACGACGAAAAACCAAGGCAACTGTTCGGAAGCTCTATATAAATATCACTCACCCTGGCGGGTGGCAGTGAATTAGCGTTATGATATAAAGGGATGATATGTATTGCAGAGCAAGCTTGTAAAACAAAAGGCCAACAAGTATGAACGCAACTTCACTCAAAAACTCAGGCATTTGAAAACAAATTTCTACTCAAAATCACGCCAAAACAGGGAGAAAAAATTCCAATGCTTACAGAAATCTAAGCGCACGCATACAACACACAATACACAGGTTCGAGCTGGTTTTTCGTTTTTCATTTATCGTCTTGATGCTTGTTTTTGTTTTGCATCTGTTACATTATGCTATTTGTGGTAGTAAAACCAATATTTAAAAAAAAAACTTCAATCAAACCAATTGAAACGCATTCTTCCAACATAAAAATCATGAATAAAACGATAACACATGAACAAAGTGTAATAAAATAGGGAATGCAATGAAACAAGAAAACAACAATCAAAATCCAATGCCAATCCGGATCGCCAATGGGTGTTTGTTGGGAAGCTCGACTCAAAAGATGGTTTTGTTTTGTTGGTTTGTTTGTTTTTTAGCAATCAGCATAGCTATGTAGATAAGAAATACAGTATCCTGTAAGAATATATATTGTTGATTTGCTGTGATGGTTGTTGTTTTCTCGAACAGTAGATTTTGATTTTTTTTTGGTTTTTTTAATAGTATCCAATTTACTAAGAGCATTTTGGGAAAGAGGTGTACAAAGTCGTGCTTCCGTAAATCTATGCCAATTCCAAAAAGTCTACCACACGCATCCCACAAATATTCCAATTGGGCAACAAAAACGGCAACAATCTCTTTTCGTACAATGTTTTTTTTTGTTGTTGTTGGGGGATGATGAGTTATCCTCTACGCATATGCTACTGTGTAAGGTCACGTTAAGTATTAGCTGTTCTCAATATCAACTGCTGTCGTCCAAAACAAGTGTACTAACTTTAATAGCGGAAAACTGGGGGAGGTTTTTCCCCTCCCTCCAAAATTCCGACGAACGTTTGAAACTTACGTGCATGTTTCGCAAATTCCTCTAACAACTCATCGCGATCTCTATTCTTAGGAATATTGCCGACAAAGAGTCGGTGATTGTTAAACGATATCGTTACACCAATCTTTTTGCCATTCCGAATTTCATAATCATTCAGCTGGAAGCGGATATCGCGGTGAAGTTGATTTGGGGAGGTTTTTTTTATTTGGAAGAAAGAGAGAGAGAGACATTTCATTCACTCCTGTTGATGTGACATAATTATTGTAAATGCTGCTTTCGGGTAAGTTTGTTGGATTTTTATTTCATTTTTTTGTGTGTAAAGATTATATTTATTTATATATGTATATTGAGAAAGGGGAAAAGGAAAAATTAAAAAAAACTTTATCTAGCAGTGTAAAATTATGTGGTACATATGAAAGCAGAAATTAAAAAAATGGCTGCATTTTGGGTGAAATGTTGCAAATAAAAAAAACATTTAAAAGGAAAACGCGTGAACAAATGAGGTATGATAAAAAAGCGCCAATGGAGGATGCCTTAATCGTTTTTGTCAAATAAAAAACGGAATAAATTGAAATGGATAAAAATGGTAAAAAAAACTATAAGCTGATGGTATGAAAAAAAAAACGTTTCGTGGGGCAAAACTTACACAAAAAAGAGAAAAAAAACTATGGAATGGCTGGAATGGAAAGGAAAACTTTTAGATGATGGTACACTATAGCTGTTCGATAATGGATAGCGATGAGAGATGATAAGTGTAGAATGTAACGCAAGAGAAATAATAAAAAAAAACATCAAGCACGTATACGTATTTTGCAACAATATTGTACTCGTTGAATTTTGTAGATATACAAGCGCAAATTTTGTTTATAAGGTTAATTTCTTTTTTCATGTATGTTTTTTGTATTCTATAATGACTGGAGATTCTTTGTTTAATGACAGAAAACAAAAGCCATTTATAACGTTATTATCCAAACACCAAAAATGGACCTGTGGAAGCAAACGAGCAACGATGCGTTTGTTCCTGGCCCGATGAGATAAACAACGCAAACCCGTCGTTAGGAACAAGTAATTGTTATTCACAAAAGTGCAACGAAACAGAAACGACACAACCAAAAACAATCGCACAGCTTTATTAAGAAACCGATGCACAGATAATATATGTTTAAAGTACATGTAGAAATAATTCCATCACGCATTGTATCGAGAAAACAAAAAAAAAAAGTACACACTATGGTTGTTGATGATCGTTTAACATAAAATTACGCTAGTGGTGGATGGTCGGTGTAAATGTGAAACGAGCATTTATGAGGTGATTCAGGTACATCGGATGAAAATTGGTTGATACGTATTGGGTACGTGTGTGAGCTAGTAAGAAATAAAGGACGAATGAAGACAAGTAACACAAGTAACACTGCACTTAACTACCCACTCTGTGTTTGTGTGTCAGTACTAAGTGAAACCATTGGGCACTGGAGATGGAAATTTTTTGTTTGAGAAGAAGACATCTTTGACCAGTTGGGCCGGACACGATACCGAGGAGGTTCACTTTAACCATTGTGAGTGTGAAAGTTCTCTTTATGCTAAACAGCGGCGAAAGAAAATGATGTTTCCATAGTGAAAAACAGAGTTACTCAAAAAGAGCTTCAACAACTGTTGCATCGTAAGCACAACACCTTTCCAAAATAGATGACGGAATAGAAATGAGGAATTTGCAATCAAATGGTTGCTGCAGATACACGACTATGATGACTTGGTAAATGTAAAAGCTTAATTAATGTTGAAATATTGGCTTAAGTTAGTTGAAGTAAATGGTTCCTTAAAAAACTAATAACGCATTAGCTTGCAATAACCTAGCAAAGCATGTTGCTGACTGCTTATGCCCTGTCGATGGGAAAAGCTTTTTCCAAATGTAATGTAGGCACTTTTCGCTAGTCCTCTCCACCATAAGGTGTAATGTTCGAGAGTACGATCACTTTGTTTTTTTTTTTGTAAACGTTTAAGCCAGCGATTCAAATTTACAGCTCAAATATGGCTATGAGGATCGCGATGTAATGAAGAAACTTCTTATATTCTTGTGTTTATTGCGTGATCAGGTTGTTCTCAAATTGATGTGTGTTTGAAAGTTCAATACATAAGACCCTAACGACCGGTTCTATCCAAGGTATTGCCATAAACTGTAACAATTCCTATCCACACCGTTGCCATCACCTGGAAGGCCATAAACATACAGATAGTTCGCTAACATAGCGGTTCACTATGAACGGGCTTTGTCCGATTGCATAGGATACGCAGGAAAAAAAAAACACAATAACTCATAACTTAAAACCAAAAACCAAAGGTACGCAAAACGTAATGAAACTCAACAGTAAAACGGAGGAAACGAAGAAAGGGTAAACAAAACGATGTGTTGTTGTTTTTAGTACAATAGTAAAGAATAATAGAAATAAAACTATAAAAGAAAAAATAATAAAAAAAAACAAAAGAAATAAGAAAATTTTGATTCATGATTTACCTGTTAGTTTACCAAATTCATCTAAAATCTCTTCTTTTCCTTTAGATTTAGGTATGTTGCCTACAAAGAGGCGCAGATTCGGCACGCTTACATTTATTTTCAAACAATTGCCGGGCTTTATTTCATAATTATTGAGCTGTGGGGTAACAGATATGGAAAAAAAATAATGTGATGAACAAAAGAGATGTAACAATTTTGACCGAATTTGTTGAGCCGGTGGTACACCAACAGCAAAGCACCAGTTTCGTGACTTGGCCTGGGCCTTGGTTGGTTCCGGCTTGGAAAAGACGAGGAAGACACTTGCGGTTGTCGATATTTGGGTTTTTGGGGAACGGGTAGAATATTCACATTGCATGTGGGAGAGCAAGAGGAGAATGGAACGGAAGGGGTAATTTTGAACTGATTCAATAAACAGTGGATGGAAGGAAAAATGATAAAGTAAATAATACTAATACTTTGTAGTGAACAAGAACAGAGATAACAAGAATATTGAAGAAATGTGTCTAAGAACTATTCCTAAAGCATAATTGTATCGTGAGTTTTAAAATTGCGTCTGACGAATGTTCGTAGTACAAGTAGTAGAAAAGACACAAAAGACCCACTAGTAAGGCTAATAAAAGAACATTTGTCTAGTTGAGCAGTAAATACATTAAGAGAAGTTTTGGAAATATCTTAAAGTCATGCATGTGAGAAGAACAAAGACATACACCCCCTCTATACCCCATTACATTAATGTACTACGACGCTTTTTTACGTGTGAACCGATCTAATATTATACTGCTTGCTACTGCTAAGCTGACAGACGCAAAATATAGGTGGTCCAGCAGGAGAAATAATCATGTGGAAGATAGTTCCTGAATTCCGAGATTCCTTAAGAGACATTTAAGAGGAATTGCAGCAGATTGTGGAGGTAAAGCCAAACTCATTAAAATTTGGCATAAAAACTAGATGTATCTCAAGTAAGTATAAGTCGATAATTGAGTATTATTGCAAAACAAATAGTTGAAAGTTATTCTGAAATAAAACGAACAACTTGTACTTATACATCTGGTGCAAACAAACAAACAAATGAATACACGCTGAAAGGTACTTGCGATTGCGTAAATTATGACAACTCAACGGCTTGTGTTTGAATATTTACACGTTTTGCTGCTGCTTGTGCCTCGATAGTGATCGCACCATTACACACACCTTTCGCATCCGGTAGAACCGAATGCAAATGGAACGGAACCAACCAACAAAAAAAAAGGATAATTCAGCTGAAAGCGGTAATCAACTGCACCCGGCTGCAGATGCAGCTGTATCATCACAAATAAAGCATTTAGTTTGAAGTTGAAAAAAAAATACACACACACACAAAATGAAACGGTACAAAAAAAACCGTTCTTCTCAATAAAAAATATATAAATTCAAGAGAAAAAAAACGGATGAACATTCATTAGCAATTCTTGATGGTACACGGGGCACACACCATGCTGTGCCGAACCGTAAAAGCAACTGCAACTAAATGGCAGCCGGTGGTAACATGGTGACCCCCCGCAACCTGGGCAGCAGCTGGTCAACGAGACAAAAGATGGGAGAAAGTTCGCATTTAAAAAATAAAACAACAATTTTGCAACCTTTCTCCACAGTTCAGAGAACTGCAACCGGAACCGATTACTAGCGTATGGCGGACATACACACGTGCGCACGCGATAGCTCCGTTAGCTTTGTCTTGATCGGAAGTGCATCAGATCGATGAGGGGGGGGGGGGGGGGGGGGGGGGGGGGGGTGGAAAGGAGGGTAGGAAAGGGGGACTGCATTTTCCTGTGCCGAGAGCCTTGAAATTTAAAAGTGTTTGTTTTGTTTTCGGCAGGGATGGACGATTTGGTACCGTTATTTCATCAGCACCGGGCACAGGACAACCGGATCGATGCGGAAATCGCATTTTGCGCAATCGAAAACGGACAACGGAAGAAGAAGTAAAACGCCACTTAATAGGGTCGATACGGGTATGTGTGTGTGTGTACGTGTGATCGATATCTTCCGGTCGATGCCTGGATTGCCGCCTAAAGCGATCGACAGAAGGAGAAACAAGAAAAAAAGTCCCGGCGGTGTGCGAATGGATTAATCATATTTTGTAGAATTCTCTTTCATCTACCCTGTTTATCGAACGACATGCGTTTCCCATTTTTTCTTTTTTAGGGCGAGGCACGTGCATCTCTCCCGATGAAAGTGTGCAATAAGGCGCGCGATCGTCATCCACATGATATGTTCTTCTTAAACAACAATAAAAAAAAAGATAGAAACGTGACAAACGAGCCAAGCGCCATGTGCAAACGATGCAACCGGACACAGATGGTGTGGTCCTGTGCCGGTGGTTTTGTCCGTGTGGAACAAAAGTCATCTTTTTTTGTTTTGTTTTTTTTGTCAGTATTCCGGCACTATGCAGCGGAGAAAGCAATCCGCTTGTTTTCCGTTTGGGTTACTTTTTTTGTTTGTTGTTGCATTCTCGCGGCGATGCACCTAGGGAAGGTGTGCGTAAAAAAAACAACAACAACGAAGGGTGGTTGAAACAGTCAGCTAACGGTACATCACGATGATTGAGACGGGGGACTAACAGCCAAACTGGCGTGTCAATAAATGGATGGATAACACCATCTATCAAGAGCTAACAGTGAAACAAGGAAATATCATCGCATGATGCAAAGATCGCATCTCTCTATTAAAACAATGAATTAAAAAAGATTTTGGTTTTCCTATTCCAGTTTGAGAACTTTTCCATCTACCACTAAATCACAGTTAATCACCTCCAGAGTTCGGTAATAAGTTGGTGTTGTAAGTACATTTCTTTGTTGATTGTTCCAATTGTGAAATCAGCAGTGCCAAATGTTGAGGGGAAAATACGCTTTTTTTCCTCGAACGGGGGTTTCTTTACATGTGAAGCAGTACGAAAAAAAACGACAACAAGAGGAGCCCACTAATGTTTCCTAACCGTATAAACAACGACATACATTTATAGTTAAATATATTTATATGTTATAAGTTACCAATCACCTCTACTCAACACCATCATTGTAAAACAGTAATGTCCACCATTTGCATAATGTTATAGGGGGATAAGTTTTTGCTTTTGCTTGATTTTGGGTTTTATTTTTGTAGTTGCTATTGTTGTTTTTGGAGGAATTTTAGCATTATCAACCAGAACGGAAGACGGAGTAAATTTTGCAGTTTTTTTTTTTACCAAAAAATATGTTTTGCCAAAAAAAGTATTCTTTTAGCTCGCTGATTTTGGTGGCTATGTAGTAAAAATGAAATTAAACTACATACTGTTGAAGTTCCAATAGATATTAGTAGGGAACGGGCTTTGTTTTCATTTGTGTGTGCAAACGTATATTATATTTAAAAAAAAAGGCAACTACAGTGGGAAAGGGTTGGATTCATACTAAGATAGTTGTTGTTGGGAATTAGGATAGAAAAAACAGGAATTCGAAAAACGATAACTATTAAATAGGATATGGTGTTGGGATAGGGCAATAGTTTACCAGGGCATATCCCTGTTTACTAGGAAGTTTGTGGGGTTATTACTATAAAAAGGAGGTTACTAGTTATGTGCTTACTTTAAACATTAAAACTAAAAATTAAAAAAAGATATACTACAAAACATTTAAAAATCAACTAAAAAGAGTTTTCCTTTTCTCATACGAAACGATCGGGATCTTACACGGGATTCGTGGAAATGTCGAAACGGGTGACAAGGTTTGTAAGACAAACGTATAGACGTTGGACAACGGAAGCGAAGGACAGAATTGGGAGAAGGCGGAGGGGGTTTGGAATATATGGAAGGAACGGGGTAGCAATTATACATGTAAACATTTAAACACGCTGTTGCCTCCTTCTATCCGGGGTGGGTTGGGGGTATGGTGGAGGATGAGGGAAGAGCCGAGGTTTGTAGCTGGTCCCGGGTGAAGAAGAAGAGAACAAACACAAACAAAAACGAAAAAGAAAAACAAAACAATCGCAAACCAAAACAACTTACCTCCCGCACGGCGTTCGAGGCCGCGTCCCGTGAGGTGAAGGTAACGAAGGCGTAACCCCGGTTGGTGCCGGTCATCGGGTCCATCATTAGCCGAAGGTCCCAAATTTTGCCGCACTTTTCGAACAGCGGGATCAGCTCGTCCTCGTACATATCTTTTGGTATTTTGCCACAGAACACTTCGCAACCGTTCCCGGGCGTGTTGCCCGTCCAGTTCGGTGGTGGGCCACCATATTTGCGTTGTCCTGTTAAACACAAAATTTCAGAGAGAGATTCGTCAGATATTAGATTTTTGAAGAAGACAGAAGCGCTTGCGCTTAGTTCCAACATACCTGTGGTGACGTCCAATGTGTATCCTGTTCGCTCTAGAATTGCTTTTATTTTTTCCTCATCGGGCCCTTTCGCTTGTACTGTGACTGCAGGTGCCGGTTGTCCTTGTTGCGTGGCCCGAACTTTTTGTCTGTGAGAAGGGAGGAAAAAACCCCCAAGATGCCGTTAGACATTCCCGTGATGAGGAGTCGAATTGCCGAGAGTTCCTGTCAGCTTACCTGTACGTTTTCATAACACCGCAGAGGAATGCCGATTTGTTCGACACATGTTCGAGGTTCGAGTCTAGGAACTGGTCCAGTACATCCAAGGCACCTTCTACATGGAATTCCTTCAGCGCATCTAGCGCCCTCTCGTCTAGTTCCGAATGGGCTAGTTTGCCCGTTTTGTAGATGGCATCCAACCGACCGGCAACCTGTTTTTTTGTTTTTTACCGAGAAGAAAGGAAGAGATTAGATGAATGTTTGTGGAGTGTTTTTTTGTTGCAGTTTGCATCAAAATTATTCGTCCATAACTCACCATGACGTGTAATCCATATTCCAGCAGCTTTGAGTAGTCCTGCGTTCGTTCGCCGTCGCCACCCTCGCCTGATTTTTGATTTGCCATCTCTTCTACAACCTCACCATTACCTTCGGCCATTTCTGTGGAACAAATAAAAAAAAAAATAATTGTAATAAGGTTTGATTTTTCATGATCAAATTGTTCAAAATGGGGTAATTTAAAACAATATCTTAATTAATCAAAAGTAATTCTTATTTTTATCCAGAAAGTATTGTGCGATAATACTAAAAACATCTGAAATTGATCTGCATCTTTCAATGATCTAGCTTCCATGAAGCGCCAAACAACGGAAATTCTGCAGCCACCGCACGCAGGAAAACTATGAGAGAAAACAAAATGAGCACAAATCCACAAACCACGCGGCGCTACGCACCACGCATATGCGCGACCGGCATTCTCTCGCAAAACACGGCTATAGCGGTGCGGAACGTCAGCTTCGCTTCTCCCACTTTTCTCTTCTCACGCATGGTCACGCACAAATTCGCCACTGCGCTATGCGTTGCGATGTGGATCTTTTTTGCAAACTCCGTTTCGCGACGCACCCGCGCTCCACTACTCCCCTTGTCATCACCCCACCACCCTCGCACCCCCTTCCAATTCACCCTTGCGCAACCATACGCACTTTAAATGACGGTGTGTGCGTGTTTAAAAATCGCGATACCTTCTTCTCATACCTCTTCAACTCTCGCTCTCTTTCTCTCTGGCGCTCTCTTGTTTTACGCACAGCGCGCACTGATGCTGTTCGCTTTATCGCCGTTGCGTAGCGCACAATCGTTGATGTTAGTCACCGCGAGAGAGTGCGTGTGGAGTGGGAGGGGGGGGGGGGGGGAGTGGCAGAGTAGTGAATGAAAGGAGCGACGCGTTTTGCGAACGCGCGGTGCCATGCCGGTGCGTAGGCAAAAATTCGCGCGTCTGCTCGCGTAAAGTAGGTCACGCTGACGGGGTACCGCGTGCGCAACCGGCACACGGTACGCTCGTAGTGGTAGTGGTACACTGGCCGTGCGTATAGATTATCACGCACTGGCCGGTGGCCTAGATCAAAGGCAAAGGAGATGTGCAAAACCCGTCGCTTGATGGTTAGGTGTGTGTTTTGTTATGCGTTTTTTTTTTGGGAGGGTTTTTTGCGCATGCCATTTCAACGATTGTGTGTGTGTGTGTTTGCAGATTTTTTTTTCGCTCTTTCGCGGATGTTTAGATTCACCGGTGACGAACTCTAATATAAGGGGGGAGCGTTTTTTCTTTTCTTTCTCTAGTTTGTGTGAAGCAGAAACGCATCAAATGGGGAAAGGGTGCGTACGCGATTCGCACACGCATGTTCCTATCTGCTGGTGGACGTGACGCTAGTGTGTGTGATTGCGTGCGCAAATAATCATATTTCGGCAACAAAACGGTCCAAAAACCAGGCCAAGGTCTCTGGGGTGGGTCAAATAAAAGTGGTATTTGAGCGCAGTTTTTTTTACGCTGTTGTTGTCTCTGTCGGGGGAGAGACACACATAATCTAGTCGCGCACCAGAATCGCACAACAGACGGCACACACGCGCTGGTGGTTGTTTGCGTTTGTGTGGTTTTGGCGTTTTTGGCAAACTTGCTACAAAAAGCCACGCACAAATGCGGCGCTGACCTTCAGCCTCTACTTTTGCATTGTCGTTTTCTTGTTTTTGGGGATGATGTGAAGTTTAAAGCAGAGTGCGAAACGTGAACCGAAAGTGAAAACAGCAACGGTGGCCACCGATCTCAGTGTCTTACGCAGTGTGGAACGGTTTGGTTTGGATCATTCGGGTTGGCTGCTACGCGTAACATATTCGCTAAATAAATGTAAATATTCGCGTAATGTATAATATTACAATAAATATATGCTATAAGGTGTTAAAAAACACGCTTCCTGTCCATCCACCAATCAACTAATTTAGTTATGAAAATGTGATCTCAACAAAAATGTGAATACACGCGGCCGTGGTGCATTGCTTTTGTGCAAAAGAGTGTGAATAAAAAACGATCAGTGAATATTCATTAAAAATTTAAAAAAAAAATACGATAAATTTGGTTTATAGAATCTTTAAAATTGTGATGCAAAATTTATAAAACCATTGTCTTAGTTAGTACATGGTAATTGTACTGTAAAAAAAAAAAACATTTGAAGCAAGGTTAGATTTTGCTTCCCTGACGCGACAACGCGGAACCCGTACCAATAGTTATGCGCGTGAGTGTCCCCATTTTGCAATTTGGCCAAATACGTTGTGTGAGTGCGCAAAACAGTATGAGTGAGTGGCAGGGATGAGATGGGCGTTTGATTCTTTTTTGCACACACCACCCGACAGAATCAAAACTGCCCCATCTTCTGACCGAGTGTGTTCGTTTGCGAAAAAACTTGCGCAACGGGCTACTTTCAATTCCGGCAACCCCCGAGAGCGGGGGTTCAACATCCTTCAATTCCACCCCTGTCCCAGCAACCCCATACGGTGCATTACGGTGTGTGCGTGAGTGTATCAGAATGTGGCCCAAGGAGATACAGGCGACGTGACTTGAGGTGCTCAGTTGGTTAAGAAAAATTCTGCAATTTTCACAAGTTTTGTTTTTACTTTTTAAGCTGAAATTGTTTGTTTTGGAATAGAAAATATTGAAGTGACTCCCTCGTGAGTGTCAGTTGGTTGATTTTGAGCTGTGCCACCTTCCAAAAACTAAAATGGTTCAGTGGTGAAATCCACTCACACACACACGCGCATAAGAACTCTTTCTAACACACTAAACCAAATACACCCCTACCCCATTAAGGGTGGAATGTATCACTGTTTAATAGACTAAAGAAAGATTAATTTGTGAGCAAAATTTTAAGTGAATTTCTGGACACATACACTTGTTCACTACACGTGCCGCGTTCCCTTAAGCCCTTTACGGAGGTTGACTGCAAAAAGGGATGGAGTTACGCAGATACAAAAATTGCGAACATTGCGCATCGCGAATCAAACACTTGCGCTGCTCTTAGGGATCAATTGAACACTACTACCACTACACATCAACGTTCACTAACACCACCACAATGGTACAAAAGTGGTAACGAGATGGTGGTAACAGAAGAAAAAAAATACACAGGAAAAAGCATAGCACACCACGGGGCAAAACGTACATATATCATCAAACATTGGGAGTACAGATTATGCCAACCCCCTGGTATATATACAGATACACAAACGGACACACACGCACGGATGAAACGAGAGGTCAAAAAACTTAAGTCTAATGACCTTCAGATACGCTGTTTTCTTTGATTATTTCTCATCGATGGATGAATAGCTTTTTTTTGTTGGCAATTTACTTATTCCTCCCAAAGAATCCTTTTTCAACGGAAGCTGCCCTTTGCGGGATGGAACAAATACATCCGATGTGTAATACTGGTAGCAATAGCGAAAGAATCACCATGGACTTGTTGGTTGTTAAAACACTACTTTGTACCACAATTGTGCACTGAACACTGTGAGCCACAAATGCAGGAAAATTGTTGTCATTTTGTACAAAAGCTCTTTAGCTTCATAAAATTCACACACTACCACTAAAATCAGGAACGATCTGTTTTTTTTTCTTGGAAAGGGGTAGGATCTGCCCTTACCGATCACACATTGAATGTTTGTGAATGATCGAAGGTATTGTTCCTGTCGGTTATTGATCCTTTTTGTTCACCAGCAGCGGATGTTTCCGGAGCACACATCAAGCCGTATGATTCTGGCCAAAAGAAACCACGCGCGCACCAGTGGAGAGCATTCTATCGTCACTAAACACATACGCGCAACAGAGAGCGGTGGCGATCTTCTGTCTTCCTGATATACGCGTGTGTACGGACACTATCTTCACCGTGCCACCCAACATAAACTGATCCACACACACGCAACCCCCTCTTGATTGGCTTAGCCCCGCACACGAGTGAGTGAAAACGGTCAAATCCTCACCCGGGGTTCGTTCCTTTATTGTCAAAGGGCTTTATCGTCACCGTGTCTATACACTACATACCACACACATCAGGTATCAACCCAAAATACACCTTCAGACCGATTGAGTTAGTTGTTCCCTCTGTTGTTTTTTACACACCTCGTAGCATTGGCAAACAATTGTAAGGAAAAAGGGAGATTGTACCAACATTGGCTCTGTTGCCGCTAGGTTTCAAGAAAGAGTCACCACCCACGCACAAATTCGCAACAAACGAGTATATAGTTGTGTGTGTGTGTGGTAAACGAGGAGATCAATATTGATTGCATTTTATCAGATAACCAAAAAAAAAGGTTGATAAAACGTGTGTAGTTCCAAGGTGGAGTCGTGGAAATTTTCCAACGATACTCCCCAAAAAAAGTCCCCAAAACGGGTGAGGTAATCGCAGCAACTAGCCAGAGAAGAAAAAAGGTGTAACAGGGAAAAGCAATGCTTCTAAACATGCTAGCAACAAGACGCGATTTTCTATCGCAGTAAGCGAATTTCTTTATGATCGCCATCAAAGTTCCAACCAATTGTGTGTATGTGTCCTCGTTCCTTCACATATTTCGTCTTTACCGGTTTGCTAAATCTAACAGGCATCTGTGCAAGCGGATGCCTGAATCTGTTCTTTCGCTCCCTGGCCTACTACCACTGTGATATCGCGCGGGCGCGTTACACGACCTACTGAAGCACGGCAACCAGCCGCACACTGCTAAGCACAAAAGCAAGAAATTCGCGCATCGCGAGGGCACGTTCGCACCAAAAAAACTGATCCACCCTTCCTTTCTCACCCCCACACACACACAAACACATCCCTTGCTTGCTAACCCCTGTGTTGGACACCGGCACTCTTCTCACGGCCTGCTGGTGCCGCAAAAGAAAGAAAGAGCGAGAGAGATTCGCAAAAATTTTCGCAAACTAATTATCTTTTCGCGAACGACGCGCGTGGCCAAACACCCGTTGATTGATTGTGTGCGTGTGCGTGGGGATGATGGTGTTTTTTTGTGTGTTTTGTATGCTGCTCTTATTTTCACGTTTCGTTTGTATTTGTTACGGCACGGGAAAGTGTGTTTTAAGCTACATTAGATTATTGGCATCCCATTCCTTCACGCAACTTCAGCTAGCTTTTACAGATATGCTTTGGCTTGTTGTAGTAATGGGAGGAGGAAGTAGCGGAGGTTCATACAACGCCCGCCATGGTACACCGGGGTGAGAAGAGTTAGGGGCAAAAAACGCGAAAAAAAGATCCTCAATTCTAACGCACACAACGCAACATCAAACATTGAACGTGTGCGCGTGTGTTTTGAAGGTTATTCACCTTCTGGACGCCCGATTCTGTGACGCAACACGCGCAACGATGGACCATTTTTTTTCAGATCGCGCTTTCCCACTCGCAAACACAGATCCTCCTCTATCTCGCTTTATAGTTTCATTCTTACTTTTTGGCAAACTTTTTTGTTTGGGATGAATTTTGGCTCCCGCCACATCGCGGTGGCAAGAAAGAATTGAGTTGGTCTACAATAAAAAAAAAAGAAAAATAATTTCTATCCAAGTACCCGTTTGCTAACCTTCATTTTTAACCTTTTTTTTAGATGCTCCCAATCGTTGGAATGAATAAATTAAATTTTCATTTTTTAAGTAATCTTTAGCGGTGATAATAGCCGGGTGTCAATGAAACAATACTAAAAAAAACGGACAAGTCCTAGCTCTATCCCGACAAAAGATTTCCCGGAAAAGCGTCTGAAGAAAAGTATTCCGCCGCATGTGCAACCCTCCAAACCCAGCCCTCCCTTGGTTAACACCTTTCTTACTAATTCTGCGCAGCCTAGTCAATCGGTTTTTCATGGTCAAGGAATGGTTCCAGATTTCGTTTCCTTTTCGCCTTCTTGTTCTTCCACCCTGACACGTTGCTTTTTCCCGGGTTTTTCGAATAGGAAGCTTTCGAGTGTACACTCTCTTCCAAGTACAAAACCGTTCGTTGTTTTTAATTCGTTTTTCTCTGTTTTTTTCCTTTCTTCAAAACCTGCGCTTTCGGAATTTAAGCTGTTTTTAACGCGAAGATGACACACACACGTTACACGCTGTAATTTTTCTTCATTTAATCATCAACCAACACACCAGACGCCGGATATTGGGGTAAGCGACAATTCCGGCTGATGTTTCACCGTACCAGTTGCTTTACAAACTGACATTTACGTGATTCTACTATACCGTAAGTCTATGCTTGCTGTGATACCATTTCCATTGCAAGAGTGCCCCTCTCCTGGTTGCCATGGAAGTCCTAAAAGGAGCTGTCATCGCGCATAGCGTAAGTTGTTTGTGCGTGTGTGCAAAATTCTAACCACCTTCTAGAAAACTAATTTTAAACAAGTTCCGGTTCTTTTCGGAAATTTTTAATTACAAATAGCTTCTTTTTTGCTTCTTCTTTTAGGTTGGCATAGAAGGTGGAAAAGTCCAGACAATCATTCCTTCCTCCATACGTTGTTCTTCATCGCTACCCACCACCCCCGGAAAGGGAACCGGGTGCAGTAAACCTCCCACTAATACGTGAAAACAACTTAACATGAGCGATATCATCCGATGAAGGAAAAGTTTCATCCACCTCCACACAACCGGCCGGCCCCGTTACCGACGGTGCGAAACGTCCGGGAGGAAGGAAAAACTTCGTCAGCTGTATATAAATCGATTTTCTCCGCAATGTACCCGGAATGCAAGAAAAACCCGGAAGCAACCCGCTTGCGGGATGCGCCTTCTCTCTGCCGGGACGATGATGTCGGGAAAATTCGTCCGTACTTGGTGGTGGTGGTCGCTATGTACCAAAAGCCATCGTTGCAATACTCCCGGTAAATTTCTCACCTACACAAAGAAACGAGTGCACACACACACACACAGACGTGGGATCCTGGATAAAGCCAAGTTGGAAAAGTGTGAGCGGTGTGACGTCGATTTTCCTCCGTCAGAGACACTGCCATGCCCACTTCACCACACCAGACGGTTCCACGAACAAGCAGAGACGTCCCGGATACAACAAAAAAAACAAGTCAACCAACCGACGAGAACATGTGGGAAATGTGGGTGCCCTTACCCAACCGGGTAAATGCGCACCACGGTCGGGAATTTTCCGACGCAACCACACCAACACACACAACACGTACTCCAGTCAGCAGTTGCGTAGGACATGAACGGGTAAGAAAACGTTATATACAGCATAAGGAAAAGGACAACCGTACCAAGCACGCACACATGCGCAACCATTGGGTTTGCGTTAGTAGTGACCTGCTGCACACTAAACCGTACGCAAGTCTTTCGTTCTTCCGTGTACGACGACTACTACTAAGCGAAACGGGCTGCTTGTGTGTTACGTGCTGTATCCTTCGCTTCCTTTTACACCCACACACCCACCCAAAAAACACACACTAATTTTCTTTATCATCTATTTCAGTCTCGCCCACTGCATCTATGACACGCGTCCTGCAACGTGCGAAGGCTATGACCAACCCCAACGGCTAGACGGCATTGAGCCCACTCGGCATTCGAGTTCGGGGGTTGGGGGGGGACTATGCCGACGCAGCCATAGCCCGATCGGGGGCTATGTTGTTGTTGTGCCCCACCCACCCAGGCTGCACGGGTGCAGAGGAAATTTCCTCGTGTGTTTTTTTTTCGCTAACAGTGGGCTCCCTTTCCGTAGCATTTAAAAAGCACAGACAAAATCGATATTTTTAGCCGGTGAGACGACATACCGGTGTGTGTTGGATGGGACAAGAAGAAATAGCAGAATGAGTATGGCTGTGAATGGGTGCGTGTGTGTGTGTATGTATGCGTATATATGGAGTTCCGACTCCAACACACACTGCGGCGTACTGTGGGCAGCCTGCCAAAGCAAAAACCTGTGCCAAAATGGGGAAAAAAAAAGATTGTGCAGGTTGGCGTTGCAGCACAACACAACAACCACAATCAAACATGAAGCATAAAATTGCAACTACCTGGTTTTTTTTATATAATTTTCCAACGATTTTTCAAAAAGGATACACTGCCAAACATCCAGGAAATCTTGCAAGAAACCAGACGAAACTGGAGAAATTCATATCCCAAGTCTGGTGTACACCCTTCACTGCTCCTCGGGCTCTTCTGGGCGATGCGACCAACTCCAAAAACGCTTTCCGGTTAAAAGGATTTATGATGTTTTTCTGTACTTGCTAACACCATTCTCACACCAATCTCCACTCTGCCATGGGAGAGCCCGATTGTGCTGGTGGCAAGTCAGGTAATGCTCCGTGCGCTGGCAGGCTGGAGCCATTTTCGCACCACCGAACGATAAATTCGATTTATGTCTCTGGCCGATAAATAATCGTTACCGGGTGTGCGCGAGGTGTTTCTAAAGAGCGCAGCACAATGCCGCATTGCTCTTTGTGTAGCAAGCTAAATCTTTTACGTAAAACACTTGCACATTGGCAATGAAAATGTGCTTTTAATTCGTTATGAAACACACCCCGAATGGGAAGGAGCAAAACTTTAAAATGCGGAACAACGAGATAGGAATCAGCGTGATTTTATCCGACAAGCGATAAAGCAGATTCATAAGTGTTTCGGGGGAAAAACAGCACGAATTAAATTTTATTGCAGATAGGGATTTCTGTATCCTTGGGGCTTTTGTAATTCCATGAGTTTATTGTCAAACTCAGTATTTCTTAATAAGAATCCCCCTTCAAACAAAAGAGGTGTGCATCTTGAAAGCTTGGAACAAGAATTATAACAAAAATTCATTTGCCAAGGATCTTCTTCCTTATTGAATTGAAAATACTTCGAGTCGAAGCGATATTCGCCTGTCCTTAGAGACATCATGAAATAGACAAAGACTATGGACGTATGCATAGACTTGTCGAGGAGTTTTGATTCTCATACTAAGAACTTTATCCTATTCCAAAAACCCTTAACATTTGAAAACCTTATTTGGTAAGTAAACAAACGTTTTAACATCACAAAATCTATCGCCACTACTTATGCTATACTTTTTTTTGCTGTTTCCAGTAACACCTTCCTACAATCTCACCTTTCGAGTGCTTTCGGTGAGCAATACACGCACGCACCGTATTTAAAAGCTATAACCAACACTCACTTTGAAGGATGTAAACGCTTCAATGATCTAATCACACTAATTGCCTGAATTTCTGCACTACACTCACGGACAGAGAAAACCTGTCAAAGCACTAAGATCACTTGGGAGCGAAACTACACGTGCTCTCGGGTGCTCACGGTCTACATACACACGGACTTCTAGCGTAGAACTTCGGTAGAACTTCCCGCAGTGCACTTTTCCTGGGCAATTCAAGCAAAAAAACAAAAACTATTCAACGGGAACAAGAATATAAAATTATAATCGCCTATTAAAACTTTCCCAACTACCCGCACACACCGTGACGGGACACGAACTACACGCGGTTTATTGCAAGCCACTGGCACTGGCTTCACGGAACAGGGCTCCGGAATATTACGGACATAGACGGCACTTTTGGCGAGGCGTACGTACACGCACCATGCGCGGCCCAACGATGTGACGATCGTGAACCACTACTACCACACACCACCGGATGGAAACAGCGAACCGCGAACTGGAGTGATTCCGTTTGCGCGCTAACCGCTAACGTGCTGGTGTGTTGCGCTTAACGCACACTGCTCGAATTGAACTGCTCGAAAAAAACTATGATCGACGGTGTGAGAAAAAGATGGACGATAATCTCGGACCACACACACACACACACACACTGGGGTACGTTCGCGCGCCACGAGAACACAACACTCCCTTTGGATGATGGGGCACGGTGCTCGAAAAAAGGGGTCGACAAATTTTACCCACCCTGGTGGTTATTCTACCCGAATGATCGGAAACGGTGGGTTTTGGTGGGGAGGGGAGGGGTTTTGCCGTACTGACCGTATCCGTAGCTCAAGTCACCGTGTATGCACATGCAGCTGCAAGGGCGCAGAAAACCGTACTGCTCGGTGCGAACCGTGCCCGAAGATGACGAACACTGATGTACGAAGACGACCGTGTACGGGAACGAACGGTCGCCGGCTGAGTGTGCTACACACGGCGGTTCGGTGTACACGCGCGCAGCAATTGCAATTGTATGTGCATGTGATGCACTTTCTGCATATACGAGCTCTGCACTCGTATGTGCGCCCGTATGTACATACGGCGGGGATTGCAAACGCACACAGCGTACGTTGAGCGCGTTATGCCGGCAATGCTGCCCTGCTGCAAAAAACTCAACCCCCGTTCACCCCTAGCTGTGTGTGCGAGAGAGCAGGACAGTGAGTGCGAGCGACCGCTGGTATTCGTACTAGGGTTCGCACACCATCTCACAGACACGACAGTGTAGTGTTCGCCATTCGGCGGTGGAATGTGGTAGAGCCCGTGCAAAAATCCGTACAGAAAATGGATCTGTTCGTTTCCCTCCTCCGTTCCGTTCCGGGAAAGGGCCAACACTTCTATATAAGAGGGAATAGTTTTGTATTCGCCTACGACTTCCGGGTCTTGGTAAAATGTGGGAAACTACACCATGAAACCGAACTGCAGCAGTCGGGAACTCAACGAACACAAGAGGAGTTTAAGGGAGTTTTGGGGGGAGGGCACGGGAGAGGATGATATAAACCGGAAAGAGCAAAACGAAACCACTACCGTTTTGCTTTTTAGAATCTTCAGAGAGCATTCATCACTATCCGTGATGTTTGCTTTTAAAGCAACATCCCGTTTGGATCCCAACAACCCACCACCCTGGGGTTGCTGCCGGTCCAATTAAGTGTGCGTGAACTCACCGCCAGAAGGCATTCCGGTCTTCAACGCTGCAACAGCAAAAAAAAAGGGGAGACTCCCGGCAAACGTCCGAGGAGAAAATGAAGCGATATCAAAAAATGAAGCGAGAGAAAATGCATTGACCCGATAGAGATAGCACGTGCGAGTACCGTGTGCAAAGCGCAACCAGAAACAAAAAAAATAAAACAAGGTGACGATTATGAGCAACGGAGCCGGACCGGAGTTGTCCCCAGGTTTTAATGGCAGGCAGACAAACCAAACAAAAAAAACGGGAAAGGAACCGAAGTAGGAAGCAGAAACAAACGCGCCACCGGCAAGAAGCGAAGAAAGCTCGAAAACGCGTTGCATGAAACCCGAGCAAATATCAATACACCAGCATGCGAAAAAACAAAATGGCGGCGCGCATGTGAGCCACATAAAGCGTGCAAGATGTGTGCCGCTGTTCGGCGTTATGCTCATCATCGTTTTATCACTATTTTGTCCTTTTTCTTACGTGTACGATCGCGTGTACGAGCGCGTTCGTAAGCGGATGCAGATGGTTCGTTTTTTTTTCTCCTTACTTTAATCACAATTTTAGCACGATCGTTTGCAATGGAAAGCCGAACAAATGTCACCAAAGAGTACTGGCTCCAACGCAGCAGCTCCCTGGTGCGGAACCTAATTGCTAACCCTAAAGTTTCTACCCCTCTTCTAAATTCGAGCAGCATAATTCGAGCAGTTAGTAAACGCTCGCCGTGTTGCGTCGGTATATGAAATGTCAAAACGGAAACCAAAGAAGACAAAAATGAAGAAACTGTAACAAAGAAATCGTTGATCGTGAAGGATCTTCATATCGTTTTCCTTCGTATCTCTCGCGTAATAAGTTTTTCTTTTATTTAATGAAAGACTACGAATTTGACGGCATGATCTCAACAATTTCTCCCAAGAAATTCTTCCATTTCTGGCAGCACTGTGGTTTGTCTTCATGCAGACGACACTTACCGACCGAGTAGAGCCTCCGAAATTCGTCGGCTTTCCTTTGCTTTTTTTCCGATTTCACACGACTGCTGATCCCGCGTTTATCGTAATTTTTCTTTCGCTTAATCTCACTATCAGCACAATTTCGCACAAACGCAGGAACAATTCGCGAAACGGGCGATGAACACACCCACCCCGCTTCACAGGCACGCGCACACTAACCTAAACGCACACATACAATTCGATAGATACATCACATCTCACCCCACTCCACCGAACCGGGTTGGTGGCCGTGATTGAATGGCGCTGGAATTTGAGAGGAGATATTTGATTTTAGCCTAACTTTTGCCACAAGTTCACAATGCCCAGTGGAACGTCTCCAAACAATAATGCTGCTTATATCCTTAAGGCTGCTCAAACAAAGAGCTTAATTTAGCTGCAATACTTTTGACGGACGCACACGCCACACGTCGTCCACGCACTCGGAAATGAGCAAAATCGCACACACGCGCACGCACACACGTCTCTCCGTCGGTAAGTCACGCACAACATGCGCAACAGTGAGCTTCCTGGCGAAAAACTCGAGCACTTTCCGTAGCAAAAAAAAAAATGATATGAAATCATCAAGCGAGAGAGAGAGAGGAAAAAAGGTTATAATAATGTCCTAACCGATCACCGATCCCCCTTTTCTTCATAGAAGACACTTTTCCCCGTTTTTCACACCCACAAATTCCTGCTGTCGATCGATGATGATCAAGGGGTACAACCAATATGGAGGCTGGCCTGAACGCTATTCGAGCTGTTTCGAGCAAAACGATCCCCACACACATTCGGTGTAACTTTCCTCTTTTCTGCTGCCAAGTTTGTGAACTTTCACCAAATCACTTTTCTCTTTCACACAAAAAACCCACTTATTTAACGCCATCATCCCTTTCATGTCCACCTCTTATAGTCGCGTTTTGCCAATTCTTCTTTACTTAGATGATCTTCTCCTTATACGTGGTGCTGGCCATTACAAGTAGAACAAAAGTTAGTTCACCAATTGTTGGTGTTAATCAAATGGTTTAGCTGCACCTACTGTCCGCTCGCTTCAATGAAACTAAACCTTACGGAGTTGCGTTATATGTATACTGGCTTTTGCTCTCTTGCTCTAGCTACAAGTAAGTGATTGTGAACGGCGAGAAGAGATCACAGACTTCAACGATCGTTATATACTGGAGCATCAAAAGCGTACCAGCGATTCCGCACGATATTCAACATGAACGAGAAGCTCCATTTAAATCACAAAAAACACCTTCACCAGCTTCTGAAATGTCCTTTTAATTTTTTGCAGGCCTAACAACTATGAGATTAGATCGGAATATGCTTGGACAGTCGAATAGACGATTGTTCGCTAATATTACCGACACCAATACGCACACACACCTACACTAGAAAATGATGCGAATGNNNNCGATTTGCTTCACAATCACGAAACATCTAGTAGGCAGCGAACACAACTAGGTCACGCTAAGCACTCTGCTGTCAAACTGGGAATGCGTTGTGCCGTTAAATTTTGATGCTCAGTACAGCATCATCGTGAAAGGACGCAAAAGTCCACGCGTTTCCTTATCCGAAAATTCACTAATTGCTTCACACCCACTAAACGATCAACCTGCCGGGTCGGGTGGACCTTTGAGGGTCAAGAAAATGCATTGAACCCATCACGGCGCTGACGGGGTAAGTAAATCTTCCTCGTCCACCACACAAACACACACTAACACGGAAGCTTTTCACGCACAATAACGTTTAACGTTGTATTACAGCGGTATTTTCCCTCTATGGGAGAAAAGTGGGAAAATGAAAAATCAACAAAAAAAAACTACCACCCAACTCCCTTCATCCCCCTAGGAGTGTGCGGAAACACCGGTAAGCGTGGTCTCACATACACACACGCGCGTATTGGTGCAGTTTTTCATCATTTCACGCGACGTCCGAGAGTGGGTTTAGTTGTAGGGCTATTACAAACAAACAGAAAAAAAACCCGACGGCGAGACACACGGCGAGATTCCTTCGATCCCGACGAATGCGCGTAATGTCGCGACAAGTCATCCGACCAGGGCTGAGAAGCGCCGAAAACTAACCGTACCACCATCGAGCTAGGGAGCTGCCGGCTGGTGGTTCGCATTCGCACACACAAAGAAGGAAAAAAAAATCAACAATGTGACCCCGTAGGAGCACGGTACGCAACATGCGGAGCGCAACATACATCCGTCCGTCTGATGTTGAATGGGCAAAGATTTTTTTTCCTGCCTTTTTAGTTTGTCGCGAAAAATCGTACCAACGACGACGGACAAACAAAAACCTCTAAAGGCAAACGAAAAAGAGAGGAAACAATTCACACACATACAGACACACACACATTTGCCTTTCGAAAGAAAAAGGGTTTATTATATACGGGAATGTACCGGGAATGCACACAGATTAGGGGAGAAGAAGCATGGAAAGCTGTGCGTGGCGAGGATAAATCTTAGCCTTTTTATCACTCGCACAAAAAAAAACCCGGTGCGATTTTAATTTCTATCTCGCTTTTCTTTCTCTTTCAAACAGACTCAGCACACGCACATATACACAGGCCCCAGTACACAGTCACATGGTAAGTCCCTTTTCATGTTTGGACACCAGTCTCCGATTCTTCCGTTTTTCTTTTCCAGTTTTCGACACGTTCGTATGCTTTTCCTCTAGTAGTTGCTTTTATGTTGGTATGGTGGTTCACGTTCCAAAAGGGACGTTCAACGTCATCACACAACGGAACCAAAGCAGTCGCCCCACACACTTGAAGAAACATACACACACACACACACACACATACACTGGTAAAATGATGTACAACGTTTTGATTTTGCGAATGCGAAAGGTACCGGGTTTTGCAAGTACCAACCGAAGCCGAAGGTAAGTGTAGAATTGAGATCGGTTTGCCTTTAGATTGTGGGGAATGAAAGAAAAAACAAATCGCGCGATTGCTAAGAAAACGAGTTGCTGGTGGCAGTCGTAGACTGCAGGGGAAAACCCTGCCAAAGAGGGTTTTGGGGGGTGGGATGAAGGGCGGCTTTGAAGGGAAGGTGCAAACCATGGACACGCAATATATCGTGCTATCCCTTTTCCACTATGCTCCTATGTGTAGAATAGCCGGCGGGTATAAAGTGTACGCACTGTTTAATTGTATTGGCAATGGAAACAGCATGGAAACAGTTCGCTAGTCTGACGAAATATGCTCGCCAAAAAACCTACCAAACATAACTGTTTGGTTGGACGAGAAGCAATCCACCACCAACACATTGGTACGCGTCAAACTCTTTTGTTTTCACCATAGCGGTGGAGTTGGAGGTGTGATCGAAGGGTTAGTGTCAGTGCGATTCTGTCAAAATACCGTCAAAAAACTGTTCAAACTGTGTTTAGAAATTGTTCTGTAAGGAACAGCACAACGAGTTAACGGAGGCCTTTCTCAGTCACTAACGAACCGCCGACAAGTAGTTCCTCCGCTTGTATTGGTGATCTAATATCAGACCAGTTCACTCACCCCTTCCCCCGCCACCCCCAGGTCCCNAAAACTGTTCAAACTGTGTTTAGAAATTGTTCTGTAAGGAACAGCACAACGAGTTAACGGAGGCCTTTCTCAGTCACTAACGAACCGCCGACAAGTAGTTCCTCCGCTTGTATTGGTGATCTAATATCAGACCAGTTCACTCACCCCATCCCCCGCCACCCCCAGATCCCACCTTCCACCTAAATCCCAATCGGTGAAAGGTGGATCCTATGCTCGAGACGCACACTAGATTGAAGAAAAATCATGTTTGGCTGTGGAAAACAAAGCTGTTACTTGTAGCGTTCATCACTTCAATTCGTTGGGGGTAGCTATTTTTTTAGGGGTAGGTAACTTCCGAAGAAAAAAAAACATACACTTTTAAAGGGCTGTGGTTGTGCCTTGAAAAAAAACCACAGCTTTCCTGTACGACTCACAATATCACAAACAAAACGGGAACCAGGAGCATAAACAAAGGACATCACAACGAACCAGTTCTTTCTTAAACGGTAAACGTGTAAATTTATATGCTGTATGTACCACTGAGAACAACAACAACAATAACCAAAAAACCACTGCTTAAAATTCCGGCTTTTACTACACCCGAAAGAGAGCATGGAACAAAAACCGTCACAACATCGGGCCACAAAACCCCACACGAACGGGTGCGCTGTGTAAGTGCGTTTGCCCTAACACACCACAATTCGCCGGACAAAAAGTGCCGGCTACACACCCAGCACAGCCAAAGGTTTGAATGTGAAGGAACGTTTGCCTACGTTTTTCTTTTTTTTTTGTGGGACCCCACAACCACATCGGCAACGAACGTTAGGCGACACGCATACTGTAATAAAGAATTCGCGAATGCGAAAGAACCAAACGTTGGGTTGGAGGGGAGTGAAAGACGCCATCGAAAATCGGGGGGTGTCGTCCGCTGCACAGGGTGACACAGCGATGCTGTGCAATGGTGGTCGTGAGTCTAGTTTTATGCATTTTCTCATCATGCGTCTATTCAACAAAGAAAAGCGTTAGTTTGAAAAAAAAAACACCCCACAGCAAAATAAATAAAGTAACGCATTTTCCAACGCATAACGCGTTATTCAGGGGCAAGGAATTGTTGGAACATGGCCGTAGAACGTGCCGGGGTCGGAGAGTTGGGCAGAGGCTCGATGGTTCGCGAATTTTATACGCTGAGTGCCGCACTCAGCGAGTGGCAAATGTGCGAATGTGTGCGAAATTTCGATGCTGTGAGTGCGTGCGTTCCCGATGTGGTGAGTGACGGTACGCAGCGATGTATCCGCGATACAGATTGAAAGTCGCGCCAGCATGATGCGGCATGTGCCGGCTTGTAGCAAATGTTGGCGGAATGTGGTTTGTGCGTTACGGAACTTTGGTGCGAAATGTTTGATTTTTTAAATAATTTTTTAAACATTTTTGTTTTTGTAATCGCTTTACGGGAACAATTGAAAACTACTAGGCGCCTCCATCGGGCATTGATGTCTTTTGTAAATATTTTTCAATAATTATTTTTGGAATACGTTCTGGATAGAAATATTTTTGTTTATTATTTTAAATAATAAATACACTGTATTCAAAATAAGTGCATAAATTGGGAAAGCTTGTAAAGTTATTTGTTGTATGAAAAAAAAAGATCGTAAAGAAATGATTTAGTCTTACAACAATCTCACATGCATATTTTGTCAACTGACTGTCAATTTAGAACGTCAAATCAACCCCCTTCCTCCCTCTTTTCAAAATTCATACTTATCAAACGTCAAATCTAATTTTTTGCGGTCCAGTGTGCTTCTGTCACGATCACGATCGCTAGCGAGTTGTGCCAATTTAACACACACAAAAAAGTTATCTACAATCTTGCTCGTTTTTTTATCCCCTAGCAAAAGATGCATTCCCTTACAGCATCGTACCGGAACTTGCATGCATTGTGCGTTTCAATTACGCCAGCTTACGGGCGTATGTGTGAGAGTTACGCAAATCGTGCCGCACATACCGGTGAGCGGTACTCGCGCACACAAGCGCATTCTAATCTTGCCCAGAGTTTGTGTTGGTGCGTAGCTTTTTTTTGTGTCAGCGATCTGGTATATATCAGTACTGAGTAAATGCAACTTGTCAGGATCAGACAAAACCACGAAGGGTAAGGCTAAACATCGCTGAGGGTAGCGGTTCGGCTGATGTGTGCAATGGAAAAATTGCATTAACACCACACACACGCACACACACACACGCACACACACACATTACGCGCCGACAGAATCAGTGACCATGCGCAAGTGAATAATGTGTGTGTGCAAATAGGATTTTTTTTTGCAAAATTTATAATAACTACGCGGTCTTAGGGAATGTACGCTAGCCGCAAGCCTGAGCCGATGGAATGCGAAAGGGAAGTCCTTGATAAAACGCACACACACACACACATGTACACGTGTATGAGAAAGTGTTGAATGGCGCATGTAAAGAGCCTTAAAGGATAAAACCATGGTATGCAAATTTTCATCCCCGTATACACTGGTGGCTTCCGATTTCGTGCAAAAATAGGGGTTTACCCGAAGTTTTTTTTTTCAATATTATTTATATTTTCTTACCGATACGGGTTCGTTATAATTTTCTTTTTACCTCGAAACACATTCCATTCCACATGATTCGTGATGTTATTCGTTGGTTGGTTTTTTTTTCTCCACAACTTACAACCGCCTGCTAACTCTGCTGCTTCCACTGTTCGTGTAGCAGTTAAGGGGTCGTTTTTTCTTCCCTGCGGTACTATCAACCTCTCTATAACTAGATTTATATTTCAAGCGATTTCATGCTTCTGGGTAAAAATGCGATGGTGTCACATGTCGTCAGCATGAAGCCCTACAAAAGGGTGGCGCTGGGTGGCGTGTATGTATGCGCTAGCGCGTATGGATGGTGCACGTGTGTGTCATCATAGACGAAGCGGAAGGCCTTGACACTTTTTGTTTTGCCACTCGGTTACATAAAGTGCATATAAGAGTTGCATTTGAAGATACACTTTTGCGGCACACCATTGCACACCGAACTGTTGGGAGTCGGGTGGGGGTTGGTGATGTACGGGAACTGCATTCCAGCTATCCGAATGGGTGATGTCATCCATTTAGCAACAGATGATGATGTAGAAGCAGAGCTCTCGAATAACTTGTCGAAGCAAGTGGAAAGAGCATTAGTATCTAGACTAAACAAGCACACCCACATTGAGTGGTTCTTGTGTTTCACAAGCAACACAGTTGTTTTCTTCCTCTGGCTTAGTTTATTTTTTTTTTAGCTGATAACATGTGCAAGCCGGCATCTTGACTTTGGACAATCAACAGGACACACACACACATCACATCAGCAGTTGATTGCATTTCTAAGCTCGTAACATAACTGGGCGCGTTGATAGCGAAATTTAAAAAAAAAAAGGAAAAAAAAATGGCAAAAAAGATAAGCTAATACCACACAAACACACATCAGTTATCATTGCATTGTGGTAACATTAAACGTTTCACACATTCGTCGCTTGTTGGTGCTAACCTAGCGTTAAGCTGCTACGGTTACGATTTACTTAACGCTAAAAGAAACGTCTCAAACATTCGTTGAGGTTATGTACACACACAACCACACACACACATAAACTGCAGTTGAGAAAGCTAAACAAAAGCTGTGCAAATATGTATTGCCCATCGTGCGGCTGCTATCAGCTCCATGTCAGATAATGCCTAACCTAGTTGATATGGTTGTGCAAAAGTGCAGCAACTGAAATTAGCACCCCACGGAACATTGCCGGCCATTACTGTTGAGCATTGAGGGCATGATAAAATTTGCAATATCTTCTTAAGCGTCGGTTCCGGAGTTTTTGTGCTGCTTAACGCCCGACAGGCTAAAAGGAACCTTTTACATATGACAGCTGTTAGCGAGCAACTGTTAGGTAGGTTAGGTAAATTACTTATTGAGAATGTTTTTAACTTTGTGGTATAAATTTTGTTTGTATTTTCCATTTCCAGCTAAACTGTCCCCATTACCAGCCGGTCTTTACCAGTATCGCTCAAGGCCAACAACAGTGTACACAGTTTTGCCAAGACCCCAGACCTGTCCGATTGGTCATGGCGTGCATAAATGCATTTGCGATGCACGGTTGCTGCAATTGCTGCACCGTTCGGCAGCTGCGTGCAGCATGGTGCAGCTTACCTCGGACCAATTAACAGTTTGCTGGTTGAAGCTAATTTTTCTTTCTCCTCTTTATTGGTCTTGGACCGATCATAAATACAGACAGACATACAGACACAGAGAGAGAAGTATGAAAAATGAGTATAATTTCGCAACACGATTCACAAGTCTGCCACCTAATCCATACTGTTTTAAAAATGATAATTAATAGCCACATAAATGTTCGTTGCAACATTGCATCACACGTGGTTTGATTGCGTTTGAAGAATAATTTTTAGTTTATAAAATAATCAAACGATAATATAAATGTATAAGTAAATTTTTCAAATCTTTAACGTTTTTCACATCTAATTTCTATCAGAAATTAAACCTTTTTCTCAATTTTGTGGCAAAGTATAAATTATTTTGAGCTAAAACAAAAGATCGATTGATTGGTGGTCCACTGACGTTTTGAAAATTTGAAAAAGACAATAATACCTTTTTTCAGTTGAATACTTGTCATGATTTCACTCGAAAATGAGATCTGCTCTTAACGTACCATTAACGTCAATAAATGGAAATGGCTGGAAAATTGTAAGCCGAAAAACCACTTAAACAACTTAAATAATTTAAAAATAGTAACACAATCAATGTACTCACCTCAAAAGCAAATGTTTTGCAAAGATATGTCTGGAAGTGAGGAACTCGACCGTATAAAAAACTATCCTAGACGTTGGTTTGATGTGCTTGCCTTTGGGCACTATTTTGTTCACATACACACACACGAGCGCGTTTCACTTTTATTCCTGCTGCTAATTTTTTTAGTGTTTTTTCCGGCCAGATGTTATTGCTTTAGATTGATGTAACGTTTCACTACTGCTGCTGCTTAGTGCGCGTGGCCAGGATTTGTCGTTTGCTTCAAGGCAAAATTTTAGAATTCGATTAGCATTTGTGTTGCGTTTTCTCCGATTGGCAAATGCAAAAAAAACAGCTGCAGCTGCAGTTTTGTGTTGGGCGATGGTGTGGGTTTGTGAATGATGAATGAATTTATGACGATGCTTATGACGGATGATCGCTGTATCGGGTTATGCTGTTAATTAGCCGGGTTTTTGTTAATGCTGTCCGTAAAGGAAACCGCTCACAAACCGCTTCGGTGTAAACGTCGGGTGCTGTTCTTATGCACCGGAGTTATAGCTGGCTGATAAATACTATGTTTCCAAGGTGTGCAAGCCAATGCAAAAAAGCAAGCGTCCCGGTTTATCTGGAGACCTAGTGCTTTTAGGGGTGGTAGTATTTCGAGTATGTATGGGTGTGAGTGTGTGTTTTTTTTTGTTGAGTTTTGTGTTTAGCTGCGAGGAAAATACAAAGGAAGCTCCGATACGATGGATGCTTTTGTCCGTTTTTTGAGGGGGCTGTTTTGCTGAGTTTATTTAATCTTTCGGTGAGACTTTTGAGTTTTTAAACCAATGCCAATCTTCCTTACGATGCACGTCAAGCGGCTGCACCCGGACATGGAATACATTGAAGATAGAGGAGGATGCACACACCGTTCGCTTACACACACGCGCACGCACACACGAAGCCGATACTGTGGTCCACGATCACGTGGCGCTCGACTGACCCGCTCGGTACTGTAGCGGATGATGATGAAGAAGATGGCCTGGTTTTGCCGTTTTCCCGCTGCACACTAGATGGCGCTACGGTCGTGTCGTTTCTATCGCTGGAACGTTCTCATCCGCTTACTCATGTCCTTTTGTCTTGTGTTTGTTTGTTCTATTTTACACTATTTTCTTCGTTTTGTATTTGTTTTTTACTTTTTTAAATTTCCTTTCAATGTGTCATCTTCCATTACATGTGTTTTATATCCTTTTTATGCACGCACACACAATAGTTTCACTGTTTCGCAAGGCCAGTTTGCATACTTTTTGCTTACTTTAGTACACTTTATACACGTACACGCACACGCACTAACACTTGATCGTGCAATAGGGTTGTATTATAACACACAACAAAACCCCCCAAATCGGCAAAACGTTGATCTTCCGCTCCGTATAATAATGATAATCACACTAGTAAAGGGCCTTCCTGTTACGCGTCACACCAAAAAAAAAAACGGAGGAGGAGGAACGGAACTGTGCACGAACGAGCAGCAATTAATGCACCAGCCGAAGTAACGAAACCGCGTATCATAAACAAAACAAACGTCTAAACGTCTTAAGCTACTACTTTAGGCACAAGCTCCAACCGATAAACTGCACCAAAAACACACAACGGCGAGCAGTTTTGTGTGGTTTGGAAGTTTGTTCTTCTTCTATTACACTAAGTGGATCCGAAGTGGCCGTTCCCGGAGATGCCCGAAGATACAGTGGCGCCTCTAGTGGCGAGGGCCTCTCTTGAAATCCCGTGCGTACTCTACTCGATCCGCATCTCACTGTCTCTTTCACACGGACGGACGTTTCGAATGGGAGAATTGGGTTAAGGGAATGAGGGAATGGGTTTTGTGCCGGTTAACTTAGACACCGAACGCTGCACCGTTTGTTTGGTGCAACAACACCGGCCAATGCATCGTTCCTGCTAGTACTACTGCTAGCACTAGGGTACGCAGGATGGTCTCGACCGTGCAATGGTGATGATTGGTAGTGCTTTATTGCTGTCGGTGATGACGTTGCGGCGTACGATGTTGTTGGTGCTGATGATGATGATGATACGATCGACAAATCCGAAACACATTTTTGAGTTTCAATATAGAAAAGCGTTACTATTGCATATTGGGTGAACTTCGCCCCAACAAACACTATCACTGCCGGCAAACGTGTGGGTAGTTTTGGGTAGGAACGGGAACGGGAGAGAACAATGGTTGGCTTTTGTTTGGCGGGTTTGTGCCGTTCGGTTACTAAGGCAGTTATGTTAGTAGATTAGTGTGGGCTGGTGGTAGCTGGTGGTGTTGGTGATAGGCCGAAACGTAATTTTCTCTTGCCCTAACTATTGCATCGCACTGGTTATGGAGCGGTAATGAATGAAGAAAGATAGAGAAAGAAAGATTAGTAATTTTGCCAGCACGGGGTGAGTGTGGGGGTGGGTGTGGGTTAGTATGGGGTGGTTTTTTTATTGAGTTTGTTTGTTTGGCAAAAGTGACAAGCATGAATTTTCCAGAACGATTTTTTGTTTTACTATGTGATCACGCAAGAAATGGTGTTGTCCAAGGGGGAATAATTGGAAGGGAGATAGAAGCATTCACGCCTAGTTTAAAATGTTTTTTTTTATCACGTTTACAAATAAATAGTCCTTTATATGTGAAAGTGTACTTGAGTGTGTAAGTGTATCTTAGTTTACGAGCTTTTTTTTTGCTGAGAATTTTTGTCTTTTAGCGATTGTGCAACGGTTGCACTATGCACATTATGCACATTATGCACTGCTAAAAACACACACACTACTCCCCACAAAGGCACTGGGGGCACTCTCTCAAATCTCACTCTCACTAGGCAATGTCACAGCCAACATAAAAAAGCCGTCGGCAGTAGTGGCCGTTTGCTCGTTTGCTTTATTTTTCAAACTAACTGCACGCACATCTTAACACACACTTGAAAGTCGAACAAGTATTATCATAAATCACATTATTCACTGTTTTTTTTGTGTTTTCAAATTATTTTTTTATAATAAGGAATACTTTTTGTGAAGTGATGATTTTTGTTGTTGTTTCACTTCGCGCGTTTAAAGCACTTTTGTCACAAAACTCGACTTGACATAAAAATTTCGTTCCATTTTTTACAAGGCAGTAGTTTTAATGGGTCTCGACAAACTCACACAAAGTTCACTGCTGCACTTGTTTTAATTCATTCCAATCGGTCACACTTGGGCGAAGAAAAAATCCACCTCATCGTAAGTGCTCTTGTTAACGCACTTTAAATATTCGATTTTGATTTTTAAACTTTCAAACTGACCGGTTTTATAAATCCTTTGTGTTTCTTGAATAAAGCCTTTTTTTCTAAACACACGACTTAGATACACTGAGCGAGGGGAGTAGAAAATTCGCACCGTCTCAGAAGAATGTTTCTTCCGGAAAATTTAAAACACCCCTTTTTCTTTTGCTAACCAAAAAACACACACTAAAAGGTATAAAAAACCAAGAAATAAAAAAAACCTCTCGTACCAAAAAAAAACACTGTCTCCGGTTTACACTGTCGTTTTGTTGGTTCGCGCGCGCTGATTACCAAACAAGGGTTTTTTTTGTTGTTGTTGTCTAGCCAGGATGTATGGGGATTAGAATGCAACGCGACGGCGACGACGACCACGACACGATTTCTCGACGTTCTTGATCGTCCGCGTTTCACTTCACTAGTGCACCGGTGTATGCGAATGCGCTTCGTCAAGACCCGCGGTCGCGTAAGGGTATTTTTTTTCTCCTTGTTCTGTTGTTTTTCAGTTCAGTTATTCTTGTTGCCGCGTGCCTCGTATGTGTGTGCAATTTCCTTCCCTGTCGAACCGTGTCTCGCTCACACACCATCTCACTATCTCCGTTTCGCATTTGAATCGCCTCGTTCCCCCCTTCTCTTGGGTATGGTTTGCCTGCGCATAAATCGCATCAAGGGAAAGAAAAGGGGTTCGGGAGTGGGGCCCGATTGTTGCCGTTTCTTTCCTGCGTGTGCAAAATGTATGTGTGTGTGTGTATGTGTTTTTCTTTTATTTTCTTCTGCCGCCTTATGCTCCCAATCCTTCGTCTTCGGTCTTCACGTTACGGTTCGCACATACACACCGATACAAAAGGGGCTTTCGGCCCTTAAAACTTCTGTCGCAAAAGGAAAATGTTTCGCTCATTGGGAAAGGAATAGGGAAAACAGTATCGCAGTGTTCTCTTTTTCTAGCATTTAACTTTGTACTGGCTTGTTTCTGGTTTGCTTCGTATGCAGTATGCAATTTTCATCCGAAGCACCAACACAAACACGCGCGCGCGCGAGATAGCCGTCTTGTTGGCGCATTCGATGCAGCTGCGTTAGTGTTGGGAGCTTCGAAATCATCTCCATTTTATGGCCTGGCGGTACGCAACGTGCAGGCGAGCACCGGTATGGCAAGCGGCAAGATAGATGCATTCACAAACACACCGCCACAATACTGAACCGGCACACGATCACATCTTCCCGGTACGTACGTACGATACAGACGAGTGCATACAGAACTGCATTCGTTCGCATTGGCCGCATGACGGGGTAATGGGTTCAATTAAGGGCCGGAATGGGTATGAGACGTTGGACGAGTGATAAGCGGAGACTCTATCAAAACTTCGTCCCGCTTTGACTGTTGCTTTTTTTTTGTTCTTTTGTATGCTGAAACTAGACATTGAAATGAGAGCAAACGCGATCGAGCAATGGAGGCGCATCATCTTTCACGTTATCGGTCACGATCTAATGAAATTCTAATCTGCTTTTTACCTTTAAAAAATCACTATAAAAGCCCTATCAACATAGATCAGGTTTAAAAAAAAAGTTCTCCAACGAGGATTCTATCCCACACTAAGTGTGGTAAAATTTCTAACCTGACCCTTCCAGCTTTAGCCTCAAAATGAAGTATAGATGTTTAGTTTGCTAAAAAGGGGAATAAATTTAGAAGCAGCAAAAAAATAGTGCAAAAACACATATTTAACTACGGCGTACGGACATCGTCAACGAAATAAAAAAAAAAACGTGGCCTAATTGAAGGGTTGATGGCAATGGGCAATTGCGCAAAATTTGTTTCCCCTTTTTTTTGGAACACATGTGTGTGGTGGTATGTATTTTTTTTTTTGGTTTTGGTTTTGTTTTTAGTTCCACTGCACACATGTGCAACCAACCGTGTTCGAAGGTGGTTAACCAGAAGCCTCGGGTGTCCTCGGGGAGAGGCGAGGATCCCCTCATCGCTAACCACAAGTCCACCCTAAACACACCGGGCTGGCATGGCCACCCCTAGATCCTGGGTGGTTTACCCTGGAAAAGGACGTGAGCTAAACAGAGCCCCTTGGTTGGACATATGCTGACAGTATGCCAGGAGTCTCAACAGTGCTGGGTTCCTGGGAGAATAGGAACTCGGATTGGAAGGGTTAATTTTTTTTTTGTTATTCGGTTTTATTATTCGGTTGGAATAGGTGCAGAAAATGAGATGTTTTGAACTTTTATGGGGTCAAAGATGTGTAGATACAAGCATGAACTAGGGAACCGGGAAGACAAGTGTACGGTTCGTGGTCTAATTTTTTTCATCTTCTAATTCTAACTCCATCAGTGTGGTACAACATTCTTTAGTATTCCTAGTAGTATTCCTTTACCAAGAAGCTCCATCACCATGATTTACCCACACCATACGGTTCCAACACACCAACACACGATCCTCGTCCGCATTTGCGCACGCAATTGAAGCATCACAATTGCAACACAGATCGGATTGCGCTGTATCCGATGCTGCTGGCCATCATTGTGTTGGTTAGTGGCGTTGCGCACTTCTACCACAAAATGCCCTTTGCTTTGCATTAGAGCTGCGCGCGCGTCCGTACACATGACGCACAACGATCGGCATCAACGAAACCGCGCCTGGATGCGTCTGGCGAGCCTTTTCGCCGTCGTCATCGTCGTCGCAATAAAGTAAATCAAAACTGTCTTCCCTTTTCGGTTGCTTTCGGTAGGTGAAGGTTTATATTGCGCCAAGGTATTGAGCCGCTTGGTCCACATTCTGCCACCGCTGTGTGTTTTCCTCCAACCTAAGGCAACCAGGAACCAGTTTCCGGGAGATGATGCCTGGTTTTGCTGTGTAATGTCTTACTTTCCAGGACGTGCGGACGTGCTGTTGGATTGGCCAGCGTCCAGCCACCAGCGGAAATATATGTTCCGGCGAAGATCGGAGCAAATCGTGACAGATGGAAGTGTCGGAACAGCGGCAAACCGATACACACACGGAAGCAAACAGCGGCATAAATGTGTGTATATGTATGGCTATATGTTTTCAAGTACGTCCAGGCACGTTGAAAAACAGATTTTCTTTTGAGCATTAATGTGGACAAACTTAAGATGGTCGATTTTTGGACGGAACCAATACATGCACTTTT
This sequence comes from Anopheles longipalpis, assembly GCA_016170015.1. Classification (NCBI taxonomy): domain Eukaryota; kingdom Metazoa; phylum Arthropoda; class Insecta; order Diptera; family Culicidae; genus Anopheles; species Anopheles longipalpis. The sequence goes on from STHD01000004.1 coordinate 22,101,342, forward strand.
GCTATATACGCACAAACACTCACAGGAGCACTTGTGTGCACAAAAGGTTTCGTACACACGCATAAAGTAGCCGCATGAAAGGAGGATTGAACCTGTAAGATAATCTGCCAGCATCTTGCAAACCGAGCGAGCATTTTTGCCGAGAATCCATTAAAGGTCGCCGGGAGTGTATTAAAGTTTGGAAGAACACTCGATTAAAAGGCGAAGAAAAATGAGTCGAGGATGGATGGTGAAATGAATGAAAATCTTGCAACAGGGTGTGCACATTAGGTGGATGTAAATATCCTTTAGACATATTTGTCTTTTTCTTGGTATAGAGAATTAATTAGGCAAGACCATTTAAAGTACAAGAAAGAATTTAGAACTATAAGGAAAATTTACCAAATATCAAACCTTTTCTAATCACCCTGATGTCCGATTATGTCCAGCATTATGTTCTTTTTTGCTAAACGTGTAACGAGAGCCAAGTGTGAGCCACTTTCAAGGTGGCTTCCTTCCAACTGTCGACCCGAATGACACACGGTTCATGATTTTCGGCATCCGGTTGCCATGATCCTCGAGAAAGATTCTTAGCGTAAGATCGGAGGGAACGAACAGAAAAAAAACAACGCAGTGAATAAGAGTCTCACTGGATCACAAGCATACCATGAGTGCCGTGAAGTGTCATGAACTTTATTTAGAACTAAGCGTACAACAAATAAACCAAAAAAAACACCATCACATCTCATTGAGGGGACAGAAACGCTTGGAATAAATTACCAAAGCGAGCAACAAAAAAAACTCCAACTCACTTTTGAAGAGTAATAATACCTGCCAGTTTTGGGCAGTGTTTTCCGCATAAAAACCAAGCGCAATATTTATACTGTAAGAATCATTTATTAAAATATTTCTTCAACTCTTGTGGCTATTTCGGATGGAAGTTTCATCATACAGTGCAATAGCAAGAAACTTTTGTTGGAGATAGCAAGAAAAAAAACGAGTTGGTGTCGTCTATCGCCAATGGTTTTTGTCAACGGAAGAGACCCGAACCAACCAAAGGCACACCGGGCAGAGACACCGGGATGAGCGTGTTGAAGATGGCTGGTAAGGTAAATAAGGTGTGTAAGCAATAGTGCGGTGTGTGGACGAGATGCAGCAACCAGATCCTGACCATTACGGGCAGAAAGGAAGCGCACACATTTATTAAATCCACGCGGAACTGGTCAAGGGAGTTAGATGGAGCGGTCACGCGGTCACGCGAGTGGATGAAGAAGGGTGCGCAATGGGAGAAACATGGCTGAAGCAGCAAACGCAATTCCTGTTTTTATTCCCACAGATTCACACAGGAATAATGGGATGACATCGGAGCGAGTTCCTGCCAGCAGCAGCAGCAGCAGGATCGCCACCATCGTCCTCGTCGCCGTCTTCGTTGTCCTGTGATCCTTTTTTCTACTTTGCGCGATGCAAACGAAGACGCGTGATGACAACGGCGTGTGGACGGTTGTGTGCGTGCGCAAATGGATTGCAGAACCTTNCAGCAGCAGCAGCAGGATCGCCACCATCGTCCTCGTCGCCGTCTTCGTTGTCCTGTGATCCTTTTTTCTACTTTGCGCGATGCAAACGAAGACGCGTGATGACAACGGCGTGTGGACGGTTGTGTGCGTGCGCAAATGGATTGCAGAACCTTCGCCTTGCCCTTTTCTGTCCACCAACCCTTCTACCCCTTTCGACCGTATACGATCTGTAGCACTTTGGCGATCAGCAAACCGAGAAGTACCGCGCGTTTGTTGCGTGAATCGTTAAGGAAGCGAAAGAGAGCGCAAGATCACTGGCCAGAAGGACATACACACACATACACATGTTTGCCGAAGAATGGAACGGATCATCATAATCATCCTGTACGTGAGCGTATAATGTTGCACATATGTTTATTATTCCGATTACACCACCTTTCCGTTTTGTGCTCATCTTGCGCCTGTGTACGCACAAACTGACCATCCTTCGATGGTTGTCCATCCGTTTTGCAAAGTAATGCTGTGTTTTTTTGGTTTTATTCCTCCTTTCCCCCTAATTCCCCCTCCCCACCGGGCGGTGAATAGGAAAACGGGTTCAAGATTCGGGGTGCATCTCTTCTCTCTTCGTCTTGCATCTACCGAAAAACCCTTCAGCCGGTGAAGGGCTAGTGCTGGGCTGGAAGCAGAAAAATGAGGAAAAAAGCAAAAACCTTTGGCAAGACTTTTCACTTTCGGTCTTGCGCCTTTCGGTAAATAAATAATGCGAATTTGCCCGGGCGCCCAGCTCTCAGTTCGACCCCGGGGTGTATGATTAATCGATTTGCGCTTCCCATCTGCGCGATCTGTCGAGGCCGTTCTTTTTCTTCGCACTCGGGTTCTCGAGTTTTGGTTTTGGTTGGTTTTTTCCCCATTTTTTCCGGCCACGGTGTCGTCTTTCGCCCGTACCCGTGGTTAATGCGAGGTGTGCGAGAAGAAAGTTTCGCGCAGTATCCTTGCGCTAACGGTCGTTTTTGCGCACAAAACTTTACACGCCAGGCCAGTTGTGAAGCGGGCCGGTTCAGAGTCCGGCCAGAAAACCGGCAGCACTTCCGCTTGTAATACGAGCGCATGGAGAGCAGCCACCACTGATCGGATAGCATTGGACGAGTGCCGGAGTTAAACGGAGATCTTGAGCGTGCAGTTGGCAACCGGAATGGTCCTACCAAAAGCCCATCGATTCTCATAGCAACTGGACAATGGTTCACTTTTCCCAGGGCATACGCATACGATCCTTAACTGCGTTTNGCATTGGACGAGTGCCGGAGTTAAACGGAGATCTTGAGCGTGCAGTTGGCAACCGGAATGGTCCTACCAAAAGCCCATCGATTCTCATAGCAACTGGACAATGGTTCACTTTTCCCAGGGCATAAGCATACGATCCTTAACTGCGTTTGAAGATACTTGCAAGCGATGGTTTGGAGAAGAAAAAACAAAAAAAAATAGACGAACAAACAAATGACGATCCTTGAAATTCGTAATCAAAGTGATGTGAAAACAAGCAAAACATCCCAACCAAAAAAAACCCTTTCAGAAAGGATTTTTAGTTTTCCCACTTGCTGTCCGGTCTGTCCAATGAGAGATGACAAACAATGGAACATACCATCCCGACAAGTACTCGGCAAGATCGAACAGTAGATCTGCCTTCCCCTACTGATGTCCTGCCCGTAACATTGCATGACCATTGACCAACATTACGAATGTGTCCTTCTGCATACATCTCTTCAGTTAGAAAAAAAAACTGGATCTCTCGTCGGGAGGATGTCCCGAGCTGGATAAAAGAAGTCTACCATCGTCTGGCCATTGGCTATTGTCTCGACGAACAATACGCCTATCGACCCTGACACTGGTTGTACTTGGATAGGGAACGTTTAACCGGAACGGGTTGCTGCTTAAATCCTTTCATGATCTTCTGCAGTTCTGCGCTGGGGATTTGTCTTACTCGGATTTTTTTTAATGTCTGTTGGGTCTAACAGCATATTACAGAGAGAGAATTTATGTGAGACCCTAGGGTTGATATCGTTTTGAGACCGTATGTTTTTATGTTCCTTCGTTGTTGCTCCTACCAAACAGGTAATTCACATTCCGTACATTATTCTAAACGTATCGGGCAGGTTCTGGAAGCAAAAATTTCCCGAGTTCTTACTCCTGACCCTGTTCAAAGTTGTGTGTGACCCTCACACAATTAGTCTGGGTCAGATCAATCGTCTGCATAAAAGGTTTCTAAACGATAATCAAGTTTAGGTGACTTTAGTGAAATTGTAACACACTGGTGGCAAGTTGATGGCACGTGCCGGATAAACGTGGACCGTCCTGCTGGCGATCGACCAGAACAACCTGAGCCTTTTATGGGTCATGGTGAACAGGGCATCAGCGTCGGGGACTTTAACGTGTTAGCTAATTTGGATAAATTAGGGTTTCGTATGACCCTTACGAAGAAATGTTGTTAGGGGTAATTTAACGAGGTGGATGAACCAGGATGGGATTTTTTTTTATTTCATTCGTGCGACTTACGGATGTTTGTGCCTGGGGTCAAAGCGATGACTTTTTGATGTTTGAAAAGGTCCCTTTGTTGGTATTTATTTACTTATTTTTTTACTTCTTTCTTGGAGCAATCCTGTTAGTGACATTTAATAGGAATTTTGGTTTAAAATTCGCCGCATTGTGTTCTTTGAATGTCAACTGTTAGACACGTTTGACTCTATACCTGTTTTGACAAGGAGATCTTCTATTCGGGTAGTGTATCTTTCCTTAATGTCACATCGCACCTAACCAAAAATCAAAGATTATATACAGTCGATACGCAACAGTATCGGATCAATACTTTGGAGTCCTCTCCCGCTAAATGTAAGGCTCAAGGCAGTAAACAAAATACGGTCATGTTAATACGCGGTATATTCTACATGCCGTGTCTTGATGAAATTCTCTGCATTGTGGAAGTTTTATTCTTTCTGCCTTCTTGGCTAATATTCCTTTTGGATCAAGTTAATGTCAATATGTTTTTTTGTTCGGTTAGAACGGCCTGGGCGTATCAAGACTTATTTTACCACGTAAGCAGGATAGTCAGTCCATGCTACGGGGGGACGGTCCGGATGGGATTTGAACCCGTTCCTGCCGTGTGGACGGGCGCCGTTTGTCACATGCACCACCGGGCCGCCCCAAGTTAACGTCAATATGCTCCGGAATCTAATTTAACGCCCTGACCCATAACCATGCAAAAGCAACCGAATTTAGATTAGCCGATACTACAAAAGGAAATATTCAGTGTTTAATAAAAACCTTGTGCTACAGTAGGCAAGAAGAATAACTCAAAACGAGAATAAGTATTACTATTATCAAGTATTCCATCGGGTCACCCAATTAGGTTATTTTATCTGCGTAAGAATAACAATGTTTATTAAGTCAATCACATAAAAATGTGTAAAGTCATAATTCCTTAGTGATTCATGAATCTATGAAGATCCTTCTTCATTCCCTTCATAAGTCGAGTCATCGTTTGAATGACTCTTTACTGAACATTCGTATGAATAACTCTTTCCGTGAGTTTCATTAACAACAGCACTAGTAAATTCTGTTTACTGTCCAACTAAATCTAATGCAAGACATATTGGTGATTGATAAGTACTCTACACAGATTTAAGAAATAGCTGATATGGTTAATGAAGCTTATTGGTTAAAAGGTTTATTGCAACGTTGTATGGAATTGATTGTCATGATTTCTGAAAGTTCCTTCTGCCATAACTGAAAAACTCCATCAGTTCATGACGGATTCATTCTCTAAAAAAATAGAGTTATTCATTAGGTTTCTGAAGCGTCCTTTGTTTGATGTTTGGATATTGGTTCTGATTGAAAATTTGGAAGATTTTGTAATATTTATACCTTAATATACTCAATACCCGCTTACATAAATAAAGTTATAAAAAACATACGAAATGTAAAGAAAATTAACAACTATTAACCATCCAAAACGCACGGTTTCACGGCACATTAAAAATTAATCACCATCAGTAAAATCTAAAACAAGCAACACAAATCAAGACGGCAAGGCAAGCAAAGCAAAACGGAAAGAAAAAAAAAAGTTGTAAAACTCGCTTTACATTACAGCGTCAACCATTCATTGAAGGCGAATCCTTTCAAAATCGTACCATTTCCCTTTTACCCAACAGTTTGGGGCCCATTTTCAGGGGCCTGCGTTGGGCCGTATGTCCAGCCCGTGGGATTCATAACCGCACGCCAAGCACTACACACCAGCGTGCGCTGTAATGTTCGCCATGGACTCTTGTTCTTTCCTTTCGCTGTTGCTCCTTCTTCATTTGCCCCGGTCGTTCGTCTGGTGCAAAACTGCATCTGCTGTGATTATGCACTTTGTTCTTCGCTTTACCGAGGTTTTGGTTGATTTGATCGTTTGAACGTTCGGTTTTTTGGTGTGCTGTTGTTGGCTTTCCTGTTCCTCCGCATGGTTTCTGCCAAACCGGGCGTTTTTGCTTTTATCGTGCTCGTATGTTAGATGTTGTTGTTTTATTTAAGTTTTGCTGGTTTTTGTTTTTCTTTACTCTCCGCACAATTTTTTGGGTATTATTTTTCCATACGTTTTGGTACAATTTTTCGCAATTCTTGCCCCGGCCAACGCCACCGGACTGGGCGAGCTTACCCCGATGGGAAAAGAAAGCATTTGTGCAAGATTTTCGTACCGCGCACGGGTGTCCCCTGGCACCGGCTGTCGCGACCAACGTGGACCGTGTACCGAGCAGAAACGCTCGATGCTCGATGTTCCTTTACGGTAAAGGAAGGACGACAGGCACGTCGTCCCGGGAATGGGAACCTAAGTCCTGCTTCCTGTTTCACCCGAACCATTGCCGATCTTGTCGGACGATCTGGGTGTGTGTTTCTGTGCCGTGCCTGTGTTTGTGCTCATCCTGTGGTTGGTTTTATTTATGCGTACGTTAAGATATTTCACCCTTTCAACTGGGGAGGGTTTGAATGGTGGAGTTGCACAAACCAAACGGAACAAAAAGGAGCCCTTGCACAAACTAATGCACAGGATGCGCCCCTGTGGGGAGAGTGTGTACGATTACAAAAGAGGGTGAAAATTAAGGCTGCAACGCAGAATTCCACCGATCGCCGAATGCCGTTTTCAATTGCACTGAATCTTTTCTATCGCATCCCTGCATTTGCTTGCTGCCTCCTTTACGTTTGCATGCCTTCGTGCAGCGTTTCAGCGGACAGCGGTTCAAAACAGGAAGTCATCAGTCGCGCAAAACAGGCCGTCGATTGGTTGTCGGCCGGTAGTTGCAATTGCAATTGCATTTGAATGATAAACATCTTACCCTGGTCCTGGGTCGTTGTTTATTGCATCAGGATGTACAGCCATTGTACATCGCTGTTTTGTATGTGTTTGTGTTTTTTTTCTGGTCGTATGTACAAATGATAAATTTCTAAGAATCCGGTGAGAAGTGCGGGAAAAAGAAGAACGAATAAATCCAAAACCGGACACCACGACCGTTAAGTTTAGCTTGACAAGGTAGTTTCCTGGTGCCGTGTCCTGTTTTGTACGTCCTCTTGTTTTCTTCATCTTTTCCATCTGGCCCGGGATATGTATCAGGGGGACCATTTTCTAACACCTCGCAAAGATGCAGCTGCACTTTTATGCAAATCATAAATGCTACGCACCATCATCGTTGGTGGGGAAAAATAAATTTTCCCTTTTCCNCCTTCGTGCAGCGTTTCAGCGGACAGCGGTTCAAAACAGGAAGTCATCAGTCGCGCAAAACAGGCCGTCGATTGGTTGTCGGCCGGTAGTTGCAATTGCAATTGCATTTGAATGATAAACATCTTACCCTGGTCCTGGGTCGTTGTTTATTGCATCAGGATGTACAGCCATTGTACATCGCTGTTTTGTATGTGTTTGTGTTTTTTTTCTGGTCGTATGTACAAATGATAAATTTCTAAGAATCCGGTGAGAAGTGCGGGAAAAAGAAGAACGAATAAATCCAAAACCGGACACCACGACCGTTAAGTTTAGCTTGACAAGGTAGTTTCCTGGTGCCGTGTCCTGTTTTGTACGTCCTCTTGTTTTCTTCATCTTTTCCATCTGGCCCGGGATATGTATCAGGGGGACCATTTTCTAACACCTCGCAAAGATGCAGCTGCACTTTTATGCAAATCATGAATGCTACGCACCATCATCGTTGGTGGGGAAAAATAAATTTTCCCTTTTCCCTGTCATCGTCGGGTGGGCGAATGAAGGGGCGGCAACGTGGTGGAAGGCGGTTGAAGTTCTTTGTTCGATGGGAAAATAACGTTTGGGTTTCGCGGATGGCAAACCTGGCAACTGTGCAGCATCCGACTGGCAATAAACGTAATCGAGTGCGTTACGCACACATTGTGTTATTGGCCGGGAGCAATGCACTTTGAAGTGATGTGATGCTTCGGTTGCGGCATTTGGTAAGTTGTTTCGATGCAGTTGTGTAATAGAATGTGGTGAATAGGGGATGAACATTGGTTCGGCGTAAGTAAATTTATTAATATTAATAATTGGTTTGATACGTTTTTCGATTTAGATTCAAGGTTCGTTTTTTTTAATTTCAATTCTATTAAAGCAATGCTCCTTCTTATATTTTTGTTGCATTTCATGAATTATTTTTTTGCGATATTACGATTATCACTTAAATTACTATCTTTATGTTTCGTCCTTATTGAGCTAAACGCGCCGGAGGGAAGAAATTTTACTTCCCAAGGCACTATTGAATCCTTTTGAGCCATTCTTGCATTTATAAATTCTTCTTACTTCTGAAGAAATTTCAGAGCCCCTAGTTCTAGTCTCCAGACAGCAAACATAACCTCAAAGTGTAGCAGAACCTAAAGTTGAAGATCGAAAGCAAAGTGACTTCATCATTTATCCACAGCTACTGGGCAAATGTTCAAATATAATTTGGAAAAACATATATTGCTATTGTCTAACGCAGTCGTAGGCACCTGAGTTACTAGTGAAAAAAGAAATAATTACTTGGCAGTGGATGGCATCGACAGATGTCAGGGACGACGTACTTTACGTTCTGCAACAAGCAGATATACTTTGATGAACCTCACACTATTTTTCCGGCTTTAATCGAGGATCAACAAATTAGACAATATTCGTTCCTATAAGATTCACGGAGATTTGAGATATGGCTTTAAAATGTCTTCCTGAAGTTGCTGTCAATATCTAGAAAAACATCATGCATTTTATGACAAAATTACATTTTATTCAAGTTAAAGTTATGCTGTCACTCGATATATTAATAACGCGGTTTTTGATTGAGAATTTATTAAAACTTTCATATAATCTAAAACGAAATATGTTCCACAAAAAGTCGATCATCCTCAGTAAATAGTGAACAAATATTATTAATTAAATCAAGTAAGTTCATGTAAAAATTTTAATGTTATGAAAAAAATGTTTTTGGGGATGGAAATGAATTTACTGCTTCAGCAGCTACATAATTATGTGTCAGTAAATTGAACTCTGTTTGTAATATTCTTAATTTTTTAATGTATTGCGAAAATATCGGAGTTTTCTCCCCTATATAAAATTTATACTAAGTGAAGCTTTTACCATTTCATAACCCCGCTGGACAAAACACAATTAAGCTAACGGTATCCGCACTGCATCTGTTCCTCGAATGCATCCATCCGGGTAGCAGCATAATACTTCAATCATTGACACATACAGACACGCAAACCATCGATAGAAGTATAATGCATCCACCATTACCCCCCACAGCAGGGTGTTTTGCATTGCCTTGGCGTCCCTATTGCCTGAAAAATCCATCACATTACGCACTTTTTCGCCAGCCGGTTGGTTTTCCTTTTTTGTCATATGAACCTCGGAAGAAAGAAACGTGCAAAGAAAAAAGGCGATTGCTGAGAACCAGCAACAAGAACAGCAGCAAAAAAAAAACGGAAACGCATACGCAAACGCACGCTAACAAAACACCTCTCACATGCTCCATTCTGCGGCTCAAGAAGGGATTCGCGATTCGCGAGTAAAGTTCAACGAACTCCAGGGCAAGAGTTCGCATTTTGCATGGAACATGTTTTTTTGTTTCTTCTGTGGTGCGTGTGAAGTTTTTTTTTGTTAGGTTTTTCTACCGCTGCGAGCTACTTGCGGTGTGTCCTTGCTGTGATCGTACGCAGGAAGGTTTGGCTTTAGCCATTTTATGCGCCTACTCCAAAGTAATCCATCTCGCCACACATTCAATCGCAAATAATCGAATGGATGCATCCAACGTATAAGGAAGTTAATTAACATTCTGCTCGCATGTGGAACGCATTACGATCGCTTGATAGTTGGGGGTTGTAATCGGATGTTTTTTCCGAGTCGAGTTAAGGCGGCACAAACTGAAAGCACAAAAATCGTACAGGCAATACAGCGCTAATGAGAAAGAGAAAGAAAGTGCGTCAGAGCAAAATGGTTGAGTAAAAGCAATACCAAACTACGGCAAATACATCAATAACGACGCAGCAAAATGCGCGCCAAAAGTGAGGCGTCTTCAAAATGTCGTCGTCCACTGCAACGATGCAATTGGCCGTTCCGTTGCACTTTCGCAATACGAAAGGGCATGAAAGTGAACGGTTAGAATGACTGGCTAAAAGAAGAGCGGAAAAGTGGAGAAGAAAAAGAGAAAAACCGGCCAAGCACTTGTTTCGGATGCGTGATCTCGATGCAACGCGCCAAACCACGTGGCGTGGGTTTGATTAATGTAGACGTAATAGTGGGGAGAGAAAGGAACAAACTTTTAATGCAATATCACAATAAAATGTACATTAATAATGTTTATATTGAAAAGCATTATTTGTAGAATGGAAAACATTTAAACAAAAATTATAAAATGTTTTTTTTACTAATATTTAACATTTCTTTCCCCTTTTTGGCCTCAGCTGAATAAGCTTTATTACTAGTGTTTTATAAAATAAATTCAAAATCATGAATCAGGAAGAATTCTTCACGAGTGATTGATTCGGAATCTTTATTATTAAGGTCCATGAATGTTTGAAGATTGTGGCGGCACATCTTAAGATCCTTGAAACATTTTTGAAAGATTCAGCTGAAATGTTCTTGTTTGATTACAATGATTACAATAAGTTAAACTACTATAGCTGCTAACAAAAAAGCTATTTAATCACTGAAATTGGTTCATAAAATCGTCAGCTAGAGAGTTGCGAGTCGACTCATGATTTGAATGACTCTTCGCAAAAGATTCATTAAGCCAAAACGCTACAAATTACATCACAATAACAGCTGCGTGCGTTCAGTGTCAATTAGAATTTGGCATTGTTTTTTTTTGTCTTTTACATCCCTCACATAAATTACGCTTCGGATAAATTTCACGGACACGGCCATATTATACAATCGCTTCTAATTCCGTCGACCCGTGGGGTTTATAGTTAGCGGGAGCATGCTGGTCACTTCTACTGCTGCTTTTGCCAATGTTTTTGTTTGAGCTGTAATACTGCCCCCACACACACACACACATGCGTTGTAGCTGCATCGTTATGCCTGCACCACGCCACACAAATGTGCAAAGTTTAATGACTTCTTTATTGCCAAATTTTGCGAGCAAAAGCAACGCAGCAGTTTAGCAAATGAACCAAAAAAAAGACGAAGTAAAACATTAGGAACCGGTAAGCGAACATGTTGAGGGAAGAGGCAACCAAACCAAACAAATTCCTAACGCTTTTAGATGCACATCGGCCGGGAAAAATTGGGGGAAGGTGAGAGGGACATGATGATGCGTTGTGCGAGTGATTCTGCGCCCATCCCGGGGAGCTGCATTAGAGCTAAGGAACGAACTAACAGAAACGAAACCAACGACAAGAAGCCACAGAGTGCAGAAAACAAAAACAATGATAAAATAAAAGATGACAAGCGTGGAGAGAAGATTTTAAATGCAAACACCAGCTTGCAAACAGATTCGGCAATGACGAAGATGCATCGCCAATTTTTGTACCTTTTTTTTCCATGTCGACTTTACCCCCACTCCCCGTACGATCGTTCTCCTTCGCCCTCAATGCAGTCGAGATCGTCTTCGATCGCAATTCGTTAAAATGGCAAACGCACGGAAATGTGGAGGATAAGTTAGAAGGTGAAGAGAAGGTGCAAACGGCAAGTACAGTGGTTCCCTTTCCCGAATGAAACCAAAACAACAGCAACATAAAAAGACACCAGCAAAAAGTAACAGACCGACCGATCGGTCGGTCATTGGCACAAGCGGCCGGTGCACTCACCCGGCTGCACACAAATTGCATCGAACTGCACAAAACATTGCATACATACGAACGGTTCATGTGTGTGTGTGTGTGGGTTGGGCATCGTGATCACCCTTGGCAAGAAGTTGGTCGAAGGACCCCCAAAATAAAGGGGGTTGGGGGGGAAAGGTGAGGGAGAAGAGAGGGTGGCCGAAAAGTAAAATTGCGTCACCAACACCAGGCTTATACGACTGCAGTGTGCGTGTGCATGGTGCTCTGTTGCAGAAAGTGCAGAATAGAAATTGATTCGAAATTTTACTTTACACTTCCATATTTTCGGCACACCACACACCAAGCACGATTAGAAATACCAACACCAATTGCGATCGCGTTCGTTTTACAGTGCAGCGCGCGATAATAACGATGCTCGGTTTACAGTGCAGTGTGATAATGTGCGCGATCAAGACATCGGGCAGCATTTGAGCAAGTTGATAATCTTTCCCCTTCCTTCCGCCTTTTTTTGTACACCTTTCCGTCCTATATTTCATAAACGTTTGACAGTTGGAAGGTTGGTAAAAATGGACGTCGGAAGACGGAAGCAATAAAGAGGATCATGTGGGAGGGGGGATAAAGGAAAATGCAACTTTGCGCCACAGAAAAGTGTACAAATGTACCAATTTCGTAACGAAAAGTACGCAACAATATGAAGAACAAAAAAAACATACCTTAATTGCCAGAAAAACTTCAAAAGTCCAAAGACCTCTCTCGCTCTCTTGATTAACTGTGTGCGGCTGTGTGGTGCAAGTGCAAGTGCATAAAGTTAACATTTGGTCTGCTTGTGTGTGCAAGGTTTTCGTTTTTTTTGTTTGTACTTGCTGCTGTGTTGTTTCAAATGCTGTGTTTCGGTGGTTTTTGCGGTTTTTGTACACCGTGGGGAATTTTTTTTAAAATTTTTCCTTTTAGTCACCAAAGCAAAGAAAAAAAGACCAACAAGATGCTGTTGTTTCTCTTTTTGTCGTACTTTCTCGCTTTCTACTACTTTCGTACTTACCGTACCCCACACACAATGCACTCCGTGCCATGATGCATTCACCCATAATGGAGGGACCACACGGTATAATTTTATAACTGCCCTTGTGTGTGTGTGCATTTGTAATGATGTTGCAATTTTAGGCGATTGGAACATTTTCGGTTTTTTGCGAGCGATAATGAAACGAATTTACAGCTGGGAAGCTCCCATTTCTAACCTCAAGCGACTAATTATTTACAAACTCACTTACATCGTTCAAATGCTTTTGTGCACAAAAAACGATCAGAATGAAGGAAGGGGAAAAAGGGATTTGGCTGGTAGGAGAAAGATAGAGAGTGGTTTGAGGGGTTTAGAGGAACGAAAAACTGCAAAAAGAAGAAATGCTGCACCCAACATGCTGGGTGGTTGGTGTTTTTTGGCTAAATTTATCACATCAAACTCAAGCCATAGTCTTGGCCGGCCGAGGGTTGCGTTTGCGGGCGTGAACAAAATTGCAACTGCGTTCTATTTCAAGNAGAGAGTGCTTTGAGGGGTTTAGAGGAACGAGAAACTGCAAAAAGAAGAAATGCTGCACCCAACATGCTGGGTGGTTGGTGTTTTTTGGCTAAATTTATCACATCAAACTCAAGCCATAGTCTTGGCCGGCCGAGGGTTGCGTTTGCGGGCGTGAACAAAATTGCAACTGCGTTCTATTTCAAGTTCGAGTCGTGCTGTGGGAACGTGTAGAAATTATGCCTTGAACTGTGTGGACCGTGTTAGGTTGGGGGTGAGTTTTTTTTGTTGTTGCTCCTGTGAGCACATTTTTAGCATTCCATCCACTGAATGAATTTAGATGCGTTCGGTGGGTTGGGTGGAGGTAAAGTTTATGTGTGATTAATGATATTGCTATTTGTCTGATCATACGATCGTTAGCATATTATTGCATTCTGCGTTCAATTGTTTGCTAGAAATTTTACACAGGACTATTTGTGAAACCAGAGCACTTAGAATAAATCGATTCCAACCGTATTTAGTGGAACGGAATAATCCGATCAAAATAAAGGAATGTAAAAAAGATTGTAGGAAATGGGTAATTGATGAAATATATGAGAGTAAAATAAAACATTCCCGATAAGAAAGACAAATTTAATTAATCTTTGAAGAAGTTGAAACGTGAAACATTCAACAAAGATGCAATTAAGAAAATAGGAAAATACAATAAAACAAGTGAAAAAAAATATTAGAAGGCGAATAAAAACGAATATAACACAGTAGGGAAAAGGACAAGGGGAAGGAAAGTAATGACAAATGAAAACAAAAAAGAAAAAAATGGATATTGATAGAAGTACATACGTAAAAAAACCAAAAATTAAAAAATTAAAAACATATTAAAAATACATAACAATAAGACTTGTAAAATAAGACATGCTCACGTGAAAATTTCTTTTTTTGTTTTAACTCTAATCTCGTGTCTTAAATAATAAATCAAAATTCATATCAAATTTGATTCGAATTTACCCTAATTTAGGTATTAATCGCTGTTCTGTTTTATGGCTGTTCTCCTCCTCACATAACCACGGACAAAAGTGCGTTTTTTCGGCATGTTTTAAAATGATCGTTTAAATTTCCGAACAAATTGCAAAAACCTCACACCGCTGTACTTGCGGCGAGTGTCAACTCGATGCACAAATTTGCATCCAAAGCTGTCCAACGATCACTGTCACTGGTTTGTGACACGTTCGACGCTTGCAAGATACATTCCGACATTTGACCAGCGCGAACACACACACACAAACACACTCGAGAAGTGAATTTGCATAATGTCCAATTCTACACCCGAAAGCTCACCGATCCCCCTCTTCCCAGAAGGTGTAGGGGTAGATCGTGAGCTTTCCACTTTGAAGGTGCATTCACACCGGAGTCTGCCTTAGTCCCAAAAAGTGGCAAACGCGTTCCCGTCTGCGTTGTCTGCTTGGGTTTGGTTCGATTCGGTTGTTTTATTTCCACGACGAACAACAGTTGCCAAAAGGTTGGCAAAACCGTGGCGTTGTATTTCTTCTCATGTTCCCAGGCAGCGACGATCTTCTCGGCTCCGATCGTCCTACCTTGTTGTTTCGCGATGCCGGTGGGTAAGTGAGAGTGGGAGAGGGAGGAGGCGGGGAGTGTAGCAAGTTGTTTTATTTTCTTGCTTTCTGTTTTAGCGGTTCACATCATCCTGTTGACTTGAGATTGTTCCGTGCATCCTTCTCGAATGCGGTGCCTATCTGCGTCGACGTGATTGGGCGATGCACGCAAACGCAACAGCAAACAGCAGCTGTTGCCGAAAATAAAAAGATAAAAAGTGCAATGCACTCTGGCCGATTGAATCTCGCGCGCGCAGAAGATTTTGCGCGTACACTGAGCGGGTTAGAGGTTTTTAGGTACGCTTCGGAGGATAAGCAAACTGCGTTGGTTGTGGGGAAACGTTGTTTTTGTTCCTTTTTTGTTTGGTTTTATATATTTACAACACGCTGAANCACACTCGAGAAGTGAATTTGCATAATGTCCAATTCTACACCCGAAAGCTCACCGATCCCCCTCCTCCCAGAAGGTGTAGGGGTAGATCGTGAGCTTTCCACTTTGAAGGTGCATTCACACCGGAGTCTGCCTTAGTCCCAAAAAGCTGCAAACGCGTTTCCGTCTGCGTTGTCTGCTTGGGTTTGGTTCGATTCGGTTGTTTTATTTCCACGACGAACAACAGTTGCCAAAAGGTTGGCAAAACCGTGGCGTTGTATTTCTTCTCATGTTCCCAGGCAGCGACGATCTTCTCGGCTCAGATCGTCCTACCTTGTTGTTTCCCGGTGCCGGTGGGTAAGTGTGGGTGGGGTAGGGAGGAGGAGGGGAGTGTAGCAAGTTGTTTTATTTTCTTGCTTTCTGTTTTAGCGGTTCACATCATCCTGTTGACTTGAGATTGTTCCGTGCATCCTTCTCGAATGCGGTGCCTATCTGCGTCGACGTGATTGGGCGATGCACGCAAACGCAACAGCAAACAGCAGCTGTTGCCGAAAATAAAAAGATAAAAAGTGCAATGCACTCTGGCCGATTGAATCTCGCGCGCGCAGAAGATTTTGCGCGTACACTGAGCGGGTTAGAGGTTTTTAGGTACGCTTCGGAGGATAAGCAAACTGCGTTGGTTGTGGGGAAACGTTGGTTTTGTTCCTTTTTTGTTTGGTTTTATATATTTACAACACGCTGAACGTGCGACATGCGCGTGAATCTTTGGCCGCTGGTGATGCGTCTTTAGAATATTTGCATTGTGAATGTTTTTTTGTCATCGTTTGCATTAGCGCTTAAAATACGTGCTGAAACATTTTATCGTTTTCAAGGGCATTTATGATTATTTGTTGGCACGTAATAAGCAGTTACGAAAGCAGGCTTTTTTATTTTTAAGTCGTGGTAAACATGTTTAGATATTGATTTACAAATGGAAAAATTCTACTTAGCTTATTTACATGTGCATTTGCTACACTTCGGAAAGGTTATTTCCATGCATGATCTCATGTGTAGAAACGCTATTTTATCATCACGTGGGCTAACGTTCGCCAAAATCAAACACAGACTGCAAATTGATTTATGTTCATCTTTACCGTATTTAGCGGCAAGCTGCAGAAACGCGCTCGTCATGCATTTGCTGCGCCAATTCGGTTTCGCGCAGTGCATTGACCCGTTTACTCGCGGCTTTTGAATAAACAAACACGTGTGGTCGACATACCACACGGCTACAGTCGACGTAACGATTCGTTCGTTTGATTTGAATCGAATGTAGCAAAGTGACAGCACGGTGCTGTCAGTGCGAAGGCGGCTGTGAGTTGGCGTACTGCAGGCGGGCCTGCTGCAGTTGGTATCGCGTTGCATTGCTTCTGTTTCAAAATCGAATTCTGAACGGAATTGTAAGTTTCTACTTGAGAGAAACTACGCAGAATCTAGTAAATAAAGTTCAGTCATTGCTTTTGCTGTTGTTTGCGCTATACACGTGAAAAAATCAGAGAGGAAATATAAAAAGATGTGATGCAGAACCTGCCTCAATTGAAATCGCATTTATGTATATGCTGATAGTAGAAAGTCATGTTGGTTTTAATGTTTTTCATTAACCTTGCTTGTTTCGAAACAATATAAATAAACAGAAACAAAGTCAAATAATAAAAACGAAAGGAGCAAAGCAGTGAAACGATTCGATGCAGCTGTAGCACGCGTTGAAGCGGCGCTTGTTTGGTGGATCCAAAATGTCAGAGTCAACCTTCTTCTTCTTCTTGCGTGGAAACGTCAAAATGCACTGGGTGAACCAGCCTACGCATTCTGGCATGTTCAAACATCTTGTTGGGTGTGTCAGGTGAAATGAGTTGTTTGTCGTCGATAATCGGTATTTAAACGCAATTGTATTAGCTCACCAAAAGTGCCTTATAGTGGGGTTAGAACAACGGGACCTTTGTTAAATCCGAGCGGTAGTAAAACTTCCGCAAAAAATGGGTTTATTGTGGCGCAGCTATGGGTTCTTTGCCCTGCTCACCCTGATGGGCGTGTTGGCCCAGTACGAATGGCAACCAAAGGACGCGTTCGACGAAATAAAGGTGCGCTTCGACAAGGTGAATGGGGACAACTGTCCAATTTTACCACCACGCGATTTAACGTTGCCAGAGGAAAGCGTCTCCCATCTGCCGGACATAAAGGATGTAAACATTAATCCCGTGTTTCCCAATCGGACGGCCCTGCTGCACCTGCACAACATGGCACTGAGTCGGGCGTTCTTCTGGAGCTACATCTTGCAGAGCCGCTTCATTCGACCGGCCATAAACGATACGTACGATCCGGGCATGATGTACTACTTCCTGTCGACCGTAGCAGATGTATCCACGAATCGTCACATTAACGCGTCCGCCATCTACTTTGCACCCAACTCATCGTTTTCCTCCTCGTACCGTGGTTTCTTCAACAAAACGTTCCCCCGGTTTGCGCCGCGCACCTACCGGGAGGACGATTTTAACGATCCGATTCATCTGGAGAAAATTTCCAC
Organism: Anopheles longipalpis; assembly: GCA_016170015.1. Taxonomy (NCBI): domain Eukaryota; kingdom Metazoa; phylum Arthropoda; class Insecta; order Diptera; family Culicidae; genus Anopheles; species Anopheles longipalpis. The sequence goes on from STHD01000004.1 coordinate 22,119,157, forward strand.
CCTAAACACGTTCTACGTGCGCGATCTGGGTGCGTTTCCGCCGGATTCTGCCCTGCATGATTATACGATCAAGAACTACCACATCAACGAGTGGTACAATGCATGGCTGCCGGACAATGTGGAAAAGCGACACGACACGAAAACGACGTATCAGGTAGAAATTCGGTACGCAAACAACACGAACGAAACGTTCACATTCCATGGACCGCCAGGAGCGGATGAAGATCCGGGTCCGGTCAAATTTACCAAACCATACTTTGACTGTCGTCGGTCAAACAAGTGGCTTGTGGCGGCTGTTACACCGATTGCCGATATATACCCGCGTCATACACAGTTCCGGCACATCGAATACCCGACGTAAGTTCGGCGAGTCGTTTTGGCGAGAGGACGCCTTTAAAGCATTCAAATAAATATTCTTTTTCCCCTCAGGTATACGGCCGTTTCGGTGCTAGAAATGGATTTCGAGCGAATCGATATAAACCAATGCCCGAAAGGTGAGGGTAACAAAGGGCCAAACGTATTCGCCGATACGGCACGCTGCAAAAAGGAAACAACCGAATGCGAACCGATAGATGGTTGGGGATTCCGAAGAGGTGGCTATCAGTGTCGCTGTAAACCGGGGTACCGTTTACCGGGCGTTGTGCGGAGACCATACCTCGGGGAGATACTCGAGCGTGCCTCGGACGAACAGTTTTACAATGGGTTCGACTGTATGAAAATAGGATGTGAGTTCTAGCTTTTTGTTTAATTTCAGAAGGGGGCTTTGGACATTTAATTTAACTCTCTCGATGTATCCAATTCCAATTTCAGGGGTTCAAAAGGTACCGATCAAGTGGTTCCGTGCACCGACGTATGTGCGGGAACAGTATCTAAATCGGTACTACGAGTACAAAAACTACACAACCGGACCGAGCTCGTTGCATTCCCACAAGCTCAACATTAACGAGGTGCTGAAGTTCATTTTGGGCGTCAATGGACGATCGTGCAAGAACTATCACCCGCAGGATCTGATGCTAACCGGCGAGTTTGCGTACGAAGCCCAAAAGCAGTTTGAAAACGAAGCCAAGATGGCGATCCGGTTGGCAAACTTTATTAGTGCGTTCCTGCAGATATCAGACCCGACCGAGGTGTATTCGGGTAAGCGGGTTGCCGATAAGCCGTTGACTGAGGATCAAATGATGGGTGAAACATTGGCGCTGGTGCTCGGCAATACCCGCATCTGGTCGGCGGCCACCATGTGGGATCGGCGCAAGTTCCCGAACCGTACACTGTTCGGACCGTACGCGTACAAGCGCGAGCTGAACACGCGCAAATTCAACATGGAAGATTTGGCACGGTACAACAAAACGGGCGAAGAGTACATCGACAAACCGTTCTTCCGGCTGCTGAAGCAACGGTGGGCAACGAATTTCGATTCGCTTGAGAAGTACTATCTGAAGATACGGCTGCGCCATAATGAGACGGGCGAGTATGCGCAACGGTATGAACATTTTCCAAACTTTTATCACGCGGCCACGATGGATCATGGCTATTGGACGACGCCCGAGTTCGACTGCAAGGGTTATGTGAAGAAGTGGCTCATAACGTACGCGGTACCATTCTTCGGCTGGGACAGCCTGAAGGTGAAGCTGGAATTCAAGTAAGCTTCTTGTTTTTTTTTGTGTGTTCTTATTTGTTTGCTGTTGTCGAGCCGGAAATGCAGTTTTACAACTTTTTTTTCCTTGAGCGCCGCATGCTGGCCCTAACCGCTTTTCAGCATCAAACTAATCTTTGCGTCCGGCTCTCTGTGTATATTTGTAAATGTTTTTTTTTATATTCACATAACGTCTATTTTTCNTTTCGATTCGCTTGAGAAGTACTATCTGAAGATACGGCTGCGCCATAATGAGACGGGCGAGTATGCGCAGCGGTATGAACATTTTCCAAACTTTTATCACGCGGCCACGATGGATCATGGCTATTGGACGACGCCCGAGTTCGACTGCAAGGGTTATGTGAAGAAGTGGCTCATAACGTACGCGGTACCATTCTTCGGCTGGGACAGCCTGAAGGTGAAGCTGGAATTCAAGTAAGCTTCTTGTTTTTTTTTTGTGTGTTCTTATTCGTTTGCTGTTGTCGAGCCGGAAATGCAGTTTTACCCCTTTTTTTCTTGAGCGCCGCATGCTGGACCTAACCGCTTTTCAGCATCAAACTAATCTTTGCGTCCGGCTCTCTGTGTATATTTGTAAATGTTTTTTTTTTTTATATTCACATAACGTCTATTTTTCCATTCTTTCACCATGTACCATGTGTAGGGGAATCGTTGCAGTTTCAATGAACATGCTCCAGCTGGATATCAACCAATGTCCGGATGATTATTACGAGCCGAATGCATTCAAAAACACTCACAAATGCGACGAGAAGTCTTCATACGTAAGTATGCAGCACGGTCACGGCGTGCTGTTTTTTTTTTTGCTCGCCGTCTTGCTGCCTGAAATGATTTGGTACGACGTGTGTTTCGTGCAGCACCGTCCTTTTGCCCGGTTGTCTCGTTGCCTGGTGTACTCCCAGGGTGGGTTTTGATTTCATGCACGCTTTATACGAATCGGAAACGATTTTGCAATGGTCGTTTTTTGCATACGGACCGTAGAAACCGTTTCTGTGTCTCGGACGATAATAGTAATTGCAAACGGCCATCGTGAAACCTGAACATTTCCCTTTGTTCTCGATGGGATGAGAACGAGACGAACAGGAGAGAAAACAAAAACTCTAGAGCAAATGGAAAAAGCATGTTCTATTGCATGGCGGGAAGGGATAAAGATATTCATATCCATCGTGTTGCAACTGCATGCCAACAAAAAAAAGGGGGCCACACCCGGTACTGCACCAAAATGCAAGCGAACAAACAGGGCCGCCATACTTTTATTGCGCTGTCCAAAGGACATTGACCTAATAAAAGTGCACCGCAAAAGGACCAGACCAGACCAAACCAGAGCAGCAGCAGCAACAGGGCAAACCGATACCTCACACCGGCAAACCATTGCCATTATACTCTTCGTTCTCTTTTTGCTCTTCTTCCTTTCCATTCCAGTGTGTCCCGATCCTTGGCCGTGGGTACGAAACGGGCGGATATAAGTGCGAATGTCTGCAAGGATTCGAGTATCCGTACGAGGATCTGATCACCTACTATGACGGGCAGCTGGTCGAGGCCGAGTTTGAGAACATTGTCAGCGATAAGGAATCGCGCTTCGAAACGTTCAAGTGCCGTCTGGCGGGAGCTGCCGCACTGCAGGTGCAATTTACCATCCTGGCCTTTGTAATGCTATTTGGTTGGATTTTGCTGCGCCGGAACCAATGTTAGTTAAGCGCATGTTTAGGGCAACAAAAATCGATTGCATGTGTTTTTTGTTGTGTCCCCTGTTTTGGGACCGAGAAAGACCGACAAGAGCTAGCGGGTAAGCATTTTATTTTAGCAAATCATCAATCGCACGATCGATCCGATTGATGGGAGACAAATTTAAGCATTCTCCGCGCATCTTCAGGTGCGCTTCAAGTAAACAAACTCCATTCCATCCAATGTGCAACGAAATTGCATCTCGAACCATTAGGGTAAAATGCGAACTAATGTAAGGATCCTACACCTTAGGGAAGCAAGAAGTTATTCCATCCAACAAGAGAAAAGGATAAGATATCAAACAATATTGACAGCTTAAACGGTGCCGTCCAGAAGAGAGATGTGTTCCGCGTGGAACATTGTTAGATATTAAATAGCTACGTACAGTATAGATAATAGCCACGTTGTGCCCATAGAGTAGTGGAGGTTCTTTTTTATACATATACACAGAAGCTATTTAAAGCTTCCAATTTCTTTTTAAGCGGTGTATCGAATCTCCAACTAAATCGATACCTGTTTTATACCAATCAATTAACAGTGAAGGAATAAATTCTCAACTCTAACGTAACGAATGTAGTAAAAAGGGTGCGTCCAGCTCCTCGAACCTGTCCTGTCCGCGGGCACTGCTCGTCGCGTTGATATTGTGCGCTTTAATCCGTGTGAGGTAGTTGGCCCGTGAAAAGCAGGGCATCACCACAAAGGTGATAACCTTCCAGGTGAGGGGCCAAATTGACGGTCTGCTCACGGTTAACCATAGAAATAGCTCCAGGGTGATCGGCTTTTTTTTGGGAACCTTTTTCGCGTTGGGTGTTCGGTGTTTGTCTCCGTTGCTGTGTTTTTTATATGCTCAGCTGCTCAGCTGCTGAGCTAGCAGCTTCTTGTGAGACCTTTCCTCCCGTTTCCGTACGTTGCTTTATTCCGCATGCCATCATCCACAAAAAAGGGGAGTTGTGTAATCGGTTCCGTCGTTGTGCGAACGAGCGTACGCAGGACAGAGGCATAGGGTGTCTATAGAATATATAAAAAAAAACACACATACGATCCATCCTTCCGTTTACGACATACTTTATTTTTCCACACGAGACGTCTAGGAAGCTCCGTGGGCTAATAGCACATCTTGTTTTCGTTCCTTCGGTACGGAACTGGACACAGGCCTATTTAAAGGGATGAATAGACGAAAGGAAGACCGTCCACATTATAATATTTTAATAACAAAAACATTAATATACAGTGCTGGAGCGAACGAACCAAGCCAAGAGACAAGATAATGCGCCCTGTCGATGATGCGCGCTGCCGGTCTGGTAAATGGTCAAGGCAAGATCACGAGTTTTCTTCCCCGAAAAGCTAGAGAGGGGAATAAACAAGGCTGAAGATAATAGTAATAGGGGTTCCGTGTGTTGTTGGTACAGATAGATAGGGAAGGGATTTTCCCTGCCTTCCCGTGCCCTTGTGTATCCCGCTTTCATGCTGTGCCACAACGGACGGGTGTGTATAAGTGCGTTTTTTTTGTTGGTTGTGCGTGTTGCTTCCTTGATCTTTTGCGAAGAGTAAGACAAGATACACGTATAGCATTGCCATCGGCCTATAATGGTGAGGTTGGCGCTGCTGAAGGTGCACACCGAAAAGATAGGTTGAATGGGAATTGGGAGCATCATCATTTTGCCTGCGAGTTTTTAATATTTTCACTTCACGAAAGCTTGAACCGTTCGTGACGGATTTCGTTGCGTTGGGTTTTGAGTGATCTTTTTTTATGGTTGTTTTTTCCTCCCCAAAACGTTTGGCTCTTGCCATCGCGCGCAATGGACACAGCTTCCTGTCGAAGTGTTACCGCGAAGCGAAGCGTGAAAATCTGCATCGGTGAAGAATCTGGGCGGGGCAGAGACAGCAAGATCCATCTCGAGTCGAGCGCACATCCTGGTGGTGGTGCCGGGTTGCTGTCGAGATTTGCCATCGTCTCCGGTGACCTGTTTCCGTTTCTTAACTTTCCCACCAGCGGAAAGCGGCGCCCGGGGGAAGTTTTTGCACCCTCGGGGCAATACGATGGCGGCCGGAGCAATGGAATGCCGGGGACGTTGGATGGGTATGTGTGTGTGTGTGTGTGTGGTAGAGTGTCCACATTAAATGCCATTTGGCCGGTACGCGGTGCGTGGTGGTAACTGCTTGGGGGAACTATGAAGTAAACCAGCTTCATGTGGAAGCGTTGGCAAGTAAAAAAAAAAAACAATTTCCCGTACCAGAACCAACGGAGCGTGCATTTGTGCCCCTCGGAGATGCTCTGATGGCCGTTGAAATGCATGCTGGCGGGCTTATAGACAGATAGAGTATATTTGTTTTAGCCGTTTTTCTCACTATCTGTTCTGCCCTTTAGCATGAGTTTTCCTTTCTTGACCGCTCTGATGCTGTGTGGATGCTATTTGGATGTGCCTTTGACCGTCTAATACCGTGGCAACAATGCGTGAGAAGCAATGCAAAGGGCACAAAGGACGAAAGGACAGTGGAAGGAAAAAGAAAGTAGCGGCACGATCGAGTTCGATCGTAAAGTAGGAATAATTGAAGGATAATTATATTAGCACAAATAGCTGCAGTCGTTGTAATGTGAGGTGATGAAGTATTAGAGACGGCGTCGTTAAAATTGAGAACATTTTACTAACGTTCACTGTCGCAGGAATTCTTGCCTGTTGTATGAGCAGCCTGGCGCGACTAATGTGATTTTGATGAAATACAAAAGCATGCTGAAGGAAGGAACCATTTTTTCTATTCTTCTATTCAAGCTCCAGCATTACCCGTGACCTTGTGCCGTAAATGTGTGACGATCTTTCGATCAGTCGATGTTTCTATTTGCTATCTAGGGTACATAGAATATCGATCTTGGCGGATAACAATAACTGAATTAAGGTCTTCGCTTTCCACACCGCGACAAAGGAATTGTAAAGCTGTCTGTCTCGCCTTTAACCCTTGCCCTAATGCCTCTCAACCGCATCCCATTCAAAGAATGGACCCATTTAAAACCAGTTAACCCCGAAATTACCCCGAAAGGTCCGTGAGGTCTCGGGGTACTTTTTGGAGTTTTTTGTTGCGTTACACGGATCTCTATACTGGCGGACATAGTGACACTGTAGCGCACAAGTGCACATATAAATGGTGGGTATACAGGAAGGTAAAAAAAATGATGCTCAAAACCAGTCCCAAAGTTGGTACCGTGCCAATCTCAAGGTACCAGACGCAAGAGGATGCTTACGTTAGGGTCGTCACCCAGCGACCGAACGATTCACATGACGGTTCACATCCCTCTTGAGCTATGGCGGAAGTACTTCAGCGTCCGTCTGCCTAGTGAGCCCTTTTGTTTGGTCCACTTTCCGTGTGACCCGTGTGCCTCTAGTGGTCAGTCGGTCGAGTCTCGGGTATCCTGACAGTTCTTTTCGCAGTCGCTGTTTGGCATCGGCGTTGTGCGCGTTTTGCATGCCGGACTCATCTTTCACCAGTTCTCCTGGTTTTAACCCCGGCGCTGAAAGGATATCGGGTTATGCATTCATTGTCCGTCCGTCCGCGCGGCAAACAACAGCGAGCGCGTTCCGAATGGTCGAAAAAATCCATTTTCTCATGCAACTCAACGAATGCCCGTGGCAGCCGCAAAGGAGCCATAAATCAAAAATAACATAAAAAAATCCTTTCTTTCGGTAAAGGAAACGGTAAAGGATGAAGGGATCAGTGAAGAAAGAAGCTCGCGCAACAAAACCCTGACCAAAAAACAAAAAAAAAACATACACACATACAGCGAAATCTTTGGCACACAAAAAGAGGAAAGAGTGTACGAGCCTTTGCCCGAAAGGTAGAGGTGCCGCAAATGCGAAGCAATAGTGCTGCTGGTGGAGATGAGCACGAAAGGACGAAATTTATTCATTTCCTATTTGTATTTAGTCTTATGCGATTGAACAAAACAAATCCTTCCGCTCCTGCGGCTGCCTGTTTCCCGTTGTTGGTCAGCCGGAAGAAGCCAGGAATATTTGGGGAAGGTGGGATGCAGTTAAGTGGTACAAAACGGGCATGCTGCAGGATGGGGTCCTCCGGGTCGAAAAGGGATTTTTACAGTCGGTTAGGTGTTGGCTTCGTACTGGGTCGGTAGAGATCAATACTATTATTCGAGGGTTATTATATTTTCCTATTTTTCTTAGATTAACTTTAAGAATGAAGATAAAAATGGCAGTTTATGTAAAATATTTCCGTTTTTAGTAAAATGTTTGCTTTGTTCTCGACTTTCATCAGCATTCGATCGCTATTCGCGTGCATCACCGTGCTGATTTTGAATTCCGTTTGAAACAACCAAACAAATGAAAAGTTGCAACGGTCGTTCTGGTTGAAACGAAATATTTCACATCAGTTGAAACATTTCATACCCCATCTTGTCGAGCAACGCGTGGCGTTCGAGCAGCATTCTACCAAAGTGTAGCAAGACAACGTGTGCCATAAATGTGATGTATACACCTGGCAATAAATGACAAATTGTTGACAGCAGACTTGAAATTAAAAAAAAAACATATGAGTTTTGTTTTTAATTGCGTTGATGTGTTGTTGATATTTGCTTTCATCGTTCGATTTCCGGCGGGTGTGTAAATACGGTTGGTGCTTATGTAAAAATATAAAACCGTGTAGTACAGTGCGTGAAGTCGGACACTTTCGACAGAGAGAAGCTTTCCCGTTGCCCTTGAACTCACTGCATCAACATCTTGCTGATTAGCATTTGGATTGGGAAGTGGTAAGTTAGAACGATTGCTTGCATTAATCAACGACGTTACCAGATTGGATGATTACGCAATCGGTGCTATCTTTGCTGTTGTTGTTGGTTTGTGAACGATATCATAAAAAGTGCTTGTTTACAATAAGTTATCTCTGTTGGTTCGTAGGTAACCGGCTCACTCCTTGACTAGTAACGATGGCAGCAATGGGACGCAAACTGTTGAACAATCTGAAGAGCAAAGAGTTCAGAGAGTATTTGATGAGCACCCACTTCTGGGGACCGGTGGCAAACTGGGGCATTCCTATTGCGGCCCTCGGTGATCTGAAGAAGGATCCGAAAATTATATCCGGAACCATGACTGGTGGTATGTATGAATTGCACCCATTAACGAGAATGAAGAAACGTTTAATCTGTCTCACTATTTCCCATCCACTTTCAGCACTCTGTCTGTACTCGCTCGTGTTCATGCGCTTTGCGTGGAAAGTTCAGCCAAGAAATATGCTTCTATTCGCGTGTCATATCACGAACTTTACTGCGCAAGGTATGCAAGGTGCCCGGTTTATCGAGTACCACCATATGGGTGGCAAAGTGCGAATGCAGAAAGCACAAGTTCAACCAGCGGCTTAAGACTAATTGAGCCAGCTACAAAGTTACTAGCAACATCACAACCGAACGCTCGAATTGGCAATGATTAAGAAAGTGTTCAGCGAGGCAGCACGAGTGGACCCGTGTGAAATGAAACGAAGCGATATTAATTTCTTTTTTTTCGGGATTAAAGTAAAGTGTGTAAAATAGTTAACAAGTCCTTTGAAGCAGCAGCACAAACGAAAAATGCGTAAAAATGAATCTTTTCAAAGAAAGAGATCACCTAGCGTGATGGGTGATCAAGCTAACGGGTGCTCGGTACAGGCAAATCAACGGTTACGGCACGATCGGTAGTATATAAATATGTAGCACATAATACGGGAACAACAGTACCTGTCGGGAAACAAAACAAAACCGGTACGATATATAAATACAGGTGTAGCGATACTCTTTACAAACAGTTCTTATACGATCACAGACAGACAACTGTTCTACAGATGATGGTAGATGCTTTTTTCCTCTTTAGAATAGACATTTTTAGATACATTTTGCAAGCAATTTTTATGCACGCGACAAACATTTTTCAGGCGCACGTTTACCTTTTACAATTCAAACAAGAGATCGTTTTATTAGAAGCTAAATAACGTAGTCAATGGTAGATAAACAAAGCGTAGTGGCTGTAGTTTTAAAATTTGCACCACGATAACAGAAGTGAGTAATGAAATCCCGCCGTCGAACCAATCGTTTCCCGATTACCCGTAACTTGTGTGAATTGATCCTACTTTTCCGTGACAGGAGGTGACTTTTCAATACCATCTTTCTCTATTATAATACCTCAAACAAATGTACTATGTTCTTCCTTTTTAAAAACGTTTAAGCAAAAAAAAGCAATTGGCGTTTATCAAACACTACAAAAGCTACGCAACGCTGTGGTTGTAACATTCTAGTGCAGGGCTTAGGTTTCTAAAAGGTCAAACCAACAAACTGCCACTGGCCCCCGGGAGAGGCGGTGAGCTATTATTGTGTTCTATTTTGACTACAAGTTATGTTTACCAGTGAACCTGTAAGGTGTATTTTTATACTGTGTAAAGAGAGATTCTGTTTATTTGTTGACAATAAAGAAGTAAAGCGTAGTCAAAATTCCGATTTGGTTGTCAGCCCATTGGAATATCCGAAATTGGATACAATCTACCACCTGCTGCACCTGCTGCTACTGGGAAGGGTGCTAAAGTGTGAACATAATCATTTTACGCTGTTAACAACATTTGGCAACAGTGATACAGCAGCGTCCGTTGCTTAAGCCGTGAACTGTTGGATAAACAAATGAAATCAAACACATTTGGAAAGCTTTTTGCAGCACAACAGTAATCGTGCTAATAAGCGGCAATACAAAGGCAAACACTACACGACAATTGCATGTTTTGCTTTTTGCTTGCGTGCGTGTATACTGTATGACTAATTTGTTGCTTCTCCGGAATGCGGTTGTCAAGTAGATCGCAAAAGTCGTTCAGCTGCAATTTTATTTACTTGCATCTTCCTACCATATCAAACATCATCAAGAGATCTCAATCATTTGGGTCATTCCAAATCCTCCTCCCGTGTCTGATTAAAATTCGCATTAGAAACGATTACCCAAAAGTTGGGATTTACTTCTATAACTCAATACAGATACTAATATATGCTGATCACATAGTCTTGGATAAGAGGAGATTCCGGGATATTTTCATAAATCCACTCTGTTTCTCCCAATCAAAAACTGAGTTCATCTCAATTAATTTGTAATATTCTTACATGGAAAAGAAGTCCAGTTTCTACCCACCGTTAGCTGATCAGGGCCATTAAGTGCATCAGATGCTAAATATAGGAGATCGAGTTTAATACGAACTTTCGTAAAGATTTAACTGGACGAATTCTACATTGTTGGAGATTACCGCAGAACCTTCATCAAAAAGTATGACGAATAGAAGGATATGAGGAAGGATTTTGATCTCTCTTAGCCTATGCTCATCATCACAAATCACCTGATGTTAAAGAACTAGTTACAAACAAAAACTCACCAAAATTTAAATTTTATTAACAATAATTGCTTATTTTCAACGGGATAAATTTAAGAAGAAGTGATTTATTAAAGTAAGCGTCCCAAGAGCAAAATATTGGAAGCAACGCCTAAAACTTCACCAGTAAATAAATGCCTATTTACGTAGGCGAGACATACAAGTTTTCACTCATTTTTAGGCAGAAGTCAGGTGCCGACAACAGCATAGATACAGCGGAAGATTTTTATTACTAAACATTTTATTTTTTGGAGACTTCTTAGACGACGAACCCCATAAGTTAACGCTTGTTTCGAAATTAAATATGAATTAAAAATATGTTCTGTTAGACATTAGAACATCAACAATATTATCAATCAATCTTGACGGATTATTCAATCGGGTTTTGATAAAAAAAACCCTTCAAACTGTGACATAAAAAATTCTTAACTCAGCTAAGCTCAGCTCACATGTTTTTTCGGGAGAATTCAATAGTTGACACACTTGCCTTACCGCATCCCACATAAGCACCAGAAATTTATTACGCACTCCAACACATCTGGTTCGTAAGTGGTTTTTATCAAACAGGAGCAACTTAAGTCGTGGACTATTAATTCGTCTCGCCACAATATTAGTATCGCTCCATCTGTTGCAAGTAGCATGCGATCCATTTTTCGGGGAGAATTTCATAAAGCTTCGACAAAACATTGAATCGTTATAGAAAATCCGAATTATTACCAACGCTGTTGATTAATGTGCCAAACGCGAATTCCTAGCAAATGTGAAATGCGTTTCGTTTTGTTAAATACGCGAGATCCTTAACGATAGTAAACGTACCGAAAAGGGAGTTTTTGATAAAAGCTTCTCATTTATGAACCAAAGCTCCGTACATTCTTCTTATACCGAATAATTCGGTGAGCTTTTGCATCGTTGTGGTAAGGTTTAGAACAACTCGCATCAAAAGAAGCACAAAAAAAATACAGGGATGACAGTCCCATGCCGAACATGAACTTGTGGATGCTCGGTCGGCTCACTATCAGCTACGTACAGGGTGTGACAAAGCAGATCGACTGGTAGAACGTGCTCGAGACAAAAAAAAGGGAAAAAATGGAGCCAAACAATTCATCCAGTGCGCCTGGAGTACTGGACCGAACAGGANCGAATGCCCGTGGCAGCCGCAAAGGAGCCATAAATCAAAAATAACATAAAAAAATCCTTTCTTTCGGTAAAGGAAACGGTAAAGGATGAAGGGATCAGTGAAGAAAGAAGCTCGCGCAACAAAACCCTGACAAAAAAAAAAAACATACACACATACAGCGAAATCTTTGGCACACAAAAAGAGGAAAGAGTGTACGAGCCTTTGCCCGAAAGGTAGAGGTGCCGCAAATGCGAAGCAAAAGTGCTGCTGGTGGAGAACCTAGCGATGAGCACGAAAGGACGAAATTTATTCATTTCCTATTTGTATTTAGTCTTATGCGATTGAACAAAACAAATCCTTCCGCTCCTGCGGCTGCCTGTTTCCCGTTGTTGGTCAGCCGGAAGAAGCCAGGAATATTTGGGGAAGGTGGGATGCAGTTAAGTGGTACAAAACGGACATGCTGCAGGATGGGGTCCTCCGGGTCGAAAAGGGATTTTTACAGTCGGTTAGGTGTTGGCTTCGTACTGGGTCGGTAGAGATCAATACGATTATTCGAGGGTTATTATATTTTCCTATTTTTCTTAGATTAACTTCAAGAATGAAGATAAAAATGGCAGTTTATGTAAAATATTTCCATTTTTAGTAAAATGTTTGCTTTGTTCTCGACTTACATCAGCATTCGTTCGCTATTCGCGTGCATCACCATGCTGATTTTGAATTCCGTTTGAAACAACCAAACAAATGAAAAGTTGCAACTGTCGTTCTGGTTGAAACGAAATATTTCACATCAGTTGAAACATTTCATACCCCATCTTGTCGAGCAACGCGCGTTGCGTTCGAGCAGCATTCAACCAAGGTGTAGCAATACAACATGTGCCATAAATGTGATGTACACACCTTGCAATAAATGACAAATTGTTGACAGCAGACTTGAAATTAAAAAAAAACATATGAGTTTTGTTTTTAATTGCGTTGATGTGTTGTTGATATTTGCTTTCATCGTTCGATTTCCGGCGGGTGTGTAAATACGGTTGGTGCTTATGTAAAAATATAAAACCGTGTAGTACAGTGCGTGAAGTCGGACACTTTCGACAGAGAGAAGCTTTCCCGTTGCCCTTGAACTCACTGCATCAACATCTTGCTGATTAGCATTTGGATTGGGAAGTGGTAAGTTAGAACGATTGCTTGCATTAATCAACGACGTTACCAGATTGGATGATTACGCAATCGGTGCTATCTTTGCTGTTGTTGTTGGTTTGTGAACGATATCATAAAAAGTGCTTGTTTACAATAAGTTATCTCTGGTGGTTCGTAGGTAACCGGCTCACTACTTGACTAGTAACGATGGCAGCAATGGGACGCAAACTGTTGAACAATCTGAAGAGCAAAGAGTTTAGGGAGTATTTGATGAGCACCCACTTCTGGGGACCGGTGGCAAACTGGGGCATTCCTATTGCGGCCCTCGGTGATCTGAAGAAGGATCCGAAAATTATATCCGGAACCATGACTGGTGGTATGTATGAACTGCACCCATTAACGGGAATGAAGAAACGTTTAATCTGTCTCACTATTTCCCATCCACTTTCAGCACTCTGTCTGTACTCGCTCGTGTTCATGCGCTTTGCGTGGAAAGTTCAGCCAAGAAATATGCTTCTATTCGCGTGTCATATCACGAACTTTACGGCGCAAGGTATGCAAGGTGCCCGGTTTATCGAGTATCACCATATGGGCGGCAAAGCGCGAATGCAGAAAGCACAACTTCAACCAGCGGCTTAAGACTAATTGAGGCAGCTACAAAGTTACTAGCAACATCACAACCGAACGCTCGAATTGGCAATGATTAAGAAAGTGTTCAACGAAACGGCACGAGTGGACCCGTGTGAAATGAAACGAAGCGATATTAATTTCTTTTTTTTCGGGATTAAAGTAAAGTGTGTAAAATAGTTAACAAGTCCTTTGAAGCAGCAGCACAAACGAAAAATGCGTAAAAATGAATCTTTTCAAAGAAAGAGATCACCTAGCGTGATGGGTGATCAAGCTAACGGGTGCTCGGTACAGGCAAATCAACGGTTACGGCACGATCGGTAGTATATAAATATGTAGCACATAATACGGGAACAACAGTACCTGTCGGGAAACAAAACAAAACCGGTACCGATATATAAATACAGGTGTAGCGATACTCTTTACAAACAGTTCTTATACGATCACAGACAGACAACTGTTCTACAGATGATGGTAGATGCTTTTTTCCTCTTTAGAATAGACATTTTTAGATACATTTTGCAAGCAATTTTTAAGCACGCGACAAACATTTTTCAGGCGCACGTTTACCTTTTACAGTTCAAACAAGAGATCGTTTTATTAGAAGCTAAATAACATAGTCAATGGTAGATAAACGAAGCGTAGTGGCTGTAGTTTTAAAATTTGCATCACGATAACAGAAGTGAGTAATGAAATTCCGCCGTCGAACCAATCGTTTCCCGATTACCCGTAACTTGTGTGAATTGATCCTACTTTTCCGTGACAGGAGGTGACTTTTCAATACCATCTTTCTCTATATAATACCTCAAACAAATGTACTATGTTCTTCCTTTTTAAAAACGTTTGACCAAAAAAGGCAATTGGCGTTTATCAAACACTACAAAAGCTACGCAACGCTGTGGTTGTAACATTCTAGTGCAGGGCTTAGGTTTCTAAAAGGTCAAACCAACAAACTGCCACTGGCCCCCGGGAGCGGCGGTGAGCTATTATTGTGTTCTATTTTGACTACAAGTTATGTTTACCAGTGAACCTGTAAGGTGTATTTTTATACTGTGTAAAAAGAGATTCTGTTTATTTGTTGACAATAAAGAAGTAAAGCGTAGTCACAATTCCGATTTGGTTGTCAGCCCATTGGAATATCCGAAATTGGATACAATCTACCACCTGCTGCACCTGCTGCTACTGGGAAGGGTGCTAAAGTGTGAACATAATCATTTTACGCTGTTAACAACATTTGGCAACAGTGATACAGCAGCGTCCGTTGCTTAAGCCGTGAACTGTTGGATAAACAAATGAAATCAAACATATTTGGAAAGCTTTTTGCAGCACAACAGTAATCGTGCTAATAAGCGGCAATACAAAGGCAAACACTACACGACAATTGCATGTTTTGCGTGTACAGAATGTTTTGCTTTTTGCTTGTCTGCGTTTACTGTATGACTAATTTGTTGCTTCTCCAGAATGCGGTTGTCAAGTAGATCGCAAAAGTCGTTCAGCTGCAATTTTATCTACTTGCATCTTCCTACCATAACAACCATATCAATCATCATCAAGAGATTAAGTATTTGGGTCATTCCAAATCCTCCTCCTCTTATTAAACTTCGCATGGAAAAAGAATAACCCAAAAGTTGAGGTTTACTTCTATAACTCAATACAGACACTAGAATATGATGATCATATAGACTTCAGTGAGAGGAGATTCCAGGATAGGTTCGCAAATCCACTATAACTCTCCCAATCAAAACTGAGTTCTTCCCAATTAATTTGTAATTTTCTTATATGGAAAAGAAGTCCAGTTTCTACGCACCGTTAGCAGATCAAGGACCATAAAGTGCATCATTAAGTGCTAAATATAGAAGATCGAGTTTTACACGAACTTTCGTAAAGATTTAACTGGACGAATTCTACATTGTTGGAGATTACCGCAGAACCTTCATCAAAAAGTAGGACGAATAGAAGGATAGGAGGAAGGATTTTGATCTCTCTTAGCCTATGCTCATCATCACAAATCACCTGATGTTAAAGAACTAGTTACAACCAAAAACTCTCCAAAAATTACAAATTTCATTAACAAAAATTGCTTATTTTCAACGGGATTAATTTAAGAAGAAGTGATTTATTAAAGTAAGCGTCACAAGAGCAAAATATTGGAAGCAACGTCTAAAACTTCACCAGTAAATAAATGCCTATTTACGTAGGCGAAACATACAAGTTTTCACTCATTTTTAGGCAGAAGTCAGGTGCCGACAACAGCATAGATACAGCGGAAGTTGTGTATTACTACACATTTTATTTTTTGGAGACTTCTTAGACGACGAACCCCATAAGTTTCGCAATTAAATATGAATTAAAAATATGTTCAGTTAGACATTAGAACATCAACAATCTTATCAATCAATCTTGACGGATTATTCAAATGGGTTTTGATAAAAAAAACCCTTCAAATTGTGACATACAAAATTCTTAACTCAGATAATCTCAGCTCACGTGTTTTTTCAGTAGAATTCAATAGTTGACACACTTGCCTTACCGCATCCCACATAAGCACCAGAAATTTATTACGCACTCCAACACATCTGGTTCGTAAGTGGTTTTTATCAAACAGGAGCAACTTAAGCCGTGGACTATTAATTCGTCTCGCCACAATATTAGTATCGCTCCATCTGTTGCACTTGCCATGCGATCCATTTTTCGGGGAGAATTTCATAAAGCTTCGACAAAACATTGAATCGTTATAGAAAATCCGAATTATTACCAACGCTCTTGATTAATGTGCCAAACGCGAATTCCTAGCAAATGTGACATGCGTTTCGTTTTGTTAAATACGCGTGATCCTTAACGATAGTAAACGTACCGAAAAGGGAGTTTTTGATAAAAGCTTCTCATTTATGAACCAAAGCTCCGTACATTCTTCTTATACCGAATAATTCGGTGAGCTTTTGCATCGTTGTGGTAAGATTTAGAACAACTCGCATCAAAAGAAACACAAAAAAACAGGGATGACAGTCCCATGTCGAACATGAACTTGTGGATGCTCGGTCGGCTCACTATCAGCTACGTACAGGGTGTGACAAAGCAGATCGACTGGTAGAACGTGCTCGAGACAAAAAAAAGGGAAACAAATGGAGCCAAACAATCCATCCAGTGCGCCCGGAGTACTGGACCGAACAGGATGGAGTAACGAATCTCGGCGAACGTTCCTCGGAAGAAATGGAATTTGAATGAGCCAAATGGTACGCACATGCGCGCGTACAGAAGAAACGGTCTCTGTTACTGTTGGGAAATCGTTGCTGCTGCTGCTGCTGCTGCCACCATTTTGCTCGAGTGTTAGTGTGATAAGGAGCCGCTCCCAGCGTGTTCCGATAATGGGGCGTTAGAGCAACAAACCAAACGGCAAACGGCTTAGTCCACGAACGAGGAATGGTAGTAATAATAAGAGCAAAAGACTACAACAAAAAAAAAACGCCCTGACCCTTTTCGATACCTTTACACGAGAGAGGACACACACACACGGACACAGGGAGCTTTTGGACACTGTGTGTGTGTTTGAGTGTGGAGCGCGTGGAAACATCCTCGTGCTCGTGGAAAACGGTTGCGTTTTCCCAGCATTTAACGGCGCGATTTTCTCGTACAGCATCCTTTCCACTCTCTCTTTCTCTCTGCTTTCTCTCTCTCTCTGTGTGTATGTAGTGGACAGTAGAAAGACATCCGAGTGCAAGAGAGTACTACCGAACCTTACTGCCGTGCCAGAGTCGTCTGAGTGCCGAGATAGTGTGGTCGTGTGAAGTAGGGACTACGCGAGGACATCTGCTGCTCGTAGTATCGGTTAGTTGACCAGTGGTTGGGTCAGTGAAAAATCGAATCGAATTTATTTCTACCAAAAAAACCGAAAAAGACCACAAAAGTACGGGCTGTGTGTGTGTGTGTGTTTGTGTGCTCTTTATTTGTGAGTTTTCCTATCGAAAACTAAACAAGGATATTCGTAAATTTGCAAAAAGCTAAAATATCGCTTCGAAAACGTTTCATTCTCATTGTACAAAACCAGTTTAGTGAAAATAAAAAAAAACGCACGCACACACACTTTAACGAAATTTTTATCCGTGCATAAGAGTCTGTATCTGTGTGCCTTTTTGGATTAGCAAGTGTATTACAGCAATTGTGGTTGCGCTTGAAAACTAAACAAGGATACCAAGTTGACCAACAGTGTGCAACTTCGTTCGCCGAACGGGCGTGATAATTGCTCGCAGAATCGGAAAATTTGTGTATGTGTGTGTGCGTGTGTGTATGTGGGGTGCGCGTGTACGTGTGTGTGTGTGTGTGGTAAATGCGCTAGAGATAATCTTCTAGCGGAATTAGGAATAAATCAACTGCCAGCCAAGAGACCCACTTGTACCACCCTCGAAGTCGAGGCAACCGTTTGGAAATCACAAGCAGAAAGTGCCAATTTGCCAACATTGGTAAAGGTTTTTTTCTTCGGTTGCCTCACCCCCTCGACCTACCATCCCCCTCACCCCCTTTTGCCACGGTTTGAATGCGGAAAAATGCGATGGGTTTTGTGTCAATGCTGGAATTTGGAGTATGATACCGTGCGAAAGGAATTTTAGTGTCTTTTCTCTTCTCTTTCACACAAGCGAACACTCTCTTGCTCTTGTGCTTTGCATCTCTCTGTTACGCTGCGAGTTGATGCCACAGCACTCTATCTCCCTCACTCTGGGTGGTGGTTCATTGTCGCCAAGCCACACTAAGCTTAAATCCTTCCTTTGCTGGATGCTGTGTATACGGGTGTGTGTGTGTACGTGTGCATTTTCTTTTTATCATACTAATACACTACTTGTTTAGCCCTTTTTTTGAAAGCTTAATTTTCATGCCATTGTTCACGTGATAAAATTAAAAATAATATTTTTCGATTTTTAACAAACATTCAAAACCCAAAGAGGAAAAAAAAAACACAAATGGTGGCCCACTTAAATAACAACGCCCCAGATGATCATCATCGGATGTGTATGTTTCTTGTCTTTTTTTTTTGCTTTCTTTCTTTAAACTTACGGGCGTGTACGAAAGTCGTTTATGCATGCAGCACACGAATGGATGTAAAAGGATGCTGAGAGTAAAATAGTATCACGCGCAAGGGAGAAAGAGCTATCCGAGATCCCGGTTTCGAGTAGGTTTGCGAAAAGCTCCCAAAAGCGAACGAATGGTTTTTTTTGGGAAAGAAAGAGAAAAAATAGTTCTCAAGCCTCCGCTCCCTTCTCCACCCTGCTTCGTTTTCTCTCTCTCTCTCTCTCTCTCTTCATTTCATTCTTCTTAAGGTAAAATCACCCTTCACAAGCATACAATGTGTGGTGTTGGGATGCGATCAAGTGTAATCGATGTTGTCCCTCGATTAGGAGTCACCGATCACCACTAAAAAGGGACGTTTAATGGACAGTCCAGTCTACGAAGGAAGAGTTCGAAATGGAAAAGTGAATACACAAGTGTTAGGTGAACGAGTGGCACAAGTTTCACAAAACGCAAACGTGCCCCGGTAACATGATCTACTGCGACAGAGTGCGTCTGGGTGTAGCCACCCGTTTTTGCATATTTGCTACTGCTTGATAGCTCTCATTTTGGAGAATGACTCGGTGTGTGTGTGTGTGTGGATGTATTTTTTTTTATTTACTCCCCAAAATCGTGATGTTTCTCTTGCTCAACCACCCTGTTATTATCAGTGTGATGTGTTGTGGTGTGGTGTTTTTCTTTTTTTAAATGNTCTCTCTCTCTCTCTCTCTCTCTCTCTCTTCATTTCATTCTTCTTAAGGAAAAATCACCCTTCACAAGCATACAATGTGTGGTGTTGGGATGCGATCAAGTGTAATCGATGTTGTCCCTCGATTAGGAGTCACCGATCACCACTAAAAAGGGACGTTTAATGGACAGTCCAGTCTACGAAGGAAGTGTCCGAAATGGAAAAGTGAATACACAAGTGTTAGGTGAACGAGTGGCACAAGTTTCACAAAACGCAAACGTGCCCCGGTAACATGATCTACTGCGACAGAGTGCGTCTGGGTGTAGCCACCCGTTTTTGCATATTTGCTACTGCTTGATAGCTCTCATTTTGGAGAATGACTCGGTGTGTGTGTGTGTGTGTGTGTGGATGTATTTTTTTTATTTACTCCCAAAAATCGTGATGTTTCTCTTGCTCAACCACCCTGTTATTATCAGTGTGATGTGTTGTGGTGTGGTGTTTTTCTTTTTTTAAATGTGCGCTGGCAATATCCTTTTTGAGCTTTTCAGCATGGTGCCACAGATCTGGTCAGTGGGAAGACGAAGTGGGTGGTTTTCTCTATTGTTTCATCTCGTTTGACGCTGCAGTGTAAAAGAGAAAGTTCGTGTGTATGTGTGTGTGCTCTCTCTTTATTTTTTTGTATCCCTAGAGGATGGGAGATGATTTGAACGATTTGTTTCAAGATCGAGTGTGAAACAATTGTTCCTCCACTGACAGGTTTGGGAATCTTGTGTCTGTGTGTGTTTGTCCAACAAAAGGGGGTTAAGTAGGAACAAGGATGAGAGGGTTCGAGAGTGTTTTTGTAGACCTAGACACCTTTCCATGTTCATGAAGGAGGTGTGCGTAGTGTCACATTTTTGGCTTCGAGTGGCTCCGAGTGGCGTGATAAGAGTCTTGGAATGTGTTATTGCTGATAACGTTACTATTGTAAAAGGAGTTGAATGTAACGCAGCATTCAGGATTTTAGGGACAACATTTCAAGTCATTCCATCGCAGAAATTGTGGTAATTGTACTAATTTTGGGATTGTAATTAATCACACAATAAATCGTAACAGTGCAGAAGAAATGCATGTTCCATCACGATGGGCGCTATAGGGCGGCCATCGCATCACGAATTCAAGAAGCATTCCACATCTAACCAAAACGCCAAGGTTTATGTAATGTTGGTTCATCTCGCCCAGACCATGGAGACGCCCCAGGGATGGAGGGAGGTGGTAACGGCTTTCCCAGTGGCGTTTGCTTTCTCGACTGTCGACACAAACGTGGTAGTGATTCTTGCCGCGAGATAGTGCATTTGTGTATGTGTGTGTGTGTTTTGTTATAAGTGCGTATATGTGCGCAGTGACGATATCAAACTAAATAGAAAGAAAAAAAAACACACCTCCTACCGCCCTTCACCCCTCAATAAAAAAAATGGTGAAAGCAAAAAAAAACACATATACACACACACATAATGCAAACCTCGAATTGGCAAGCGGGCGAACTGCTGACAACTCCCTTTCAACTGTCAAACGGCAAACCAGCCCGAAGTTCAAAAGGCAGAGCTTGCTGCAAGCTTTCTTTCCCTTTTTTTCTGTCTCTTTCTCTCGCACACACATGCTCTTTCTTTCAAGTGGGTAAGGATAGCAGGAAGCAGAAAACGTGTGGAGCACGTTAGTGTCATGGGTAGTAGTTCTCGAAAGCAAGAACGAGAGAGAGAGAGAGAGACTCTACGCGAAAGAGAAAGAGAGAGAGAGAGAGATATGGTATAGAAAAGCTTTTATCACCACACAAAAAAAACACGCACCAGCAACGAATGTCAGCAACTAACAACGAACCATCGCCGCCTACTGTGAATGTTTCGTAGAACAGTTTGAAAAGTGAATTGAAAAGGAGCACGACAATGTACGCGCCCCTACTTAGCAGTGACGGTTTGCATTTGTGTTTGAGAGAAAGAAAATGCGCGTGAGAGAGAGCGAGAGAGGTGGCTGTGTGATAAAACAAAAACTTCGATAGTGTAAAGAAAATGTGTCAAAGACGGTGTGTACGAGTGTGAGTTGTGTGATGCTTGCGATCAAGATCCAAATCCTGTGTGGCATCCCATCGTGGGAACTGGAGCTTCTTAACACTGAGAGAGAGAGCGTGTCTGCATGTGTCTGTGTGTAGAAAAGCTAAAGAAGAGAGCTTACGCGTGTCTTTGTGTGTGTGTTTGTATGTGTTTTATGTTGTGGGGCGCGGTGGTTTATGTTCATCATGGTGCCAAAGCTTTTTCTTTATGGTTGTTTCCTTCCGTTTTGTACGGTTTCGTTGCATGGCTTAACGGTGGCCCAAGTTTTGTCAGCCGCCGAAGCAAGTTTCGGATTTGTGTGAGCTAAAAGCATGTGTGTGTGTGTGTGCTGAGGAGTAACGCTTTTCCAAAACTGCGTTCCTTTAGGTAGGTTACGCCGGGGTGGCTTCTGTGGGGTAAGGTGTCCTCTACATGTGTAGTGTGGGTTAGGGAACAAAATGGGAGAAAAAGGCAAACAGCAGAAGGAGTGCCTTCTGGTCGCGAATCTTCGCACATCGTAAGAAGATTGCATAATTTCCGTCCGTATGCCCCGTACGCAGGATCACAGGTAGTGTGTACCCGCCCCGAAGACATCATTATACGCGCCGGTATTATGGCATTCGTCTGCACGGTAGTTTTGCTGCCGTACCTTCTGAAGGCTACTTCATCGCTGTGAACTTCACTCTATTGTTTTTTGCTACACGACAAACACACATGGGGATCACATTTTTTGTTGTATGTTTAATTTAATTTTTTTCCCCCAGGTTGTGTATTTTTTTTTGCTGCTGTGTGGATAGATTGTATTGTAAAAACTTTCACAAACCCTCGAAACTTTCTCCATCTTTAGCACTATACATTGTTGGGTTTTTTCCCTGTTTGATCCGTGCACCAACTTCATCAATCAAGGTTCGGTGAATTGTTCCGTGGTCCTTCGTTTTTTTTTGCGAACACACGGTACGATCACTTTTGAATAGGGGTTTGTGGTGACGGGGGGTTTTGAAGGGGAGAAGAGTTGTAAATAGTTTGAAAGAGGATTTATCCACCCATTTATCCATACACACGTACCATGTCCATTCTTTTCTTCAGTGTGTGTGACATTACAATGGAATAGAAATGGGGAAAAAAGGTTATACGCTCCTTCAGGAAATCGCTTGGAGCAACAACGGAAGGAGCCCAAAAGCGAATATGGTGAAGGTGTGGCCAATACGCAGTGAACCGATACTTCCTGCAAGCGCACACGCTATGTAATGATTGACATTTTAACAAAACCCCAAACCCCATTGTACCCCCGGTACGGTAGGCCAAAGGTTGATAAATCACTGCTGAACGTGAACAATATTTAGTAGCTTTCCGGTGAGATTGACAACACAAAAGTCAATAGTCCTCTTTTTGGGGTCCTCCAGTGGGAGACCATTTCTGTGACCAACTCACCTTGAAATTGGCCAGTGATCGGAAGTTTAAAAACTCGCTGGGTCGTAAGGATGCAACAACGGCTTCGGGACGGCTTCCCGGTTATGATAATCGAAATCGAAATGTCAGATGTGACAAATTGTCTCCTTTACACCGGACACTTGTCCTCTTTCTTAACCTTCGGTCAATGAAATCTGAACTGGGTAGCTGGGCGAAGGTACGTTCGAGATAGAGTGAAACGAAGGAAAGAATAGGTGACATGAGAATGGCCTGTGGTCTATTTCGAATCAGCGGTACTATGACATGCTGACGATGTCCTACGCAGTGTGGACAGGTATCGGACCAGATGATGATGTGGTTACGAGTGACACAAGCGAGGGGAGGTAGGACATGAAAGCACCCAGGTGAGGTTCAACATCTTGTTGAAAAATAGCTCCACCCTATCAGGTTGGATCATGGCACCGGGAGTGATCGAATACGTCCCGGGAGCAGCTTTTAAACTGCTGACAGATTGTGATGGGGAAGGGTTAAGTATTCTTTTTTTGTTCTTCCAATTTCCCTCCTCGTACTGACGCTCTTACCCATGTTTTGTCCCATCCAGGGTTGCATTGACAAACTGCTTCCGTGTAGACACTTTCAGCCTACAGCCTTCCAGGTAGATGGCTGTGGCTGGCCCATTGCCAGAACCGCATCTATCTGTTTCGGGAATCCATTTCGGGCAGGTAGCGATAGGAAGGTTGATAAAAGATGGCCGCTGATAGTAGCTGATTTTGCCGCGAAATGGGCCATGGCGTGAATTGGTTTTCTATTTTTAGGACCGTCGATTGTACGGGCGGGTACGTACTTTAACACGGGTGCTTTAAAACCGGATTGACGGTTAGTTTGGTTAAAATGGGCTTAAAGGGGAGGGAGGGTGGTGGGGTGTTGGGAAGGAAAAGGGAAAAGGGGTGGGAGAAGAGATGTGGGTTTGGAGTGCAATAACGTGTTCACCGTTGAAGCGTGCTCTCTTTGCAGCAAGCAAACGAATGTTACGGCTATAGATAGAATGTAGTACAATTGCTCAAGGGAAAGCTGTACAGTTTTGTATTATCGAAAGATTTAAATCAAAATTCTTTACTTTTTCCCAACATTAGAAACAATCTCGAATAGCAAATTTGATTGTTAAACTGACTTTCTTACATTAATATTTAGGATTACACAATTCTACTCAAGTTCAGGCATGTCTTTTAAATAACTATTCCAAAATTGTACAACACCGAAGAATGTTGCAACATAATTCAACTCATTTTCAAAATTGTCTTAAAAGTATTCGCCAATTAAATAATTTTCTAGTAACGCTTGGTGGAAATAGTGTTATTGTTAGTTCCAAACCATTTAACGAGGGTTTTTTTTTAGAAATTCATTTTAGTTTTAAATAGAACATTCAAAACAAAAAAAGCTCTGAGGAACACTAAAGCAACAAAAAACAACAATAGTTTCCATTTTCTAGCAATCTGTCTCCTTTTATCACAAGAAGCACAAGCAACAAAATGAAAAAAAAAAATAGTTTATGATTAATAGACATTCTTCTTTGAGGAGAGGACCGTTTTGAACAATGACTCATAATCAGTTGGCGGGTTGTTTTTCCTTTTTCTTTTTGCGATGTCTAACAACTTCTCTCGTTTGCTCAATTTGCAACAAAAAATACACAATAAAACATACCTAAAAATCAATCGACTAAGCTCACTTTGACTATGCTATGAGTGACTTTGTGTATAATAAATAATCGAAACATTATGATGCTGGCGAAGATCAGACGACCCACCATTAAAACAACACTAGGCAGCGCCAGTCTACCCCCATCTTAAATCTGTTTTTATTGTTTCGTACGCATTGATTCCATTTCGATGCTGTTCTTCCCTGGCCTAGGTTCGCTTTGACGCTATAAGGAAGTTCCTTCGGGTGTTTCTGGGGTTCTGTTATGGTGAACGCGGCGAAGAATCTACGGTGCCAAACTATGGTTGCGTTGGTCGCAACAGCCATTTTATTGTGCTGCGCTCTCCTGTATTGTCCCCTTTATTTTGCCAATCATCAATCATCACTAAACGTCCGATCAGAAGCAGTTTTATGGCACCGTTGGGTGGGCTTGCCTGCCCCAAACGCCGGGGTTCGGGGTTCTATTTTCTCATTTACTTAACGCACGTATTGGTTTGTTTATGATCGTCTAGGGATCGTACAGGTGTATGTGCCTCCGCATCAGCTCGAAGCTCAATGCTAGGCCCAATGAATCTGCCTACCTATTTTCTCCCTTATTTTGGTGCTGTTGTTGCATTGCCTTTTTGGGAAGGTAAAGATAATGATGTTTTATCACCATCTTCCTCTCCCAGTGGGGCGGACAGAATGGTCTGCAACACCATCCACGAACAATCTTCAGTTCATTTGTGCACATATTTAGAGTGTGTCTCTATCTGTATGATCGGGTACGATAAGAAACGTCACTACCGGGGAGAACAGAAGCAGCCCTTTTTCACGCTTCCCCCCCAAAAACAAACTCACCCTCCAGCTACGATCCCCTGAAGCCCTAAAGGGATGAGAAGTCATTCCGTGTATATGTGTGTGGGTTTGAGCTTTTTTTT